>CM057107.1:18344616-18772116 GCA_029959045.1 Taenioides sp. WSHXM2023
CGCTTCGAGCAATCAGATTCAAATATTCATCAAGACGTTCCATCTTTCCTATTCATTTTCAGTGAGCCAGGTTACTGTCACATAGTTTATATCACAAACTGAAATGCTCATTTGTGTTTGGATAAATACTGATCCGTGGGAGGACATCTGACTTATCTGTCCGGCTCTCTACTCCGAGCCGGACCTTTTATTTAGTGAATGATAACTTTACTAAAACCCCAAGACGGCACAGTCCAAAACAAGTTCACTGCTCATCCTAGACAACCCCTAGTCCCTCAAAGACATGACCAGATCCATTTCAGAGAGATTAATTTTGTTATTGTACTTTAAATACTTTGGAGTAAACAAGTACATGAAATATTGCTTAAAGGGAATTGTCTAATCACAGTTCAGCTTTATGGATGTATTGCATTATGGGTAGTGACTCTTCTAGTCAATACAAACCAGCGCGTGTCCTTGGTGAGATGAAGTCGCATTGGAGGACCGCGGCGGGAGTAGGATTTTTGATGTCTGGGCCAGAATTGAAAGTCCCTTGCTCCGTGATAAAGTCTTCCATAATCTAGACTTTTCTTTAAAATATGGCTTTGAAGACTGCTGCTGTTGCTAGGGGGAGGGGCCTGTTACTAAACAACAAGCTCAAAGCGTAATCTAATAAAGTGTTTCGCAATGTCCAACCGCGAACTGCTAAGAACATCTTTGGGCCCCTCCTCTGAGTTTTGCGGTACAAAGAATCGCCGAACTCTCCACTCATCGGGCTAGTTCCAGGATTAGCGCCATGCACATCCTCTTTTGTACTGTTATTATTTCACCAAAAACTGCGTACACTGGAGACACGGTATTAAACTCGGAAAAAGATTACAGCGTGGGATAGTAGTTCAAATATTCTTGGAATCGTGGTCATGAGCGAATCAGCGAACAATGCGTGATTTGGGTTTAGCGCTGGCAAAAATGTCTACACCGACCCCTAGCTTAACGAACTCCCAAATGTACGGAAACGCAGTAATCTTGGAGTAAACACGGAGGTCCCCAAACTTACCACCCATAGCTCCACTGGGCGATGTCAAGATGGCACCCCCTTCTTTTCCAAACGCCCAATGATCTGACTAAATCCTTCAGTGTCTTCTTAGGAGTGTCCCTTGGGTGCTGCCGTAGTTATCAGTCCGACGCACTATCAGAGGCGCACCTGAAAACGCGGAGTGCCAGGGATTAGCCCCATCTGGACCGCCGTCAAGAACTGCCCAAAGAAAGGACGAAGACAAGGAGGTGAACACGGGGGACCACCACCGGGCTAGCATCTCCGTTCCTTTCTCCCCCAAAAAAGCTCTCGACTTTGGGGTGGATTTGCGCTGATGTGGGGGCCTATCTCTGGCACCAGCGTGAGGGATTTCCGTGGCTGTTTGCCCATATATAAGATTCACTCATCCCCACTTGGTCAGACTTGGATTTGCGGAAATGCTTTTATTTCATTCGTAAACGTATTTAGATATTCCCATGTTTAACTGTGGCAGAGAGAGACAGAGTTAGACAATACAGAGAAGCAAAGTGCCCAAACGAGTCCTGACCCAGTTTCATGGAAAAAAAAAACGCCCAGAATTAGTGAGAATGCCATTCAGAAATTCTTTGAAAATATTTAGTATTTTGTTAGCACTGAAACTTACAGACGTCACTATGATTTGAGTCCATACTTAAAAACGGTGATCAGACGGTACCTTTGACAACATTTGACGAGTGGTTAGCAGTTTCTTCTCACATCCACCTGACCAAGATCCTGGTTCAAGGATTTGAAAACTGGATTTCTGGCTGCCTACTGCTGCAGATTGAAAGTTTTGTTTTTTATGCATATTTTAATATAATGTATACGTATTGAAAACATATCAGTAGGTTAAGCTGGAGTGAAAAAAGTCTGGTGAACATAAATGGACTTTGAAAACATGGAGGAGCACTTCTGGAGCATCAAAAGATCAAGCTGAGTTTTGTAGGAGACAGATTAAATAAGCCGTATTACTCAAGGGCAAATGAAACAAAACCAGTAGTGGAAAGTAACGAAATACTTGGCATCTTTAAGAAGTGAATTCTACAGTGGATACTTTTACTTCACTACATTTGGGAGCAGGTATCTGTACTTTCTATACCACATATTTTAACTAGACTGAAAAGTATCCGAAAAATTCTTTGTAAAGATCGTTACATTTGATTCTTTAATAGTTTTCCGTCAAAATATTGATATATACAAGTATTTTTTGCTTCTGTTTCTGTACTTTTACTTAAAAAGGTGTGTAACTTTCTGGAAGGGGCACATCACCTGCAGGATTCCATGGAAACAGAAAGTTAAAACCATACTCCAGAACATTCTCTATGGAAATACGTGTTATGCCATACTGTGGAAGATTCCTTGACCTCCAGGCCATGTAAGAGTCAGGTTTGTGGATATGCAAGCCTCCTCACAATAAGGATATACATTTTTTAGTGCAATAAACACAACCAAAATACTGTTAAAACAAAACTACTAGAGTACTTGTTCCACCACTGAACAAAACGCCACTCCAGGTATTTTTTTATGTGAATAGCTCATTAATCAATAGTCAACTGTTGATATAATGAAAACAACACTCAATATTATAAAACCAAGATAACGATTTTCTCTTACAACTACAACTTACCTCCTTCCAACTTTGTTCTCTATTTTCTCACGGTAATCAGCGTTGGTTTGTGCTTCCTTGTTTGAAAAATTAAACCTGTTCTGCCGATAGCCCAAAAATGCGTGTGAACAAAAAAATACCAGGCCCTGCAATTTGATCACACTTTCGGACCAGTTTTCCCAGGAATGTTAAGGATCTTGGTGTGCTGTGCTAATGCTGTATCGCTTTGGGAATGCTCCCTGTGTTGATATAGGCCGCGCTCCAGAGCCACTTTTAAAGGTATTTTGTGTTTTTATCCCAGGAAACAACGCCACCTCTCTTCCCCTCTCCCACGTCCTGCATCGGCCTATCAAACGCTCCCACAATGCACCAGGGGACCGGGAAGAGCGTGCGTGCAAAAAAAGGAACGGATAACGCAACAGGCAATGCTACACTTCACAGTCAGAGGTAGGTATAGTAATCCTAAACAAATTTTACTGAGAAGAGTACTTTTCTAGTAGCATATTTCTACTCTAATGTTTGTATTGAAGTAACAGTACTATTACTTGAGTAAGCTGTGAGCTGTGAGTAAGTCTGAAATGATTTGAACATTTGTGTTTCTCAGTCTTACATGAACTTTAAATTATAAATCAGATGTTACGACCCGACAGACTTTCTCCAAATTATTTTTACTGCTACTTGAGTAATTTTTTGGACCATTACTGTCTGTGTACTTCTACTATTTCTGCTATTTCTTAAGTGCAATTTTTGCCTAATCTACCACCTCTGACTTTGATTTGGTTCTATCTTGTAATAATATTTTTTATGAATTTTACAATGATAGAAATACGTTCAAAATATCCTAAAAGTTAAAACATTTATGACTAAGACTAAAAAAGCTGAGCCCAGTATACATATTTTGTATAAGGGTCCAAATAAGTCTCTAAGAATAAAGCGTTTTATTGTTCGATAAATAGGAAGTGTGCGGACAGCATGCTAGTAGTTCGTAGCATTACCGTCACGTCTAAACTCCGATCTGGTCTCTGAGAGCTGAGTCTGTTTTTCGCGTTTTTAAAACAGTAAAAATCAGGTATAATGCCTTTAAAGCCTCACCGTGTAATATTTCTGCAAAAAAGTAGACTTAAAAAACTAATAACTAATGCCCTATTAACATTCATACTGTAACTGGGCTTGCCTCTTTGTAGATCTGACCCTACATACATTTCTAACGTGGACTGTAGTAGTAGTTTTTTTCAAAATAAAATTGTCATTTTCTTAACTGAAATCTGCTAAAGTGAAGGAGCCGGGAGACACTGGAGATACGGCAAGAAACATTCCTGCATATGTTTTATGTAAACCCATTTTAAAGCCCCACTACGGAACATTTCAGCAAACACATACATGCCTTTGAATGAATGAATGTTTATTTGGACAGTAATGCGTAGAACGTAAATACATAGATATAATACAAAAAATAAACACTTCTTTTCTATAACAATAAACAAAAGTAAATGTTTATTTTCACTTTCTCAGAATTGAATTGAAAACATGCATCTGCCTGAATTTGAGTTTATTTATTAGCTGAAATGTTACACAGTTGGATTCTATTTTGAGGAATAATTATCACTTGTTCTGTTCTGTTTAGTCGTGTTTATGAAGAGCAATTTTCTAACTTACACATCATTTTGATTCAAATAGGAAAAAGTATTGAAACGCAGTCACTTTTGTTTCTTGGTTTGTATGGAGCCCTCTTCAGACACGCACACACACACACACACACACACACACACACACAAACACACACACACCCACACACACACACACACACACACACACACACACACACACACACACACACACACACACACACAAACACACACAGTTAAGACCCCTCCTCTTTTACGGAGCAGTTGATCATGTGATGTATGAAGTCTCTTAGTCCGCAGACCCAAAACAACATCTGAACCACTGCGGAATTTTTACTATTTTAATAATATATATATTTTTATTAAACATGCTAAAAAATGAAGCTTGCATTTTCATAATATTCGACCGTAGTGTTGATTTGAACTAAAATGCACCAAGAAATGAATTTGTAATGTTTGAAGAGATTTGACAATGTGTTTCCGTGTGTGTGTGTGTGTGTGTGTGTGGGTGTGTGTGTGTGTGTGTGTGTGTGTGTGCTACTTATTTATTTTATGTATTTTTACTTCTTTTATTTATGTAACGTTTACTTCATTATGTTAATTCTGGTAATTATGATTATTACTTAAATACCTACGAATACTAAAGGCCAGACACAGGAAAATTCCAAAAATGTTCCTGGATTCAACTCTTTTCAGAATCTTTAAAGATGAAGGTTTAGTTCAATGCCATACTACGGAACATTTCAGACATTGTTAAATTCAACTGTCAAAACTCTTCTCTTGTATCTGTCCATTTCTACGTCTGCGCTTCGATACCAGGGGTTGTGCCTCTGAGCAAATACACACGCCAGAATTGAACCAGCACGCACTCACAACCATAATGTGTTTTTGTCATATTACAGTGATTTAAAATACGTCATCTACAAGCAGCAAAAATCATCTGAAAATGTCTCATATTTGATTCATGTAAACTAATAATTTTAAGTACTATTAAAAAATATATATTGCTGCTAAGTTCATTTTACAAACACATTAATTAAACTATATATAAAAGCTATTCTTGTACAGTAATCATATATGTGTAATCATATACAAAATTCAACAATTTCTACTTCCAAAATTCACATATTCAGCGCAGTTCTGTTGGTACCAAGAAGATCTCTGGGTATAGCATAAATTTGTATTATTCGACAAGAAAAATAAAATAAAATAAAATAAAATAAAACACCTACAAAACACAAGCAATACTGATTCATTTCACAAAAAAATAACACAAAATCAAAAATGCTAAAATTTGTATCTAAAATGGGACAAGCTATTCTAATTTTTAAAAATAAATAAATAAATGATCGTGTAATATATGGGTGGGAAACAAGGCTGCTTCTCATCCTAAATTTTTAAAAACTGATTCCTAATTCAAAATATTATACGACAGATTTTAACAACTTTAAATAATGTAATTTATGTAAAACAGTTAATATTTTCTGTTTTTATTATGATAGTGTCCTATAGTTGTGATTCATAGTAGTAAAATGATCTGAAAGTCCCGTGTAACGTTCACTCCACGTAACATCAGGAGGCCCAGTGCGCATTACACAGAGTCTTAGCGCCCTCCAGTGGTCAACGCCAGTACTGACATCCACTCAAGCCTCTGGTGCTCATCATAGAAAATCAGATACATTACAAATAGAAAAAAGTATATATACATTGTAGATAAGACCAAAAAATAGTACAGTCTACATATGTGCAGACTGTACACATGTAGGCTATGTATCAATATAGAAAGTGAAAGTACACTAAAAAGTATTACATTAGTATTAATTATTTAAAAAAAAAAAAAAAAAAAAAAAAAAAGGAGTATTAGTATTTAAAAGTATTATTAAACATAAATTAAATGATATTTCCTTTCTGATTCAAAGTCCACACTGCATTTTGCATTTTGAACATAAGAAAACGAATATTGTTTTTGTTTGTTTTTTTTTTTTTAGGATGTCCATTATCCAAAATTATCTAGAACAAATAAGTCTAGACTTTTTTTTCTAACTCCTGTCTTAAGAGTGTATGAGTTTGAAACAGAACCATTAAAGGTGCACTGTGTAACTTTTCTAGTGTGGGGTCTGCCACTTACTTGTTTCCTTGGAGATATTATTGCTTTGCCTGAAATGTTACACAGTATAACATTAAATGACGGCAATTTTGAGACATCCAGGAATAAGAGACTGTGTTATCAACAAACTACTAAACCAAATGGACTTTTTGAAGTTGAGTTTAATTTTTTTTGGTTCACAGTATAACATTACACACAACAAGAGGCATTATTACTGAGCAGGGGCTGCCTCTACACAGACGTTACCTGTAACTTGGCCCGGTGACACCATGGAGGTAGATTAGTTTCATGCCATACTGTAGAACATTGTAGACAAAGTAATAACAAGCAGGTGGTAAACATTTCACCAGCAAAGTTACATAGTGGATCTTTAAATATGCAAGTATAAAACCATAGCTGTACTGAATACTCAACTCATTAAAGGGCACATATTACACCAAAACATACCCAGAGTTGTGTTTTGCTTCATTCACACATATTTAACACACAAAACCTGCATATTTAGGATGAGTTCTTCTGTAGCTGTTGACTTGAAAACTACCACTTCATGACATCACAAGGTGGAACAGAGCATTTTGAGTTTTGGAGATGTAAACATATATTTAAACATGACAATTTTGCATAATATAGAACCTCTGAGTTTCCAAAACTGTTCAAACTGCATCATCCCTGGCGCCCCCTTCAGGCAGAGAGGCACTTGAACACAACATTAGCATATCTGGGGAATATTCACTTAGTTAATACTGCCTCAAATGCATAAAGTCTCTGGTGGTGCTTTTGTAAACCTGGGAAATCTGAGCACTGATAAAACTATATAATAAAGTACATCAGATTTACAATGTGTTTTAAAATTTGAGTCTGATTAGTCCCAAGGTTCGAGTCAGACGTACCTTGCACTAAACTAAAATAATTTAAATTGTATAGACAAAGCAAAGTAAAGCATATTATTATTATTATTTGAAACAAAAAGTTTTAAAATATATTTCAAATTTGATTTTTTTATGTATTCTATTAACTGTAGATATGTGTTTGTACGCTATTTATTTGTACCTTTGTGGATGTAATGAACCTCCTATAGCACGAATCCTATGTACTAAATCTCAAAATGAAAAATTATAATAACTAATAAATATTTACAATAAAACTATACATTTTTCTGAACAGTTTAAAGGTCTTATGTTAAAAATCGACTCTAAAATTGACTCTTAAGCCATGTTAGAATGTTGTTTTCTCATCAAAAACACACCTGGAGTTTTGTTTTGTTTCATTCACACGTCTCCAAAGCTCAAAATGCTCTTTTCCACCTTGTGATGTCATGAAGTGGTACATTTCAAGTTTACAGCTACCTTTTACCTTTAGTTCAGTAGAGATTGGCAATTTCAGGTTTGAAATTATCCAAATGATTCTAGTGAAGGTGTATGGAGTTTATAAACACAGTGGAGCTTTTTCTGTGTTACCACATGACATCACAAGGTGGAACAGAATGTTTTCAGTTTGAGAGAAGAACTCAGCCTAAATCTGCAGGATTTGTGTGTTAAACATGTGTGAATGAAACAAAACACAACTCCAGGTGTGTTTGTGATGAGAAAACAACCAGAAAACCGCACAATATGGTCCCTTTAATAAAATAATCACCTCTATTAAAAAAACAATCTGAAAAAATCCCCCATCTCTCCCTCCCTGTAAATGGACATATCATAAAGAGATGATTTTCCCTTTGGTTTATCATCTGTCCAGACGGCACAGAGGAGGAGCCCCGTGTAACTGATGAAGGCCAGTGACACCATTACCTCTCCCCTCCCATACAATCCAGTTAGGAGGCACTTAGGGGCCCGAGCCTGCTCATACATTTGCCTAAGAACACATAAATGTCACAAAATGAGCTGTCATTATGGGACCCTTTCTATGGTTTTCACTGATTGTTGCCTAATGGGCTCTTTAAGCAGAATACAGTTACAGCGGTGTTTAAGTCCACTCTGTTCTGACGAAACGCGCAATCCACTTACATTTCCGGCCATTTCTGACTTCAATCAGCCTGTTCCAGTACAGGCAGAGTGGGATGTTATTATAAAAAACACAGGAAAGAGGGAGAGAGAGTGAGAGCGCCCCCTCCTGACAGGAAAACACTGGAGTTCACTTTTTATCTTAAGTGCTTTGGAAAGTTTTCTAAGTGTTCCAAGGTTTTAAGTGCATGTGAGTTTGTTGTACTAATAGTTATGATTGGACTAATAACTATAAATGACAACAAGTTTATTTTGTTAAATGAAGGTTTAAACATAAATTGTCCCTGCATTTTGTGTTGTCTTATAGGTAGAAAAAGATGAAAAGCTGTCATATTCACTGTATGACTGTAGAGGAACTGTTAAACTGGAGAACTTCTGCTTTCAGAATGTCACAGCAGGCACATTGCTGCACACATCTTTATTTTCATCATGAACCAAAATTAATAAAATGTATTCTCCCTGTATTGAATTGTTTCTGTTTTTTATATAAAACATGAAATATAAAGTTCATCCTCTGGAATTCCAGTGCCTAGCAATTCCGAACATAAAGATTATAGAAACGAGCTGGAGATAAAGTACAGCCCTGCCTCTGACCACAATGACCTGTCAGACCTGTTTCCGGTGCATGTTGGACTCCACCAGGGCTGCCCTTTGTTACCGGTTCTGTTCATTGTATTTATGGACAGAATTTCTAGATGCAGTCAGGGGCCAGACCGGATCTCATCTCTGCTGTTTGCAAATGATGTTGTCCTGATGGCTTCATCGGACCGGGACCTCCAACGTGCACTGTGGGGCGGTTTGCAGCCGAGTGTGAAGCGGCTGGGATGAGGATCAGCTCCTCCAAATCCAAGGCCATGGTTCTTGACCGGAAAAAAGGTGACTTGCCCTCTCCAGGTAGGTGGACAGTCCCTGCCTCAAGTGAAGGAGTTCAAATATCTCGAGGATGGAGCGTGAGATTGACAGGCGGATCAGTGCTGCATCGGCTGTGATGTGTTCGCTGTATCAAACCGTTGTGGTGAAGATGGAGCTGAGCCGAAAGGCAAAGCTCTCAATTTACCGTCAATCTACGTTCCTACCCTCACCTATGGTCATGAGCTTTGGGTAATGACCGAAAGGACAAGATCGCGGATACAAGCTCCCGAAATGAGTTTCCTCCGCAGAGTCACTGGGTGCTCCCTTAGAGATAGGGTGAGGAGCTCGGAGTAGAGCCGCTGCTTCTTGGGGCTCTGGAGTCGCCTCGGAGGAGTTGGAGGAAGTGTCCAGGGTGAAGGAAGTCTGGGAGTCCCTGCTTAGATTGCTGCCCCCACAACCCGGCCCCGGATAAGCAGAAGAAAATGGATGGATGGACAGTGGGAGTATCTTAAGATGGATTCTCATAAGGTTGTGAACTCACAAGAATCCATCTTGCTGTGCAAAGTTATAACCCCCTTGGTCTAGTTTAAACTGAAGAAAGACTTTGGAATTTGCCCTTTGGTTTTTCCTATCCCACAGTACACATGTTTTCCTGTTAAGTGTTACAACAGTAATCAATTTTAGTTTGTGTTTTTGTTTTCTTGCAAGTCGTACTAATGATGTTGTATCTAATGACTTGTGCACCTCACTTGGCCTGGAGTCGTCACCTGCTTGTCGCCATAAAGATAGATATTTAATGCCACTGTGGAACATTCCATTATCACTGCATGATATTGTTACCAAAACATCATAATCTCACATTTAGATTTTCTATACCATATGTGAGTAAAAACTTGCCAACATTAATTACAGTCAGATTGGCGAAGGCGGCAGAGTTACTAATTGATTGCGTTAGCTGTTCACCCATGGGACCAGACCATCATCTCCCCATCAACAAACAGTCCAATTCCAGCATTTACAGACACTCGCGCTTCGTTATTTCAGCATTCTGCTGTTATAGAGACATCAATCTTGCGCTGATGGAACCACGTCAAGAACCTTTTGGCTGTTGACGGACGCGATTCATGATTTCAGACAAACGCAGCCAACCGTGACAGAACCATCAACCCAAAACGTCACCTGTTGTCTCCACCTGACCTTCTCGATATCTAATTCAATTTCACCAGCGCTCTCCTCGCCCCCTTCTCCCATCATAGAACAGTAATATAGCAATTACGCGGCGTGACTGGGTTCCAACCTGAAAGTCTTTTTATTAGGCTGGCGCGCTTAAATCAATCTAAATCTAAGCATAATAAGTCGGTAATCAGGTGTTGGGCAGAATAATAGGCTGCCACGCTTCAGGAGAAATAGGCAATCATGGAATGTTTTCTTTAATTAGGCCGACTGGAGTGGAAGGGCATGGCCGCGGAGAGCTCACATCCATCACGCGCAAGGTAGAAATGACTTCAATTACTCAGCGAGGAGGGAGGGAGAGAGGAGGAGAGAAAGGAGGGAGAGGAGGAGAGAGGGAGGGAGGACAGGAACAAGTCAAGCTTACGACGATTGTTCAGTCGTGAAAAAGTTCGACAGAAACTACTCTCTCCGCTTACAAGTCCGTTTATGCTTCTCTCTTCTTCACTTGCTTTAAAGTCGAACTATGTAACATTTTTACCTTATTGAAGTGAGGCTAAACACCTAAGCTCCGCCCACAAACACGTTTCGGATAGAGGTGATAAACTGTGGACTAAAGAAGAGAGTGAGTGGGGAGGAGGGGCGGGGTTTAGAGGTATATGGAGCAGTGTGATTGGTCAGGTGTAATCAAAGCAGTCTTTTGTGATGTCACCAACTACTTGAAATTGCAGAGGCTACTGAAGGCAGCACAGATGGACCAAATTTGCACTAAAGTTGCCATATAATAACAGTGGATCTTGCTATTAAAACATCATATACACAAGTTTTTTGTACGTGATTATACTGCCTTATTTCATTTATTTATTTGAAAATAAATTTAAAAAGTGCATTTAATAGTTCTGCTTTAAAAGTGCACTGTGTCACTTTTCTGGTGGGGCGGAGCGGGGATGTTACTATATTGTTTTATCTGGGCTGTCGTAATGTATAACATTAAAATCATCGCGCTTGCATTTACTTTAATCTAATTTAGTGCTGAAATATCCCTTCAAAAACATACATTCTTGCTGTGAGCGGGGTCGCCTCTCCACAGATCGGACCTGTAACTTGGCCTGTCGGCGTCACCTGCTTATTTCCATGGAGATTAATAAGTTTAATGCCATGCTTTAGAATATTTCGGGCAAAGTGATAAAAACTATATTGAGACAACTATACTGAGAACAGTCACATAGTGTACAAGTTAATGTTAGTTCTTCTAGCTAAAACAATGTCTTTTACTTCATGCAGTATTATAAAAGCAGCTATTTGTGGGAGGAATGAAATGAACGAAATTGCCTGTACATGTAAAAAAGTGTTTTGTTTGATGAGAACAATAAGGAAGTAACAAGCTCCCTTCCTCTCTTCAAATGACGGCTCAAAATGTTCAGACTGTCCTACTCTCCCCATCATCCAGTTTCATTTTGTATTGCGTTTTTATTCACCTGTTTTATGTTTTTAACTTGTCCTGTACAGTGTCCTTGGGTGTTTTGAAAGACGCCTCTAAATAAAATGTATTATTATTGCTACCTGGATTCTGAAACAGTCACTCAAGGTCCAGAATCTGGTACAGGTCGTTTAATCTGGTACGCCCTCTGGTATTCTATCCCATAATTTGCAAATTTCAGTGCCATTTGTTTTGATCAGAGTTACTTATATGTTATGTAGAAAAGTTAACTCACAAAAGATGAACAAAGCTAAAGAAATCTGTATTTTCAGGCTCCCCTTGACCTGAAATGACTTGTAGTGCACTTCTCAGTCCAAACAGCAGAGGTCACTGTGACTCTGCTTAAAAAGAACCTGCTACAGTCGCTGATAAAGGGAACTGTACTATATATATATATATATATATATATATATATATATATATATATATATATATATATATATATATATAGTGGTAGAAATCTTCACATAAATTGAGTAAGAAAAAAAGAATTGGCAAATAAAAAAATCTTCATATTTATCATAATAAAGCACCCAACAGCCTCACATGGTTTTACGATATGCTTGTATTCTGATTACACTCCTCTAGGTGGCACTGTTTGAAAGGTCTTGTTTAAAGGTGCTATATTACACAAAATGGCCATGTTGGAATGTTGTTACGTTTGTTTTGTTTCATTCACACGTCTTAGTAATCTTTTATTATTCGTCTGTCTACATCTCCAAAGCTCAAAATGCTCTGGGTTGAAATCATCCAAATAATTCTAGTGAAAGTGTATGGAGTTTAAAAAATATTGGAGCACTTCTTGTATTACCAGATGACATCACAAGGTGGAACAGAGTGTTTTCAGTCCAAGAGAAGAACTCAGCCTAAATATTCAAGGTTTGTGCGTTGAAACATGTGTGAATGAAACAAAACAAAACTCCAGGTATGTTTGTGATGAGGAAACAGCATTATAACATTGATCATAAAATTGCGTAATATTGGAAACACAACTAGGCCAAATGTTTGTGTAATCCCTCAGCTGTCCAGGGAGGCTCCATAGCAAAGGAGAAATTCAATTCAGCCAACTGTACAAAAGTTTTTTTGATCGAATATGTTTCGCGGCTCATCCAAGTTGCTTCTTCAGTTCTGGTCAGACGCTGGTGGACACTGCCTTATATCTGCCTGAAGGGAGGAGCTACACTGAAACTACTCACTGAAAACTGAAACTAACACACCTACTTGTTTACAGTTTGTTAGCTAGGTCTGTTGAACTGCATTAAGTGGGACTTGTGCCTGAGTCATATTAGCAGAATCATTCAGGCCCCGATGGGTGATTTTACACCTCTGAGTCTAACCAGGCTATCACTATTATTTTCTTTGTTTGATTTACAAAAGCACTATACAAGACGAATGCATTATTATAATTTTTATGGATGTATGTGTTTTCATTAGGTAAATACAATACATTATTGTATTTACCTAATGTCATGACGACCAGCTAAATTCTAAAATCCTCATGTCATGTTCTATTCTCTGGTCATCTTGTGAGTCTAACACAAGAGCAGATGTTCATCATTCTGATACTGGAAGCACTAGTGAGCACACACAAACAGGTCTACAGTTTTAAACTCAACAGTTCTTCAACACTCAATCCAAAGAAAAGTCAACATGGAGTCGACAGCAAAAACAGGTTGCCAAAACTGTACAGCCACGAGGACAGGAGACCGCATCATCACCTCTCCATCTGTCCAGAGGAAAGCACCAGAGCCCAGAGAAAGGAGCGTTCCTCAAACTCCAGCTCAAACATCTCACACAGTTTGTTCCTCACAAGCTGTGGAGGCCAGGAAGGAGGAAGCAGGTACCAAGCCCACTGCAGTCAGAAGAGCACAGGTCTCTGCTAACAGAGTTCGTCCTGAATGCCACACAAGACCTCAATACAACAGGGGCCAGAACGACAGAAGAAACTAAATGGTCCAATATTCTACCCCCAGATCAGGTCCTGCTAAAGAAGCTACTGCACAAGAGGGGAAACCGGCACCCACGTTTATACCAGCTCCACTTCCTGCAGCCAATGTCTGGAAAGTCAGGTTAGCGGAAAAGCAAGCAGTAAGACAGGCTGCAGAGGAGCCAGTGAGTGAGAAGAGAGACAGGCTAAAGAAGAGCTTAACAAAGATCAGGCAGATGTCCACACTGAGATGACAAGTGAAGAATGGCAAACTCAGACAAGCAAGAACAAGAAAAAGACCAAATATTCTTTGCCAGCAGATGTCAGGACCAGAGTCACCTGAAATCTGGGACATCCATCACTCCAGACTTTAGGGGTGAAAGGGCTTCCAGAAAAGCTAAAACTGATCAGGTTATTGATAACAAATCCAATGTGATTACAACATCTAAGGAAGAGGTCAAATGTTATCAAAGTAAAGTTCCAGAAGAGAAGAAACCAAAGTTCATCCCAGCTTCTGAATCAAAAATGAATGTCTAGAAGGTGAGACAGACAAGATTTGAAGAGGAACAGACAGCGAGACAGCCTGCAGAGGAGCCTTGCAAAGTACAGGTAGATGTCCACTCTGAGACAAGTTCACAAAACGATCCAGAGAGCGACCAATGGTAAACTCAGAGGAAGGGAAAGAAAAACAGAAGAAGAGAAGGTTCTGAGCCACAAGTAGCTTTGCAGATGGCATCATGGCCTGATCTGACTGGGGCAAGTCCACTGACCAGAACAACTCAGAGGGACACAACAACAGATGCTAGTGCTCAAAGCCAGACCCAAACTCCATCAGGGAAACGCAACAGGAGACTGAAGCAAACCTTAAGACTGCAATGGAAGTGGAAGTAACACAACCAGTTTTGAGGCATCTCACGACCAACCAAATGTACAACCACTAAACACAAGCGGGTTCTGTTCCAGTTGCCAGAGGATGACCACTTCCACTAAAGTCCAGCCTTCAGGACAGGTCTCCACCAATGCACCTGTTCCAACCAAAGAGAGGCGCTAGAGACCTTGAAGACATTTTTTGTAACACTGTTTATGAATGAAAATATTTGGTATGTATGTGATTGAATTTTCTTGGGTTATGTGGTTGGGTTAAGTACTCCTGACTCAAATTCTGGCTCAGATGATGGGTCCTCATCCACTGTTTCTGTATTGTTGGACATTTTTTGGTAAAAAGGTATTTTTTGTCATACACTGTGACAAAGACAAGCACAGTATGATCAGAATGATTCACTGCAAGAAAGTTGCAAACTGGCTCTCAAGCTGCCATGGCATTTCTGTGCAGAGTTTGAATGTTTCTCCAGGCACCCCGGTTTCTCCTGTAACATGCAGATCCCTGGTTACCTGGCCAGCCAAAATACACTCTAACAACATTTCAGGAGTGTGGGTCTAGAACTGTGTTATATCTTTCCAATTTCAGATAGGCATGATTGAAAGATGGATCAGAAAAACACACGGTTCTTTTGTGTCTAACCAAACATGGAGGCTCATGAGAAAAAAAACAAAACAGAGGGCTGAGAAACAGTGCAGATTTCTTCAGAATCAGCAATCAAAGCACCAAACTCTTAACTGAATGATCCTGGTTAACCCTAAGCAGTTGTGATTTCAGGTTTTACAAAAACAAATTGATTTTTTTATTTGAGGAAACATAAGCTATAAGTATATTTTCAAGTAAATACCCTGGTAGTTCTGAACAAGACTTGCTCAAGATCAGGAGATAGGTCCCCAGATGCAACACCCACTGCTCCTTTGACAGGGGTCAGGTTGCTCCATAATCATTCAAGGCTGGGTCAAATGCAGAGGTCAAAACAATAAACCTTAATCAAATTAGTTTAGGTTCAACACTTTACCACCACATGTCACTCCCTCTCAACTCATCTCTCATTCTCCCATGGCAGCGATCTTAAATGCACAAAGTTCATTCAAGCCTCCTGGCCACGGTTTCACTGTTTTCACTGTCCTCTTTGTCTCCTTCTCCATGTTCATCACTAAGGTAAAGCCAGTCAACCTGAAATCGCCTATAAACACACTACTTTCATAGACAAGGTGGGTGATGTGTCTTGCCAAGAACAAAACAACAGTATGCACCGGTCAGACCTGGGATCAAACTTCTGATCATTGGGTTGGATGGTGCACGTTCTAACCACTAACCCACTGCACCCGTAAAAAAATATATTAACCATAAACGTCTGCATTTTGTTTTCCATCGTCATTATTATTGAGTCGTCTTACAGTTTATTGACACATATTACCTTTGATTCCAGCTGCTTTAATTGCAACTCACCTCCCAATCAGACGCGACATTGACGGAGCATTGTGATTGGTCCATGAGAAACAACTTGGAGATAATGAAGACGTGAGACTGAACAAATCCATCAAGTCAGCGAAGCGTGTGAGACAACATCTGGATACGTCCATGTTAATCTAGAAGGTAGCAACACGCAAGAAGATTAGCATTTGCATTTAGAGTAGTATTAGAATGGATACTAATGCTACTGCTGCTATTACTGATAATAATGGTGATAAATCAAGATGTCGGCATAACTATCAAATTAAACAAAAAAAACAAAAACAAAAATACACGACTGTCATGGCTTAAATGAGTCCACAGGGATCTCATGTTTTGTTTTTGTTTTTTTGGTCATAAATCTGCATGTCAGTATAGCTAACATAAATTAAAATAAATAAGATAAAAAATTATTAAAAAAAAAACAACAACTGACATGGCTGTATTGAGTCCATGGGGTTCTCGTATCACCAATAAAACCATTAACAAATAAAAATGTGTTGACAGCCTATTATAATACGAAAAAGTAGGTCTCATCATATTTGTTCGAACTCGCAGGTCTTATAGCATAACTGCCCGAGTCAAAATGAGTTTTCAGTCCCATTCTACTACTGCTGCTGTCCTCTGCGAGATTTTTACAGCCCAGAAAACACAAACCGCCCAAGTCATCTAATTGACAAGTGCAGGTTATTTTTATTCTTTCCCCAAAACTTTGAAAAAGACGTCATGCTATGAGGCTAACAAAGATAGCATTACTTACAGTTTTCCAGCAGTTCAAGCTCTACTGGTGTTTGTCTACATAACCTTTCATAGACTTGTTCTATAGGCTACATATTAAATTATCGCACTTGCATTACCATAACTTAAGTGTGCCAAAGATCATTTCATTCATTTATTCATTATTAAAAGTATTACACAAATTTTGACTCTTGTGTTATTAGTCTGCCTACATCTCCAAAGCTCAAAATGCTCTGTTCCACCTTGTGATGTCATGTAGTGGTAGTTTTCAAGTTAACCGCTCCTTTTACCTTTAGTTCAGTAGAGATTGACAATTCCTGGTCTGAAATCATCCAGATGATTCTAGTGAAGGCGTGTGAGTTAAAAAACACAGTGGAGCACTTCCTGTATCACCACATGACATCACAAGTTGGAACAGTGTTTTCAGTCTGAAGAAGAAGAACTCCTAAATATACAGGATTTGTGTGTTAAACATGTGCGAATGAAACAAAACACAACTCCAGGTCTGTTTGTGATGAGGAAACAACATTAGAACAGAGATCAGAAAATATCTTAATATGTAAAACACCAATGCAATGGTTCAACTTTAATCCAACTGATACCCTAGTTCCTCAGTTAAATCACTTCATTTATCCCCAAAAGTATAATTTAATTGCACCAAAACAGTCACGTAAGTTTTGCCAAATCCGTTATAGTTCTTGTAATTGTTTAAAGGGCACATGCAAAGTTCCATCTAAACCCGCCTGTCTACTCCTGCCCGCAGACTATTATCTAACCAGGAAGAGCTGTCGTATCTGTTAGCATTTAAGCAACTCACTGGACATCTTGCTGTCTTCCTGTCCCACTTTTTACACATCGTTTCCTTCCAGACCTTCCATCATCATTTTGTTATAAAACACGAAATCTGTCACGCTCACAGTTGCTGGACGCTAGCTCCTACTAGACACCAGGAAATCGCAAAATTGAGCAGCACACAATCTGGCGTTCGGTCAACTACGAACTGTTCAAAGATGGGGGATTAAGAGGAGGGAGGTGTGTGTGAGGAGGTTCGCCCGTGACCTCTGACCCCCACGTGGCAATTCGGGTATAGCCTCCGCACCTGACCTGGCGTGCTCGCGAAGAATGGAGGATTAGCATAGCATCTTGGCTTGTCTCCGTAGCGATTGTTGGACGAGATGGCGTTTTCACACAGAGACGGGCTTTGGCAGAGAGCTGGGCAGTAACACATTCTGCCAGGCACAAGCGACCGAGCTCCAAAAGTTACACTAGCATTTCCTTTTGATTATGTCATAGTTTGTGAAGTTCACGATTCGAAGTTGTGCAGTTTGGTACAGTCTTTTGCAACTATGTTTTGCAGAAATGAGGAACAAGAACATAGTAAAAATGTACCATCATAACAGCTTGTTGTATTTACTAAAGATGCACTATGTAACTTCACTGGTAGAGGCTCCACCACCTGCCTTGTCTCCATGGAGATGTTACTGTTTTGCCAATGTTCCACAGTACGGTATCAAACTTATCTATATTCATGGAGACGAGAATGCGTGTTTTCAAGGTGTTTTGCATACTGTGGAATATTCCAGGCAAAGCAATAACATTTCCATGGTGATAAGCAGGTGGTGGACCCTCTACCAGAAAAGTGACAGTGTGCACCTTTTAAATAGTTAGAACCAGATGCAATTATTGTGTCTGTTAAATGGACCAAAAATGCCACCTGAATGTGCATAAAAATTACCTTAATGTAAATTTGTAGCCCTTAAAAGTGCATTATGTAACTTTTCTGGAGGTTGAACCAGCAACCGCTTGTCTCCATGGAGATGTTATTGTTGATTAGTCTGGAATATTCCACTGTAAGGCATAAAACAAGTTGACCTTGCTTTGATTTCGATGCAAGTGTTGCTCAAAAATACGTTAGAAACATGCATTTTATTGTGAGCGGGGTTGCCTCTCCACAGATCTGACCTGGAGTTTGGCATGGGGCATCATCTACTTGTTTCCTTGGAGATATGTTCAATGCCATACTGTGGAACATTCTTGGGTTACGTCATAACATCTCCTAGCAAGAAAAACAGAATGCATACCCTCTGCCATAAAAAAGTTACAGAACACATCTTTAAAGGTGCACTGCGTTACATTTTCCTGTTTGTCTCCATGGAAATGTTATTGCTTTGTCTAGAATGTTCCACAGTATAGATTAAACCTAGACAAGCACTATGCTACATTACAAGTGAGATCTGTGGAGAGTCTTGCGAATTCACAGAAGGAATTATTGTATTTCTGAGCGATAGAAATGGATAAATACAAGCTGGATATGTTTAAAGTCATACAATGGAACAAGTTGCGCAGTGCACCTTTACAAAATAATCCATCGTGAACCATTTTTTGCAGAAGAATTTGAATAACTAATATTCAAATACAAATGCAAAAACGCCTAAAAATAATCCTCATTAGCCAACATGTAACCCACCCTCATATGAAACATGGGCACCATTTTTCTGTGAGTGGGTGGACGTTGTACCTCCCGAAGCACATTTCATATTTGTTTCCAAGCAGTCCAAAGCGGTTTACAATAAATATGAGGAAAGAAATGTCTGATCTTATCTATGGATGCTACCAACCGTCACTTCACAGGCTTTGTATTTCGTGTTTGTACAGTTGCTATGGTTACGGGCCGACAGAGTACAGTGCATACGGTTGCTCATATATACAGAATCTACCAGTGAAGGATGTGTTCAGGTGAGCTAGCTGTCTATGGAATAAAAGTCAGTTTAAAGTGCATAAAAGTTTCCAAGTTTTTTCTAATTATGACTTGTTTTGGTGGGATAGTACCTGTGGTCAATATTTATCTTAGTTTTATCAATTAAGTTGCAGTTTGTGGAAAAAAAAATGTTGAGATAAAAGTATTTTAGATTGAATTTTTACATTTTTTCTGTCAGTTTAAACCTTCATATAACAAAATTAATATGTTGTTCATTTATTATTATTGTCATTATTAGTTTAATCATAACTATTTTGCAGTTTAGACACGTTTTGGCCCTCATTAACCTTAGAGTTGCTAGGTAACCGTTATGGGATTACTACTACTCTGCATAATGTTATCAGGAAGTAAAATTATAAACTTCTGCAAAACTATGAGCTATGAATTTGAATATTAAGGGACAATATTGAGGGCCCAGGAGCTTGGAGATGGGGCTTTGTGTATAACAGCGATTTTATAACAAATTTGACTTAGTTTTGTGTAGTTTTTTCAATTATGGTGAAGTTTATTATTTTACTTCCTGGCTGAAGGTCTAAGTTACATAATAGTTATGATTAGACTAATAAAAATACACGCCAACACTACATTAACTTCAGCTTCAGTACTTTATTAGGTCTCCGAGGGCCAATTGTTTTGCAGTCAGTGAGAACAATGGACAAGGATATAAAAGTAAAAACAATATGGTAATAAAAAAGATCATTTAAAGGTGCACTGCGTAACTTTTCTGGTGGATGTTCCGTCAAATGCTTTTCTCTGTGGTGATGTTATTACTTCTTCTGGAAAGTTTCACAGTATGGTATTAAACCTTTCTATCTTCATGGAGACCAAACCAGACTAAGTTACAGGTCAGATCTGCGGAGAGGCGACCCCGCTCACTGTCACAATGCCTGTTTTTCTAGGTATTTTTGAGCTATAAAACCACCTATAATTGAATACAGGTAGAGCTATTTAATGTCATACTGTGGGACATTCCAGGCAGAGCAATGACATATCCATAGAAACAAGCAGGTGACTCTTAACTGATGTAAAACTATGATAAATATTCACCATAGATACAAACTCAAGAAACCAAGTGATATTTTAATAAACATGAAAATCTGTCACACTTTAAAAAAAAAAAAAAAGTGCATCGTGTACGTTTTCTGGTGGAGGGTCCATCACCTGCTTGGAATGTTCCACAGCTCTACCTTACATTTGTTCAAATCCAGGTAGTTTTACAGCTCAAAAATACCTAGAAAAACAACAGGTATTCTGACTGTGAGCGGGGTCGCCTCTCCACAGATCTGACCTGTAACTTGGTCTGGTGTGTTCACCATGAAGATAGAAAGGTTTAATGCCATACTGTGAAACATTCCTGACAAAGCAAAAACATCTCCATGGAGAAAAGCGTTTGACGGACCCTCTGGCAGAAAAGTTACACAATGCACCTTTAGTCTAGCAGGGAGAGCCGTTAGCATAAGCGTGTGGTGTGGTGTTGTGCAGTGTTTTCGTGCATGGAGGAGGAAATGCCAGTGCAGAGATACAGCTCAGATTAGTGGCGCCAGCAGCTGATGTCACAGGCATGCCCCCTCTCCACCCCTCCTCCACCCCCACCACCACCCTCGCTCACCCTCGCTCACCCTCGCTCACCCTCGCTCACCCCGACCCCTCCCCCACCCGGGCCCGCAGTTCTGTTCCAAAACAACTCGCACACAGCCGCGCTCTGTGCAGCTCCCGACCACAGCTTCACCTGCACTCGTCCACTCTGCTCTCTGGATGTGCAAACTTTAATATTCTCTTAGCTAAAGTATACTAACGCTGCTAAAGAGAGATGTTATTGCTTTGCCAGGAACGTTCCACAGTACGGCATTAAACGTATGCCACTCCACAGATCAGACCTGCAACTCGCCACCTGCTTATCTCCATGCAGACACATTTAATGTCATATACAGGAACATTCCAGACCATCTCCGTGGAGACGAGCAGGCAGCTGACCCTCCACCAGAAGAGTTACAGTGCACCTTTATTATGCAACATTTTATTACATATGGAACTCTGTACCCTTGGTATTTACACAGTTTAACTTAATTTAATGTGGAAAATATTACCTCAAGGGCTTAGTTGCAAATCCATGGGTTTAAGAATGATTAAAAAATAAATAAAACTAGGACTGTTGTTACAGCAATTAACAGTTTAAAACTACTTATTATATATTTTGAATCATAGGTTATTTATATATCCAAGTTTGGAATGGTGACATGATCTTTAAAAGTCCTCAAAAAGTCACCTTTAATGGTCTGCATTTGCTTGTACACTGAAAAAAGAAGCAGTTATTATGAAGCTAAAAACAACAGCAGCTAGCTAGCATCAAAGTTACGTAGTGATGACAATTTTTATGTAAAGGAGTATGGACTTTAAAAACAGAGAGAAATTTCATAGAATCTAACTTTTTGAGAGCAGAATCTGCACGTTACATAAACTATCTAGCACAATGTCTTTCATTACAACTGCTAAGACCACAAGGAGATTTGAGCTTTGTTCCCTCCAGACAAAATTCAGGGCGTAAAAACCGTTTGACAGTTGTGCTAATGCTGAATGATCCCCACTATGCCTGCGCAGGTGTAGGGCCATGCTGCGCTATAGTGTTGGACTCCCACATGCCCCAGTGCATTGTGGGAGTGGGGGCGGCAAGCAGGACCAGGCCATCTGCTGCCACGACGACAGCTCTGTTTGGTCTGAGAACGAGGGAGAGTGAGGAAAAGAAGGGATCGCAGCTGAGAGAGAGACAGACGAGAAGGAGAGGTGCTAAGGGACCATGCTAAGGGCTAATGTGAAGAGGCTGCTATGAGGGCCACTACAGAGGGGCCAAAAGTGAGGGTTATTTAACTGTATTTCATTATGCACTTGAAAACTTTACGACTTTACGCCATTTGGGTTTTTTTACTGTTTGAAATGTCTCTTCATTAGTTCTGTTTGTTTATCTGTTGAGTGAATAATCTGGCATAAGTCCAAGACCATGTCCAAGTCTTTGTCCTATAGTCCGCACTGCTCATCACCATGGAAATGACGTTCCTTGGGCCATAATATTCCACAGTATGACATAAAATGTACGTATCTCCATGGAGAATGTTCCCAAGTATGCTTTTAACTTGATGTTTCCGTGGAATCATGCAGGTGACGTGCAATTTGCATATTGTACCGTTAAATGTTCTTGGATACTTCAGGAAATCGAGGGTACAGTTGCCCTGGGGCAGACTGACAAAGATATGGCTACCAATCTGTGCCAATGGCCTCTCCAACCACCACCGATCACTCACATTTATGCTTTTGCTCACAAGTTGGATGAAGTGTCTTGCTTAAGGACAACTAAATGAACAGTAAGATTGAAACCACCAAAACTTTAACCCCATATTCTGCGTTTACTCTTGGTTTTGACCCGGTTCCGGAAAAAATTCTGTAACTTTTCTGGTGAAGGATCTGCCACCCGCTTGACTCCATGAGATGTTATTGCTTTGCTAAGGGCCACACAAATTAACTGCGCTATCTCCACGGAAACACGCAGATAACTCCACCAGGTCTACTTCAAATCAGATCTGCAGGGAGGCAAGCCTGCTCAAAGTAACAGTTGAGTTGACGTTTCCATGGAGACAAGCAGAACATGTACATAGTGTAGTCAAAATGCTCTTATAGTTGTGATAGTTTTCAAGTTAACAGCGACTTCTCAGTAGAGGCTGTCAATGCCAGGGCTAAAATTATCCAAATGATGGTGTGTGAAGGTGTGTGCAGCTCAGAAACACAGTGGAGCACTTCCTGTATTACCACATATAAATATGCAGGGTGAATGAAACAAAACACAAGTCTGGGTTTTAGATGAGGAAACATCACCTCAGAAGATGGCGTAATATGGGCCCTTTAACTGGGTCTAAACCTGGACTAGATCAGGACTACAAACAGGACCAAACTGAGCCTTATTTGGGACTTTACTAGGCTCACACCAGGACCAAACCAGGACAAGTATGAACGCACCTTGAGTATTCTTGGACTGGCAGTTTTCCCACGCATCCCCGGCCCACAGCGCACCCCGCTACCTCCACCCCTCCCACCCGCCCCATAACCTGCGATTCGACATGTCCGCAGCCTCTCCACTCTAAACATACGGCCTATTGAGTTACGCTACAAAAATACACATATCTCACTCTGTGTATTGCATAAAGGGTACGTCATCCTCGTGGCACGGTGGAGCATCGCAGCAGGGCCGTCCGGGTGTCAGTTCCAAACGCGCCCGGTCATGCCACTGTATTTTTGGACCATCTTCAACTCGAGGGGGGCACAACAAGCGCACCCAAAGACCTACATTTACTATGGTCTGTAATGATTAATCAGAATCATCACGGCTATTGTAATCGTATTTTGATTGTTCGTGTGTTATTTGGGATGTACAGACTTGAAGACACACGCAAGAGACCTTTTGTAACAGCGGTAATATTCAATCAAAATGTCAAAACAGAATGAACAACATCTGATTTTCATCCACACTTCCTTCACTTTAACTGTAAATATTCTCTAGAAGACTTCAGTCACCATATTTCAACTTTTTTGGTAAGACGTGTATTGCCAGGGATTCAGAATACACACTTCGTGAGTCTGATCACCGGTGAATTTCCACAAATTCAGATGAATGTGATTGACAGGTGGATTAGCCAATCAGGGACATGTATGGTCTGTCTGTATCAAAACAAACATTTCTGCTAACAAATAAAAAAGAATGAAAAAACGCTGCGGATTTCTACAGAATCCGTGAGAGAAGCACACAAATCAAATCTGAGGTCAGAGACGTTTAATTATGTTCAATATGATGGGTGACCAAAGAGTTCCTTCATTCCATATGCAAATATTTTATTAAAGCTCCTATATTATGCAAAATTGACTCTCTGAAGATCTGTGGAAAGTCGCCCCAATTCACAGAAGGAATTATTGTATTTTTGCGTGACAGAAACACCCATAGTTAATAAATGCTAGATGAATGTTTAATGTCTTGCCATGGAACAGAACGGAAAGCAATAATATCTCCATGGAAACAAGCAGGTAGCAGACCTTCCACCAGAAACGTGGAGAAACTTGAATGAATCATAGTCGACTCATCGGATAAATAATCGCTGCTTAAATAATCTTTAGTTGCAGCTCTACTAATCGCATTCTCAAGCCTCGGGCAAGCAATCACACCCCCAGCCTCTTAAAACAAATGTCTATCAAACTTTCAAACATAATTGCAACTCATTTCAGTCTTTTGGGTGTTGTGTCGTCCTCATATTCAAATGTGAAAGCGAGCGCCGTCGTATCTGGCTGTAAACGCTGTGATTTTGTGTGAGAATTGTCCAAACAAGAGCTGAGAGGAAGAATAAGAGACGCATCGCAGCTCTCAAAAGGTCAGGATTTACATAAAACTGTGGATCAGCTCGCAACTATTTGGGATATATGCTCGAGATACAATGGGAGTTTTGGAGCTAGTTTAGAACTGGTTTAGTTCTGTGTTAGTCTTGGAATAAAACTAGTCATAACGCTTTGGTCTTTAAAGTCACAGTATGTAACTTTTTAGACCATCTTGGTATACACCCTTTCTGTGAGTGGCCTTGCAACTCTGCAACCCTTCATGCTTGTCTGTAAGGAAATGCTGTTTCTTTGGACATAATGTTCCACAGTATGGCATAAAATGTATTTATGTCCATGGAAAATGTATAGTTTTAATGTTCTATTTCCATGGAAACGTGTAGCGCCCAAAAAGTTACATACTGTACTTTTAAGAGCCCTTTACGTTGCATCATCGTTCATTCACTCCTCAAGCAGTTTTGGTAGTGGTAAGTTAGTGTAGTCACAGTTGTCCTGAGGCAGACTGACAACGATATGGCTGCCGATCTGCACCAACTGCCTCTCGCATCTACACCAATCACTCACTTTCATGCTTATTGGTGAATAAAGTGTCTTGCTTAAGGACACAATTATACAAACTATGGTTATAGCGGGATTCAAACCACAAATCTTGCTCTAAACCACCCGAAACTTTTGACCCGTGTGGTTTAAAGCTGCATTCTGTAACTTTTCTGGGGGAGGTTCTGCCTGTAAAGTTCCAAAGTCCTTCTTATCTATCTCCATGGACGCAATCAGATGATCAAATCAGATCTGTGAAGAGGCAAGCCTGCTCAGCAAGAATGCATTTCTCAAGTTGACTTGAGAAATGTTATACCTCAGTAATTGAAGAAATGCAAAATAGATACGTTTAATGCCATACTGTGGAACATTCCAGACAAAGCAGTAACATCTCCACAGAAACAAGCAGGTGACGGAACCCCAGCAGAAAAGTTCCACCGGACACCTTTAGTCTTTATTCCTGGTTTGGCCCTAGTTCCTTGGTGACCTCTCTCTACCTCTGTGTATGACTCACCACTTGTACTCGTGTAGAGGAATGGCGCAGTGGCTAACGCTAAGCTAGGTTCGCGCGAGGACACCGGGCCAGCTGGGTGCCAGATGAGAGCGTTAATTAGGCCCCTGTCCACCGAGCTTTGGTTACAGGTGCGCTCCTGCCGCCGGGACCCACGCACCTGTCAGAGGACGCATCAGTCGAGTAAAACACCACGCCGGCTCGGACGTGACTAATGGATCTGAGTGAAACGGCGACAACAGTCCAGCGCTGCTATAAATCATGTTACACAGATGTAGCCAGGGGACGGAAATAGGCCCCGAGCTGCTGTGGGCAAAGGTCTACCTCCTCCACTCTGGGATTGGTCCAAACATCAAAACCTACACAACTCTTCTCTGTGTTATGTTTTATGTTATCGTACGCTTGATTGTAATGCTGTGGTGTAATGATGCGCTGTATTGATACTGATGATGCAGCTCATGCCATCAACATTTCCTGGGGGTATGGTGCTAACTATAGGCACGGCTCTGTCTGAGTTTGTCGGAGGCTTTGTGAGATTTTAATCTGAGTTTTGTTTTAGCACAATTTGACAATTAAGAGCTGACTTAGCTAGGTAGGTTATCACGGTAACTGATGAACATTCTGCTTTACACATAAATGTAGAACACCCCCAGCGTGATGTTTTCAAAATGCTATATTCGCCAAAAACAACACATTAACATATTTAATCATTTTCACTTTCGTTTTGGACACTCTTGAGTCTCCTCCACTCCCCCTTCAGAACGCTCACACAACACATCAGTGCAAATCCTGCTAATGAAACTACAGCACATTGCATCAAACTTGTGAAGTTGTTTTTTTTTTGTTTTTTTTTTTGTATCATCCTTTTGTATATTTATGGAAAATGGTGAGTCTGGTCAAATCTGAGTTCATATAGCTGTGACTGACAGGTGAACTGAAAAACCCAGAAATCACAGATTTTGGTCAAATTAATGATCATTAATGATGAGCACTAAACTCTGTTAATCTGAGGTGAAAGAAATGTCATTTTATTTCTAAATGATGTCCACTGAGCTCCTTTGTTTCACATGTGTCATTTTAAAAAGCACATCTGATTGCACGATCACGTTTAGTTCTGGCTTGGGATGTGACGATAGGAGTAGAGGGTGTCATTATTACTCATTTTATTTATTTATTTGCAATTTTGCTATCAAATAATTCGAAATAAATGTGAAAAATATTGCAGTGTATCACATATATAGTGTGAGGAGTTCCACAGTTGTATTCCCCAACACGTGACCCTTTCAATCTTCTCATTCCCCTGGCGTTTGAGAGCAACCTGCTTCATGTTAAAAGCACTTTATCAATATATTGGACTTCCCCGCACAGTCAATAGAGAGTCCATTAGCCTAGTGCTGCACCGGGGACCCTGGTTCTCCTGTGAGCTAGGCTATAGGCTACATGTCTGTTAGCTGGGATTAGCACGCACGCAGCATCATGCTAAGTCAGTCCTGTCACGTGTAATGCCATTATGGACGATTAGCCATCGGATAGTTGAGGAATGAGATTAGCAAGGTTCTAAATCTGACGCACCAAAACTAGCACGCAGTATACACATAGCTTAGAGAGTACTTCACTTAGAAAAACCTTTTGCACAGCACCCTGAAGGTTGATGGTTGAATCCCTGCAACTGGCATACTCTTGTTGTGTCTATCAGCAAAACACTTAGGAGGGCTACTTGTTTTCTTTTTGTTTTGTTTTTTTCATGCAATTTAGTAAAATTTGTTTTGCTCCAGTTCGTCTCCAAACCAGGAAGTAAGACTGGTGTGCTGTTAGCATGCTAGTTGTTGATAGCATTACCATGACTCTACTAAGTTATGAAAAGCACTTATAAACTCATTGTGGTGAATAATTAGGATGCTCTGGTAAGTGATAAATAACGCTGGATCACTGCAAAACTTTAAAATGAACTAGTTCTGTTTTTAAGACGTCAGTGGAATCTGTCATCTCGACCGAAGCAGCAGAACCCTCAGCCTCTTCATCCTCATCCTCCAACATCACAGTAAAGTCCATAACAAATCTTGCTCGCTTTAATAACATTGCTACAATCCAGAAGTTATATATTGCCCATGATGCCTCACTTCTTAACATGCATTTGCCTTTTAACCCTCTCCAAAGCTGAAAGCGCTCTATTCTACCTTGTGTTGTCATCAGTGCTCCTCCATGTTTTGAAAGTCCACTCACAAGACCCACTCAGATCATTTCAGAACTCAAATGATCTCGCTTCTGTCAGTCTGCCCCAGTACTGTAAAGCGTCTTTGAGTGTCCAAAAAGAGCTATATAAAACTCATCCATTATTATCCTCACAGAGATACACAGCTATTGTTTTAGCCTCATTTAAGCTTCTTCACTCCAGGACCGAAAAGACTACAGATAAGAAATTACAATAAACTGAAATATTTTGTTTTCACTTAAAATACCAATATGGTGCTACCAATACAAACATAAACTTAACAATTCAGCAGTGCATCTGATGTAAATACACCTTCTCCATCTACAGCAGTGCATTGTGGGAGTAGATATATATATAATGTGCCGGGGTATTGCATGTGCGTGATGTTGCTGCAGTCCACAGTAGAGCGGTGAAGATGACATGAGAAGCCCTGTTTAATCATTCATCAGTGCTGAGTGAGCTGTGGTCACCTGCACCTCCGTCCACCCTCAAGACTGCAGCTCGTCTTCTGCCCAGTGTCCGGACACTCGCATGGACGGCTCAGGTGGACATTCAAATGTACAAAAGCAAAAGTACACCAAAAACTCTCACAGTAAAGCCTTTTTCTTTGCACATTAATTAATAGGGATTTTTTTCATTTAAGAAATTGCAGTGTTGCAGCAGAAGGTGTAAGAACGAGAGCAAAAAAATCCAAATAAGTATCAGAAGTGTGAAAAATATTATGCTGGCTTTAAATAAATATATGTCATCTTTGCCGTTTCGATGTTTTAAGTTATATGAACACATTATCTTGAAACCCAAACAATCTGCTTTGGATTGACGTAAAATAATTAAATGGGAGGAAAAATAAAAAATGAGCTTTATGTAAAAAATTCATGCAATTTTGATTTACGAAATTCGATCTAATAAAATGTATTGTAAGTGTTATGTTTTTCAGGCTTCCTATGTGTTTTGTATTAACCTTATTCCTCCCTGAATCATAAATGCTGCTAAACCACATTTTCTTTGTGGTGCTCTTCTGGTTAAGCGGGAATCCCATTCGTTTCAATGGAGAATTTGAGAAAAGTTTTGCCGAAAACAAGTCCACGATGCGCCGATTCTCTGGGACGCTTTAAAGCGGCTTCATGGTTTGTATATACACTTATCTGCTCAAGATCCGCAGCCTCGTGCAAAATAATACAACCCAAATTACAATGGCGGCGGAAACTTCCGCAACACAAAGTGAATACTGGCCAGCAGAGGGCGTAGACACTAAACACTAAACCACACGTTCAAAACATATTTTCTCTGATGATTTTAAACTTAAAAATCACTAAGCAGGTAAGCAGATGCCCTTTAATCAAATGCTAGAGCCAGCAGAGCATTAGGGCTCCACAGATCTCCCCCTCGCCCTCTCTCTGGTGCCGTGTGCAGAGGCTGGAGGAGGGTGCCGAGTTCACCCAAAGGTCCTCCTGATTGGCTGGAAGTTCATTAGCAATACAGAACAATGGGCTCTGACTATCCGCTGTAGTCCTCTGTGGTTGTAGCAGGGCTGTGGCTGTTTCTGGATTTTTGAAGGCCCGTTTCAAATGTTTTTAGGGAACGACTGCTGGTTAGAAGAGGTGATTTATAAAACATTATAATCAATAACATTCAACTTACAAAAATGTACAAAAATGACAAATGCAGATATGAATTTTATTTGTAACTTTTCTAGTGGATGTCCTGCCACCTACTTGTTCCGTTATTTCTTTACCTGCAATGTTCCACGCAATGGCATTAAACGTAATCTATCTTCATGTAGACAAACCAAGTGAAGGTAAGGCCAAGTTACAGATCAGATCTGTGGAGAGGTGATCCCGTTCACAGTAAGCATGCGTGTTTTTCAAGGTTCTTCTCCATAATAAGTTGTCGGTAATTGAAGAAATGCAAGACAGAAAGATGAACAATCCAGGGAGCAATAACATCACCGTGGAGACAAGCAGGTGCAAGCAATAAAAGTTACATAGTGCCGCTTTAATGCCACACCTGGTGACCCACCTCTATATATAGAGCCAGGTCACGTTCAAGGTTAGCTGGTTGATTACCCAATTATGCCTGTTGTGGTAAAAAGAAAGCCACTTTGCGAATTCCAACCAAAAACACAGGAAGAACATGCAAACTCCAGACATTTAAAGCATCCAGGAATCGAACGTGCAACCTTATCAGTTTTGGTCAAACACCTAAACCAAGAAGAACTAGCTTATAGCATTTTTTTCTACCAAGTCAGATAAGGCAGTGTAGCGGAACAGGTGACTCAGCGAGCTCACGGCACCAATCCCCCTGAGATCTTTGACCCCCATAATGGTATCGCGGCGAAGCTTATGGTAGATCGGCTCCGAGCTGTTGCAGAGATTAGTGTCACGCACATTTGGGAGAGGGCCAGGCCTATATCGGGACCTCCATCCATGGTATTCCGAGCGTTCATTACAGTGCACCCGGGCCCATGCTGAAATCTGATAGGGGGAGCATATAGTAGCAAGAGAATACTACTACTTCTGTTGCTGGAGGGGCTATATGTGGCTGTGCGTTGACCTACATGGAACAAGCCACTGTGTTCTTTAAAATATGGATAACCCCTGCCCCCACTGTACTTCACTCCACGCTCATTTTGTTCAGCTTTACAGTGTACATGAAAAAATACACTGTACCAGTAAGAGTATTTGTCGCGTTGTTGTTGTGTACAGTCAAAGTACTCAGAGGAAAGATAGGGTTTTAAGGATACAGGGAAACAGAGAGGCCCCGCCCACCCCTCTACGTGCGCAGGCCAACGCTGTAGTGGAAAACAAACACGCACGTCGAACAAAAACAATCCGTTCTTCTCAGCGCGGAGCGGCGTAAACTGGCCGTAGTGCGCAGGTGTGAGAGGGGATGTGAAACTTGGCTTTTTCACAATAAAAGACTAGTGCCTGAATTATAAAAAGCTATTGTATTCTTGAACTAAGATTATTGTTAAGACATACAATGCATTAAATGATACTAATTAAATAGAAAACACACAAAAACACCAGCAGGAGGTGCAAGGACTCCACCTGCTGCACCACAGATGAACAGAAGTGTAAATTAGGCTAAAAACAACAGCTTAAAGAACTGGTTTTAATTGATTAATTATTTTTCCTGATGAAAAGTCTGGTAAAGGGATGGACTTTAAAGGTGCACTATGTAACTTTTCTCGTAGCAGGCCCGCCATCTACGCTTCACCATGGAGATGTGATCATTTCACCTGGAATGTTCAAAAGTAGAGCATTAAGCCGTGGATACGAGCATGGGGCGGCGTCAGGCCAAGTTACAGGTCAGATCTGTGCAGAAGCGACCCTGCTCATGATAACAAAACATGCTTTTTTGAGCAATAAAAATATGTCACTCAGTAAATGCAGCATAAATAAGTAAATAATAAATGTCTAACCGACAAGCAGGTGAAGAAAAGTTACCTAGTGCACCTTTAAAAACAACTTAATCGTAACCAAAATATAACAATTCTATGTTATATTTTGTGTACTGCTGGGCACTTAGAATGCTATTTCTTTCATGCACTGCTGGAAAAGAAGACTATACCATTGACTATAGGTAGGTTTGTCACAGTAATTACAATATCGACTCATCGTTCAATATATGAAGGCTGGAACAATCATTTTTGGCGCTCAGTATTTATCGTGTGTAAAATTTCTTTGCAATAGTGGGGAGATGTTAACCATTTTTCTGTCCTGTGATGACCCTTTAATGATACTGTAGCCTATATTTAAGAATTGGCTGATTATCCTGCTTTGTGTCAGTAGTTTCAATATTATCGCAATATTTGGCTGTTGAAATTTTTGTTATTATGACAGACCTACCTATAGGCAAGATATCAACGCACTGAAGTGTCTTGCCTAAGGACACAACAGCACAACAGCAGTATATTGCAAAGATTGTACTGCCAATCTCCCGCAAACATTAGATAGATAAGAAGATAACAAGTACACATATGACTAAACAAGCCATGTCTTTGTGCGTCCCCGGAAACTCTCGTGAATGCTGCTGACTTGACGCCTCCCACAAACGCCATCTTGAAATCGTCCCGAGCCGAGAAGACGAGGAGAAGAAGACGGACTTGGGAAAAGCTGCTCGACCTGAACTCGATCGCTGCTCGTGCTACGTGGATTAACGCGTGACATTAGCGGTGGATGTGTCACGCCATAACGTTAGTGCTTGTGCGCCTATGCCGTTCGGACCCACGGGACGGTGTTTGCGTGACTTTGGAACAGGCTGACAGGCGCCAGAGCTGCGCGCCGTGCGTTTCCTTCTGGGACGAACGGAGCAGGTTGTGGCCGAGCAGCACCGCGTCGATCCAGCGCGCTATACGTGGGATAAAACACAACTTCTACCTAATGTAACGTCTCCGGTGAATGTAGATGAAAACCATTTCGCTTTCTGTCGTGTTGTGAACGAGCTATGCGACGGAGCTGTTGGGAGGCGAGGTCTGATCGGACAGCGGAGTGATCTGAGCTTCCAGGCCGATGGATGTTAGCTCTGCTCGGCTGTGGCTCGGCTGTGGCACGGCGGCTCCTGTTTCTTCTGGCCTCTGAACGGTTACGCGCACGGGAGGCATACGTAAAAGCGGTGACAATGCCTCAGATCGGACTAATAGTAGACTGCTCCGGCTCGAATGCCAACAAGTCGCTGTCTTCTCCCAGCGCCAGTGCGTAAACCTGGGCATACCAACCATCCCGCTCCCCTCGGAGGCCTCCTCCTACCTCGCTCTCCAGCTCCGCAAACTATCTGGAATATTTTGGATTTATACTGTATTTTTTCTTTTTAAAATGCCACTTTTAAACAGACACTGCCCATAAGCGCCAAAACGAGAATTAACTAGACTCTCAAGACGGTAGAATTGGCAAGGTGTTTATTTTTCACTTTGTTGACAGCGGATATATTCGGATGGAAAATGGGAAACGCTACCAAACTGGCCATAGCCGTGTTCCTCATATCGTGTTCATCAGGTGGGTGTGTGTGAGTGTTTTGGGGTGTGTGGGGGGATGTGTGTTCGGATCGTGCTGCAGTGCAATCTGATGAGAAGGGCACAAATCCCCGACTTCCATTTTCCTGCGCGTCCGTGCCATGTTTGCGTCATGCGCGCAAGGATGTAGGCTACGTACGAGTGCCCGCTGCATGTGATATGAGCTGCAGAGATAAACTAAAGCAGGGTATGGCTGAATCTATAGTAAAATGCATGAACCTGGACTGAACCTAAACGAAACCAAGTCTGAACCAGGTTTAAACCAGTGTTGGCCCATACCAAGACTAAAATGAACCAGAACTAACCCAGTACCAAGTCTAAACCTGAGCTAAATCTGGACTAAGCAGATCTATAACAAGTCTGAACCAGTACCTGACCATAACTATCCCATGTCTGACCCAGGACTAAACCAAGTCTGATCGAGTGCTTAACCTTAACCAGGACTAAACCAGGACTTAAACAGGACCAAACTGAACCAGTACAAAACAGGTCTACACCAGTGATAAGCAAAAACTAAACTATAACAAATTGTATATCTTAAAAATAGAACTAATGTTGGGCTAATAATTGTAATTTGGTCTAAATCTGGCCTGAATCTCATTTTGTTTGGATGAAGACTAAACCAGAACTAAACACAGAATCAATTCTGACTGTCCTAGGAACAAAACGTGGCTTCGAAACCTTGGTTAAATCAGGTTTCAATCTTGTGGAGTCTAAATGTTGGACCATTCCGCTAAACCAGGTCTAACCCAAGACTAAAGGAGACTGAACAAGACCTAAATCAGGACTAGCACTAAAAATGTGTGCGTATCAGATAGACCTCGGTATTTTACATTTTACACTGTAGTGAGGGGTCAGTCTGGGGGCCCCTTCACGGACTATCAGTACAAATGAGATTTTAGCCGCAATTGAGTTAGTGAGTGAGCGGAGCCTGCCTGTCCCTCCTAGTGACAGGCTGCTCTGGGTCTTATGCAAGTCTCTGGTAAAGTGCAATAGCCACAGTGATGTTATCATCTGTGAAGGTCAAGGAAAGTTGGGGAGGCGTCACCTGGTTTCACTATTGTCACTCATAACATGCTTTTCTGCTGGAATTTGCAGGGAAATGAGAGGCAAAGATCTCCGTAGTAGTTGTAATAGTAATGGTGGTAGTAGTTGTACTGGTACTAGGCTGTTTGACAGGACGACTAGTACTACAGCAACAGAATGGATCACAGAGATAAATGATTACATAATTACATTACATAATTAGGCCTCACTGTTAATTATTTATATCTTATTTGAGGTTGAAAATTCACTTGATGCAAAAGATGTGCGTTATAGGACAAAACGCCTTTAAATATGGGCTACACCCCCCCCTCAACTTTGATTAAAACGTGTGATTTCCTGGTTTTGTCGTTTCTATTGATTTGATTTGCTGATGGTCTTCTCTATCAGGTCCAACTGCCAAAAGAATAATGAGGAATTTCCTAAGAATGGCCCAGATTTTTTATTTCTTTGCTGTTTAAACACAAAAAATGACACTCTTCTTTGGAATACTACATTTTTATGGTCAGCCTTACCCATGAACTGTATTAACTGATTTTAAAAAGATCAAAAAACTATTCATTTGATATCAGAGCCGCAAATGTCAGTAAAAGCGTTGCATTTCTTATAATGAGTAAACTTCTAAAGTGGAGCAGTATGTATGTCAGTGAATGGTTCGTGGGCTGCATGGAAAGTTGGTTGTTTTAGTTTTTTGGAGCTGTTACTGTTGTTTCCCTTCACAATTTTCTTACCCGAAATTGTTTTGTGTTGTATTTGGAGTGATTTGTGCATGTTTGAGCAATCACTTTTTTTCAAGACGCCATTTTGCCAATCAACCCCCGTTTTAACCACCACCAGCACCAGCAGCAGCAGCAGCATATGCCCACTGCTCTGCTTCTCTGTTCTTCTTCGTTCTCCAATTTTACTTTTACTTCCTTATCTGATGATACGCGTAGGATTCAGCAGCGTCGCTTAGTCATTTTGGTACAATTGAATAATAAATTTGCAGCTATCCATCGGAGGTGCCAGCAACTTCGTGGCTCTTTGTTGTGATGACGTTTACGGTGACGTCAGCTCCCTTTGGACACCGCTTTTTTCTAACATGGAAGCCTGCAGACTTATTTTATTAAGTTACTTTAGATGAATATTGCGATTTAATAAGTCTTCAAGCAAAGTTAGAAGTTAGATTTACCTTAACACATTATAAAATGGTTCAAAGGTCATTGCTAAGGTCACGAGTAGCTCCGGTCGGCAGTCTGCTTTCACGTTACATACAGTCGTCGCCAATAAGCACAGTTCATTGGCCCATATGTAATTCTGCATGTTCATTATTTGGTGTTCGGTTTAACAAAGGGTTACATTGTTGGCATCATGACTTGTGTTGCATCATGGGAAATGTTTGTATTAGTTTTGCTGTGAGGAAAACCTGTCAAAAAATCAGGCTTGATGACAGTTAGTTTAAACATTTTATTTATTTTGCTGTGTTGTTTAAATATGCCTTTTTGCCCCAATTAGAGATTTCCCTTGTTGCATCAGTATGGACAGTAATTCGTTGTTTTTTTTTGTTTTTTTTTTCTTTTTGGCTGATATCATGCAGCAGATGTGGAGCTGAGATCATCGTTCTTCTTGCTCTCATCCTGTTTATGGACTAGTTTTGGACTAGTTCTAGACTAGGTCTGAACTAGATCTGGAGTACTGGAGTAGGGTTGTCAAATTTATCTAAAATCAGACACTAATCCATACTAAAACTTGTATCAGAACTAGATCATTTGAGCAGGTACTAATACTAAAAAAGTCACATTCCAGGACAGAAATGAATCTTTCCGGAATAGCTTTAGAATGAGTATTTTTAGAATAAGTATAAGACCCCATAGTCTAGTCTACACGTGGTACTGAAATTGGTTTTAAGAATCAAATCTATTCCTTAGTATCGAATTAGAGGTTGAAATTTTATTAAACTACAGGATACTAAAATTTCAAAGTTGATTTCAATACAAAGGAATATGCTAAATGTGAATTTCAGTTAAACATGTTAATGGAAATAAATGCATTTTTTGTAATAGACAAATTTTCAACCTTTCTTAATGTTACTATGTGGTCTTTTTACCAGGTCTGAAAAAGTTCAAGATCATTCTAAAAGCTCTCAGGAGATGTCAGGTTTTTTTGGTATTGAGTATCTGATTTTTGATACTTTTGACACTGTTACTCTAGACTGGGTTTGGACTGGTTCTGGACTGGTTCTGGACTGATTCTGGACTGGTTCTGGACCGGGTCTGGGCCTCTGATCTGCTCCTGTGCCACTTTGACACGTATTGATCCTGCTGCACACCAGTGTTATGTTACATCCGTGTGTCTCGGGATTTGAAGAAAAGGAGAGAAAAAAAAAAACCTGATTAGGTTTCATGGGGCTTCGCTGAAATGGTAGAGGGCCCCGTGCTGTGTGAGGGGCCCCCAGCTACCGGCTCCTGGACTCATTACATTAGCATGTCCCAAATTATTACATAGAAAGTAGCGTTTTCAATGACGGCACATTTTTTTGTTTTCAAGAAAGTTTCATTTTTAAACTTAAAGGTGCTGTACCTCATTTTTATCGCCTTAAAAGCATGAAAAACAGAACTAGTTCATTTTAAACGGTTGGCAGTGGTCCAAAGTTACTCCTCCTGATTCTCTGACAATTAAATGCTTTATAATTCGATGCAGACAGAACCCAGCTGACTTACTTTGACCTCAAGAGCTGCTACAATATAACTGTACTGGGGCAAGACAAGTTTTGCTCAAAAACATGGACAAAAATCAAGTACAGCCCCTTTAACATTTGAGAGAAGACTAAAATAGCGACGAATATACATGTTGATAGAAGAGGAAATTCTGTTGGCTAAATAACTGCACCTTTTACCTCTGTTCGTCAATAGAACTATTATTAGCAATGGCCTTTGTATGGTTGACTCAAATCAGAAGTACTCGTAGAGGAACAAAGGCAGGGCATGTGGGTGATTTGGGGGCAGATAGCGTGGAGCTCTTCAAGGGGAGTGGGGCTCTGGTGCTGGGGTCTAGACTGCCTGGCTGCTCCCTCTCTTTGATCCATGATTAAAACGTATGGGACCGGCAGTTTGTCAAGCTTCTGTTGTTTTTCTTCTCATCCTCCTCTTCTTCTTCATCAGAAAAGATTCCATGTTGTGAAGTAGGGGGGAACAATTTTGCGAGTAGTAGCAGACAGATATTGCAGTTACTTTTAATAAAAATAATTCATACTAGGCAATATGGCTAAAGTGTCTTGCCCAAGGACACAACTACTGGAGCATTACACGTAAGATAAAGTCCATATCTTTCAACAGAAGAAATCAAATCTTTACCAAATCTAGCAGCTAATCAACTTTTAACGCAAGCAGTTTTTAGCGTCCAGTTGCTTCCCTTCACAGTGTATAGGCAGATGGAGTCCTTGCGCCCCCTTCTGGCGAGATTTCAGACATTATATTGGAAAAGTAGTTTTAGCCTTTACTAAAGAGGAGGCACTGGGTATTGTGTGTCGTATTTTGCAGCTGCAACTCAATCTCCAAACTGTGTTGATTTTTATTTTTGCTCTGCCTTGTGACTTGAGTCCTTGGTTTACAGTAAATAGGAATCTATCGGGGTCACGAGGTCAACCGGTTTGTCTGTTTTGGTTTCTATGAAGTCATGCAGAAGGCTATTTATATGAAATACAACTTGACAAAAACAAGTTCAAACGTTCTAGCAACTTTAAAGCTGCAATATGTAACCTTTTTCTGTATGTTGGTGGGAGAATGTTCCACACTTTCTTACTGTATATATTTATACATTGAAAAACATGCATTCTTACCGTGACCACAGATCTGACCTGTAACTTGAGTGGTGGTGCTATCACTTCCATGCCTCTCTATAGATGGATAAGTTTAATGCCATACTGCGGAGCATAGCAATGACATCTCCATAGCAATAACATCTCCATGGCGACAAGCAGTTGACAGATGTTCCACCAGAATTTACGTAGGGCAGCTTTAACTATTTTAACCTTGTCTTGAGAATAAGATTTTACTATAGTCATTTAATCATATTAGGGAATCCAATTAATAAAGAAACATATTTTCAAAACTACTTTCTACCTTTTTTTTTTTGCAAAGTCTTCAGTTCACTGATGATTCAAGTGAGGAGTGTGACGATACAATACTTTTATCGTCATGGCTTTCTGTACTGTGTGAATTAATAATAAAATTTCTGAAATTTTACGTGCAAAGTTCTCAAGTCATATAGTGAAAATACACTGATAGTAGATGATTTGTAATGGACAGCATTTCAGATTAGGGTGTATATACAAAACACTCAAAACAAACTGGCACAAAGTTCAATGCCTTCTCTGTCAGTATAAATAAACAAAAGTGAAATTATCTTTTCAAAATAGCTTCAGAAAGTAGTGCCATTACTCACCCCAAAGCTGCGATTGTTGTCAGCTGAAAAGACTTCAAGCTATAAGATTAATTTGACAAGTTTATGAAGCCAGTCTCGAACAAATAATGAGGTCCAACGTTTGTGGTTCATACGTTTGGCTATTTCTTTCAAGAACAGTTAATCTTCCTTGGCGTTACGTAGCCCCCTGCACTCCGTCTGAAATCATGACATCATCAAATTCTAGGAACCCAACCTTTAAAAACACCTCAGGAATAGCCTACAGGAATTTATGACGTAACCCAGTCCAGTTTTGAGAGAGAAACTTTGAACTAACCCTACTGCAAGGAATGTACGGAATGTGGCGCGTGGCTCTTTAAGCTCGTTTTACAAATATTTTTCGCTGAAAGTTGATCTTACAGTAGCAAAGTGTGCAGACGTGTTATGAAAAAGTAAACTTGCATAAAATGGTTACATGCTTGTGTAGGATTTTCACACTCCGGCCCACAGTACCGGCTCTTGTACTGGGCATTCCATTGAGGATTATGGGGATTGGGTCAGTTTGCTGAGTGGAGACAATCTGACCTCCTCTCTCACCCAAGTGGTGCCTCCTCATATTGTGTAATACAGCGAAGTGAAGTCATAATTTGCTTGTTTTTGCTTAAAGTAGCAGTATGTAACTTTTCTGGTGCTGGCCTGAGTTTCCATGGAGAAGTTATTGCATGAAATGTTGTACAGAATGCTATTAAAATGATCAATCTTGCATTTATTCAATTACAGATGTTTTTATTACTCAAAATACCACTACAAGACATTATTTTTGTGTGCAGCCTTGCCTCTCCGCAGATCTGACGTAATTTGGTGGTGGTGTTGCCTGTAAGAAAAGTTCAATGTCATATTTCGACCGCTATGCATTTTTTTCATGGCTGATGCCGATACCGATGGTTTAGAATCCAGAGGAACTGATGGCCAATGACCTCTGCCGATATTTTTGGTCCGATATGTAGAGCTGATTTAGGTAATTTTTCCCAAATAATCAAATTAAAATTTAGTACAAACTCATCTGCAACCTTTTTTTACTACAAATGGTGTACAGTCTAGCGTCCCTCCATGGTCCACATTTCTGCAGAACTTTCTTTGGACTTTGTGCTTTATACATATATATTGCAGCTGGTTGGGCCAAACAAAATATCGGCTTCTGCTGGAGATTTATGGCCGAAAGCCAATGTGCTAAAAAGGGCAAATATCAGCCAACCAACGTATCAGTCCATCTCTTCTCATACTGTGGAACGTTCCAGGCAAAGTAATGACACCTTGGACATGGAGGTGTCGGATGTTCGACCGGAAAAGTTACTTAGTGAAGCTGTAAATTAAATTGTTTAAAATCTTTTAGTGGATTTTCTGAAGTTTGAATTGCAGTTCTCAGTTTTAGTTGTTCCAAACCGTGAAGACTGTTAGTTTAGATGTCTACAAACTTTCTTTCTCAAACTCCTGGTTTAAAATGTCCGTTACAAACCACATTGTCGTTTTCAAAAAGGCATTACTTCTCTTATCACAACTGCATATTTGTTGTGAGTGAGTGCGTGCGTGAGGAGGCCCCGCGGGTGAACCGGAGGGACAGGCTTGGTGCTGCGCTCCAATTGGTCGATCTGAACTGTTGAAACGTTCTGATATGACAGAGCAGGTTTGGGCAGAACAACACAGGAAGTGCACGAAAAAAATTACTGGCAATTTTCACTTTATCTGCCAAGTTTAATCTGTTCTATTGTACTGGTGTTGGTCTTGTGTGAGATCGAGAAGGACTGGTGGTTAACAGGAATGTGTTGAGATCATTTTTTTTCCTCTTGCTGCTGCTACTGTTACTGTTATTGTTACTGTTACTGTTACTACTATCACAAAATGAATCAAAACAACTGGATTTACTAAACTTTTGCAGCCAAAGTTTAGTAAGTCCAGTTGTTGAAATGCTTCAGTTAACTATTGCTACTACTGCTACTACAAATACTATCAATACTGTTATTACTACTGGGGTGCTACAAATACTACTGGGTTTTTGCGAGTTCTTGAACAGCACATTAAATGGCAAACGGTGGCAAACGGTAGCCCAGGTATAACTTCCACTGTCACAAACCGTTTTATTCCTAGAGTACAAAAACAAAAACACTGGAGGGCAAACTGGTGAAGTGTCTTGCCCAAGAGTACAAAGGGGGTAAGCACAGTAGTGTGGTGTTGAGGATGTGTGAACCCACAGAAGAAGCAGATGGTTTTCATAACAGGCTTTCTCTTCAGAGCAAGTGTCATCTAGGCTTTCTAATCGACTTGTTCTGGTATTTGTGGTCACGCCTAAGTGGGAAGTGAAAGTTTCTGCTTCATTGTTATAACTGACCAGACCTTCCTTGTAATATATTGTGAAATACACGACGAGTTTTAGATAAACCTTATTATTATTAGAAACACAAATCACCAGGTCCCTGGCGACTTGATACAATATTATCACAATATGGAGTTACATGTGGTAATCAATATATTACACATGATACGTGTGATATATTGCAGTTTTTTAAAGAACCAAATACATTTTAACAACATTATTTCTTCATTCAACCACAACAAAGTCTGTATGAAATGCATCTATTTAAATCATTAAAATGATTTAAATAGATGCATACAGTGAATAGATGCATACAGCATACATTCAGTGAATATGTCAAGTGTATTGCATAAAAAGTTTCCTTCCAAAATGCTAAAAGATACCAAAAAATACTCTTGGTGAGATATTGCTACAGCAGCAAATATATATTATAAATATTATATATATTGTATTATATATAGGCTATATAGTATTATAACGAATGCCAGAAACAGTCATTTTGGTCACTATTGGCTGAACTATATCTTGGAAGAATATAAATAATTTATCTTCTATTTCATCAGACCCCTGTCCTACACTTGCACTGTGTTGGTCGTCACAATCAGAGCACAACGCACAACCAAACGGAGTTTACGCAGCAGCACAACCCGATCCACCGCTCACAACCATCCCCAACAAAATCAGCAAACTACAATAAGAGGCTACGGTCACAACACGAACACGTGGCATATTACTCTCTAAAACTGTTCCTCGGACTCACTTTGACTTGAAGTTGAACTTGCCATAACTGTATAGCACACAGCTCTGTTTTTATCTATTCGTGAGCCTATAGTAGTAACATGGCGCCAGTGGAGCGTTGGGGCTGGGCGGGACAGAGCAGCTGAATCACAATAGGTCAGGTGTGATAAACGTTTATAAAGACTGATCACTTGATTTGAGTTCGGCCCGACCCTGCGCCCCCAAGACGTACTTCAGGGCTGTGATGTAAAGTAAAGGGCAGAAGCAACGTAATGACGTCAGATTTTCTCAAAACTTCAGGTTCTCCCATCGAAATCCACTGAGTCGCTCTGGTCCAGCGAACTCAATGGGCATGAATCAAATAAAGTGATATGAGCAAATGAACATGATAAAAACATGTCTATGCTGATACACGGTCAATTTTAAACAAAATATTAAGCATATAGCCTAATACAAAATAACAACTTTACACATTTTTTATCTAGGTTAAGTTAGGGAGCCCTCTATTGACCAGCCGCTACTGCTTTATCACTAAATTTATTATCTCGATATACCGATATTTTTGCACACCCCTACTGTATAAGCTGTTGAGCTCAACAGTGACTGCCTCCCCCAGGTTCCGGAAGTAAATTTTCATTTAATTTTTCCCATAGGCTTCCCAAAAAAAGTTTGAAACCTTGCTCAGGGCCAGGGCTATGTGGTGAATAATGACCACAAGATCTATATTTTTATGTCAGACCTGCTTCTGAAACTTTATAAACCACTAAGTGATTAAAATATTTCACTAGATCTTGTGTTTTATAGGTGCTTTTTGGATATTAGTTACCACATAGCCTCCATCGTGCCTTCAAACTCTTGGTATTTGAATTTTTGAACCAGAACCAGGGCATGTGTGTGGATTTTCTGATTGGACTTTGTCATAGTTTCAAATGATTTTCAATTAAATCACAATTAAACAATATTTTTCAATTAACCCTATAACTACATTGCAGGACGTAGACTTTTCTGACCTGTCGTGTCTCAGATTGGAGTGGTCCCTGTGTCTGTTGAGTGCACCCATTGTCCCTTATGATGAAAGGGGAGACTGCAGACAAATTGCTACATAAATAAGTAAAATAATGTCCTATAAATGTACTTGTATTCGTCCATAACCCAGAGACAGTAGTTCTTTGTTTTTGTTTCTTCAGACTGGAACCAATTTTGACATTTTTGCCATGGCCATAGTCAAAAGTTTGCTTCTGTAGTTGCTAACGAATACGTTACATTTTCCCATTTTACAAAAACATTGCAATTTCAGATGTCAACTAGAATGTAACAGTCGTAGACAATTAAAGCCACTTATGTTATACAAGTTAAATTTAAAGCCATATTGTGTGTTTTCTGGATAATTTTGTACATTTTGTAACTTAAAGGGCCCATATTACACTGTTTTCTCATCTATGTTATAATGTAGTTTCTTCATCACAAACAGACCTGGAGTTGTGTTTTGTTTCATTCCCACATGTTTAACACACAAACCTGCAGATTTAGGCTCAGTTCTTCCCTCAAACAGAAAACACTCTGTTCCACCTTGTGATGTCATGTGGGAATACAGGAAGTGCTCCACTGTGTTTTCAAACTCCATACACCTTCACTAAAACCAATTTGAACCGCTTCAACCACGGAATTGCCAAACTCTACCGAACAAAAACTAAACTACCACTTCATGACATCATAAGGCGAAACAGCATTTTGATCTTTGGATATGTAAACTCCAGGTATGTTTTCGATGAGGTAAAACCATAAAAACATGACTTGGAGAGTAAATTTTGCATAATATAGGACCTTTTTAGTAAATGTAATGGCTCAAAACTACTGCAATAACTAGAAATCGAATATGAGCATGGGAAAAGGGCAGGGCTGGTTCACCGTTGTGTGTTTGTCCAGGGTTAAGTGGGTGACAGTTAAAGTTGCTAAAAGCGCCGGAACAGGCAACACTAACGGCAATACGTCTTCTTTTATGCACACATCACTGCGGCCGTTTGAATGCACTGGTCTTTATGAACTGGACAAATATTCATATCCTGCGTAAACATTCTTCTACCGAGACATAATTTAGCCCTGTGTAAAGTTCACCAACTGTCAGCGCCCTTTTTACAATTTTGTATTATTATTATTATGATTTTTTTTTTTTTTTTCACTTTTATTTGTACAGTGATTCCCGAATTGTGTATGTACAGTATTTTGTTCATGCATGTCTGAATAATCCCGCATATTTAGGCTGAAAAAGCTCCGTTTCACCTTGTGACATCATAAGGTGGTCCAGGAAGTAAGGGGGCAGGTCTGTTAGAATCATAGTCATAGTCATATTTGATTAAATCGTGATTAGGGTTGTCGGAAGTATTGCAAATCAGATCAGACCAGTTCCAAAACTAGTATCTAAACTGGATACTCATTTGAGCAAGTATCGATACTACCAATACTCGCATTCACAGGACAGAAATGAACCTTTCCTGAATCGCTTTAAAATGATCTTGAGCTGCATCAGAACAAGTATAAGAGCACATAGACTAGTATACGCTATGCAACCTACCTGGAAAACTCAGGGATTACACAAATATAGGCCAAGTACTATGATTTAATGTTGAAAATTACATTCTGTTGTCTAAAGAAAGTTATTATGCGTTACTTATTGTCATTGTGGTATCAGAATCTGCAATAAGTATCGAGTCCAGGGCTGAAATTATTCAAGTGATTCTAGTGAAACTGTTTGGATACCGTTATATGGGGCCTTTAAACTAAATATGAACAGCTGAACTACTACAAGAATCACATTTGAGAACGTGTTTGTAACGTTTCTATCTAAACTATTGAAAGTACATAGTGTTGTGATTTGGGTAGACCCTGACATACCTCCATTAGAAACATGTCGGTACCTGCTTCGTACAGCGACTGCCTCTTTAAGATCTGATTGTGTGAATATAGACACGTTTCCCTTTGATGAGTGCAGCTCCACTAACCGCAGTCATATTTGGCGCCAGGTTCACAGGCTCCTCAGCTCCTGTCTGTATTTCACCCCTAAAGCTGGCCGAAGAATCCTAGTTTTACTGGGTTAAACTAGTCCAAACGTTGGCACGTTGGTTATAACGTTTTAATTGAGATAATTTCTTATCGTCAATCAGCGCGGGGCTTTTTCATGAAGAGGTCTATAGCCAATCCTCTTAACAAAAGCGTGTGGTTTGGAGCAAAGTTCAGACTTGGGCCAAGCAGATTACTTTTTATGGCAGTAATTAAAACCTTGCATTGTTTATGTTATAAAAACTGGATATTATCATTTAATTTTTGGAGCCCTAATGTAAAATAAAATTTAATTTAAAAAATCGTTTGTGTTCCATTTTTTGGTCTTTTTCCACCCTATTTGATAGCGCCACAAGATTATTAGCACCAGAGGTTTGAATGGTGTAATTGGACAATCCTAAAGTTGGACAAATTCAGTATATCCAGTCTGAATGGGCTTATTCTGTATAAAACCTCCTAAACCTGTAGTTGTGTTGCTAAGGTCACCCTTGAAAAAAGAGATTTCAAACTCAGTGAGTGTTTTTCACCTGGCTAAATAGAGGTAAATAAAATAAAATAAAAAAGACCTCTACAAACATGTATGAAATGCATGGGATTCTTGTTTCAGTTTAGATGATTTAGTTTAGATGATGCTGAGATATTTGTTGTTGAAAAAGCCATCGTCCAAAATCCCTCCATGGCCCACAGGGGAACAGTTGGCCCCTCTCTGCCCAGCCTTGGGCCCCTATACTTGGGGAAGGCCCCCCACCTGTTGCCCCATAATGAGTGGGGTAGAACAGCTGTTGTGTCAACTCTGTCTTCACATGCATTTAACTCAAGTACACAGTATAATTACATCAACAGATTTGGAGAAAGGCCCGCAGTGGGAGGTTAGGTGGCGTACTGGTTTGTGTTCTGGCCTCATAACAAGAACGTTTCTGGTTTGATTGTTTTTGTGTGGAATTTTCTCTTCCCATGTCTGCAAATAGTTTTTCCCAGTGAGCTATTTACACTATTGCAAACTGATATTAATCTTAGGATGTGGCAACCTAAAGTGAGGAGTTCTCTAATTAAATAAAATAAAACATAATGCCTCCAGTCAGGGTTTGGGTGTATCGGTGTATAAATAGGGATGGCCGATACGCTGGTTCCAGTATCAGTATCAGTGATATCAGAGTGTTTTCTCAAGTATTGGTACTGATCTGATGTCTGCACAAAGTTTTTTATTCTTTTCTAGGAATCATGGCCTAATTTTGTCTTTTTGTGAATGTGAATGACCTGGTTAAAGAAAGGACAACAAAAGTTAACATAAATTGTGGGTTTTGCGATGGAGTTTAAAATTTTTTATAACGGTATCAACAATTATCGGTTATCGACCACAGCGGCAAAACAAGTATCACCTCAAGAAATGAATATTCTTAATGGCAGTCGTGTTTTGTGTAGTCTCCGTTTCGTACCTAATGCCGCGTCCCTCTTCCTGCAGGAGCCATCTTGGGCCGCTCGGAGACGCAGGAGTGCGCCTACTATAACTCGAGCTGGGAGAAGGAGCGCACCAACCGCAGCGGCATCGAGCCCTGCTACGGAGACAAGGACAAGAGGCTGCACTGCTTCGCCACATGGAAGAACGTGTCCGGCAACGTGGAGGTGGTCAAGCAGGGCTGCTGGCTGGACGACGTCAACTGCTACGACAGGTGAGGGACGGGCAGTGGAGGAGGGGTGGGCGGGGATAGGAGCAGAGTCGCCACAAAGGGAAGGGGATTTGACTGTGGCGGGAGCAGAGTAAAAGGTTATGGTTGGAGGTTTTTTTTTTCATTTTGTTCATTTGTTTATTGCATTGAAAAACTTGAAAAGAAACACGCATGCTTACTCTGAGTGGGCTTGTGCAAACCACAAACCTGGGTCTCCTCTTCCTGTTTGTTTCCATAGAAATGTCATTTCTCTGTTTATAATCCTCCACAGTATGATTTTAACTTTCTGCTTCCGTGGAATGATGTGGCACCTCTACCTCCACCTCCACCTCCTTTTTTTTTTTTTTTTTTTTGTTTTTTAAATATAAATTTGCCTTTAATTGTTTTCTTTGTTTTCTAATCAATTCTTGTTGTGTGACACTGCAATTTAATTTAGTTTTTTTTGTTTTGTTTTTTTTATACGATTTTTTCTCTCTAGGGGGGTCAGTGACAAAATTTTGGTGACTTAACCTGTAGTTATTAATATTTTAGGTTGCATTTGCTTTTATTTTAGATTTTTTTGAAGGTCAGATTGTTTCCATTTAGTAGATAAAAAAAATATAGTGCTATGTTTATACAGAAAATGTGCCAACTAAAGAAAATGTACTTCGATTCGGTGTAGACTTGATATTAGTATTTCAGAGCAGTTCAGTACCAGACACAAAGCACTCGTATTACTGTCAGTACTGCATTTTCGTCACATATTCAAACCTGATGTAGCATTTCTCTTTCTCCATACCTTATTTTACCTCGCCGTGTTGTTTACCGACTCTTTAACCTTCCAGTACGGAGTGTGTGGAGAAGAAGGAGAGCCCTGACGTCTTCTTCTGCTGCTGTGAGGGGAGCATGTGCAACGAGAAGTTCCTCTACGCTCCGGACGGGCCCCCAATGAGCCAGACCCACCAGTCCACCGCATACAGTGAGTACCTAACGGGGAGTACTTATACACAGAGTACACAGCAGAGAGCACCTATGCAGAGTGTGACCATGAAGGGAAGGGTGTAACTGAAAGACCAGTGGTGGATGAAGTACCCAGTTTTGTTACTTAAGTAAAAGTACCGATACTGGGGAAAATCTACTTAAGTCGGTGTATTAAAGTACCTGTTTGAAAATGTACTTAAAGAGTAAAAAGTAAAAAAAAAATTGCAGCGTTTTAGAACAATTAAAGGATGATGTTTTTGTGTGTTCGGTTTGCTAAAAGTTGGTACGTTAACTCGAATTAAATGTGCTAAAAATAAGTCTAGGTCGATTTTGAATACCCAGTCCATTTTCACTAGCGCGTACACCTCCAGTATAGTTACTACTACTCTACAAGTATTTGATGTGTACTTTGCCATGGCGTTGCAGCTGGGGAGAGGGGGGAGGGGCACAGAACAACCACTGCAGTGATGTGATGGGCAGGAGGAGGAGGAGAGGGGTCACCCATAGTTCACTTATTTTTGGCCCAGGATTACATGATGTCACGAGACGCCTCGGTAATCCAGAGGGTCGGAGGAGCGCCGAACTGGAGGAACTGATATTAACAATCTGAGTTCAAAATGTAGTCGGTAAAATTATAGTTGTATTGAACTGGCATCAAAGGCTTAATTTGGAAAGACTTGCTGGAAAATTGCCTTATTTGAATTGTAATTTGGATTTTGGGCCAAATTTCATGTTAGAATCAAAAGGATATATGTACAGATAGGCAATAGTGACCCCTTTTTTCTCAATAATGATAATCAGGTTATATATTTGCCATCAGAAATGTGTTTAGACGATGTTCTGTAAAACTGAACAAAACTTGTGAAATATGACTTTAAACTTACACTGAACATTACTTTTTACAGTTTTCTTTGAGACAATAAACTCCATATTTTAATTTTGCAAAACATATACTTTGCCCAGTTAGTTTGAGGTAGCTGAATTAGGCAAATGTTCTGTAGCTGTTCCATTTTGTGTCTTATTTCTTTCAAAACCCTGTGAAATCATAATGCAAAATCAAAGTACGACAGTTTTTCCTTGTATTTTAACAAAATGTGTTTTCCACAGTACAAATATGTTGTATAAGTGACTCAAATGAGACCTCTGTGTGCAGTCTCCCTCTAATTATTGTGCTTTTTTATTGTCAGAGAATCACAAAGTGCGCCGTTAGCATGCAAGTTGTCGTTTGCATTAACTGCGATGGCAAAACTCATCGTGGTGAATATTTAGGATGCTCAAAATGGATTAGATGAGTGAGGAACAACTTTGGACCACTGCAAACTGTTTAAAATGTCAGTGAACTATTTCTGTTTTTAAAAAATTAAGACCGTAAAAATCAGGTACAGTGCGTTTAGACTCAGAATTAGAGGTTTTATTTAGTTGAGTTCATCTGGTAGACAGTGTGGTGACTTTTTTTTTTTCTCTCTCTTTCTTTCTCGTCAGCTACATCCAACCCGTTCCCCCCGAAGCCCCCCATCTTCAGCACCCTGCTCTACTCGCTGGTGCCCATCGTGGGGCTGGCAGCTGTGGTGCTTTTCTCCTTCTGGATGTGGAGGCATCACAAACTGGCCTATCCCGCCGCCCTGGTGCCCACACATGTAAGTACAACTGCAGTCTGCTTAATTAATACCTCAACTCCTTACCTGAACTCTTTAATTAAGTAGTCGCTATGCCTGGATGATTCTAAGTATTTGTTCATTATGAATTAAGGTGTGTTCATGCTTTATTAAGGCTCTAATACAGGTGTGGTTATTGCAAAGTGGCACCAAAACTTTTAACCGTAAGAGTGTAGACACCTGGGTACGGGGCTAGTTTTCTTGTTTCTTCATTCTGAACTATTTTGACTAAAGTTTAGGGGTTTTTTCCCCAAAGATCTAGACTAGACCTTGACTAGTAAAGAATTTTGATGCAACATTTTTTGAGCTTTTAAACATCAAAACCATAACTGGAGTTGTATTCTTTTGCTTCATCCATGCTTGTTTCATTAATTCATTAATCCAAAGAGGTCTCCGAGTACTCCAAAATGCCCTGTTTACATATGGACAATTTTGCTGCATCTCAGATAAATATCCGGACTTCTCCTGCACAGTTTTTAAGCCCATAAGCCATCACAGGAGTCATTCTGCGGTCAAATTGAGTTCACAGTGAACACATGGCTCTATTAGTGTAACATTGACGGAAGATTTGTTTACTTTCCCATTTTTCATTCCTGTTGCTGACAGAAGAGGGAGCTAACGCCCAAATGCCCCACTGGAAAGTATATTTTCCAAGTGTAGACATTATTTTCAGTTAGAAAATGTGTAATACTTTCACAATATGATTAAAACACAATTAAAACCACAAGAATTCTTTAAATGATTGACCTACATCACAAATTGTGTACAGAGGAATCAACATTTTGAATATTGGGCTGCTTTTGGTGGGTAACTTTTGTGCTTCCTGTGTCTTCTCAAGCACGCCTTTCACATAATGGTGGAGGTAAGGTTCTCTTCGCTACAGCCCCTCTTTGGTTCAGAGCTTGTCCGCTCCGGTCCAGTGCTTGTTTTTGTTTTTCGGTGCCTGGTTACACACATATATATATTTATACATATATATTTATATTTATATATTTGCATGGTTGGGTCTGTCGATGTCCTCTTGCATGACGAAAGCAGCACCTCCCTCCCTCCTCCTCCACCCGAACATTTGACGGTGTCTGTGCTGTGTCACGTGGCGGAGCACCTGCCCCCGCCCCCTCCCCAGCCTGCCCCCCTCCCCCCTTACCGAAAATGTGGTAGTTTCTGTTAGACATGGTGTTGTTGTCCATTTTTTTTGCCATTTTTTTGTGTGTTCCAAGTAAGGTTGTCAAAAAAAACAAAAAAAAACCTCAATGCCCTGATACAACACTAGGAAAAGACTCAAATCAAGATAAAGATGATTGTTTGAGTAGTGTGAACGGTTCCAGGAGCAGTGCCACCACATAGTACAATTTTACACTTCCTGAAAAACCTAGAAAATCATTTGCATATTTCCAGACAGAGAAAATGCACAGAAAGGTCAAATGTCTGGGTGTTTTGTCCTTGGAAATGTATTCACTGTTTGTTTTGCTGTATTATTGGATATCAAATTAATACTGTTGCTCCCATCATCACAATAAAAAGAGGCTTCCAGGAGTCTTCCAGCAAAAAAAAAAAAAAAAAGCTCTAAAATCCACCAAAATGCAGGAAATGGCACCAAATTTGTCTAAAATTTCTTGGGGGAGGACCCTCAAACCCCCTTTTCTGTTAGATTCTGCCTACTATGACCTTGGCTTTAAAGGACACCCTTATTTTTCAGTCTGAGCTCAACCTTAACCCGATGTCGCATCAAGGACAAAAATGAGCAGTCAACACGAGAACGGAAAACATGCATTCTTACTGTGAACGGGGTCACCTTTCCACCGATCTAACCTGTAACTAGGTCTGCTTGTCGTCTTGGCGATAAGGAGTTAAATGCCATACAGTGCAACAAGAAATAACACCTCAGTTTAAGTCATAGAACGAGGAAGAGAAATGATAAAATGCTCAAAAGGCGTTGGAAAAAGCGCATCATTTGGACTGTCCCTTGGATGGTGCAGGAGGTCGGGGGTTGTGGGATGTGGAGGTGTAACCAGACTCGGGCAGGGCACCAGGGCAAAGACCAGAGCACTGTGGGCTGTAGCCTCCTGTTTCCGGTGCTCTGCTGACTCAGGGTAATGTGTCCCCTCCCTCTGTCTCTCTTTCTCAATCTCCCTCCCTCCGTCCCTCACTCTGACTCTCCCTTCCCTCCTTCTGTCGCTCTCGCCTCACTCTTTTCTTTTTCTCTCCCGCTCTCTCTTTCTTTTCCCCTCTCTGTCTCTCTCTCCCTCCCTCTGTCACTTTCTCCCTCCGAGCCTCACCACCAGGGGACAAGTGTCCAGTGTCTCCCCCGGGACATTTCCACCACAGAGGGACAGAGGAGCAGCACTCGCACCCGACACTGGACTCAATACAAACAGTCAAACTAATAAAAATAAATATTGTCGTCTCAAACCAAGTCAATTTTGATATATAAAAAATTAAGGCAGTTTTTTTTTCTTCCTGCTTGTTGCTATGGAGATGTTATTGCCTGGCCTGCATTGAACATAATGGGAACAGATGGGTTGTCAGTTCGAATCCCTACAAGAGCTCGTACTGTTGTTGTGTCTCTGGGCCAGACGCTTCATCTCCACTGTCACGTGAAATAAGGGCATCTGACGTAAAACTCCGCAACCCGCTGCCTACATAAATGAATGAATGACTGAATAAATGGTTGGTTGGTTGGATAGACTGATTGATTGATTAAATGAGATATTTAGAAACAAAATGAAAATAATTAAATGAAAATAATAATAAAAAAAAATGAATAACTAAAATAAATAAATATAAATTAAAAAAATATATAAAATAAATAAATAAATACATGTTAAAAAAAAATATGTAAGAATAATAATAAATAAATAAATAAAATCAGTTCAAAAATTGTGCATTTGGGAAAATTGATACCAGCCACAGCCCATTCTATAAATATGACCGGTCTTTAAGATGGTCATGGAAAATCAGATGAATGAGATCGGAGTGGGGCTGTTTAGGGATGAATCAGGCGTATTTCAGGGCGTGAGGAAATGTCGCGTTGACCTACGAGCGGAGTCAGGGGGCGCTCTCGTCACACTATCCAGCTTCTCATTCACAAAACCTTCTCCTCTGCGTTGTTTTAATGTAGTAAATTCAAATGGGGAAAATAATCAAATTCTACCCTATATATCGGTCCAAAAATATCGACCTCTAGTTGGTATCGTTGATCAAGTTGTTTTTTTTGTTTTTTGTTCTTTGATTACTGCAAAAGAACGTCATTGCACATTCTAGTCGTCAGTATTGCATCTCTCGATCTCTTCTTGATGTGTCCCTCTCGTCTGTTTTTACTTTTCCTCTTCTTTCTCTCTCTTTCTCTCTGCCCTGTTCAATCTCGCTGTTTCTTTGCCTGCACTACCACCTCCTCTGTCTTTTGTTCATCTCTCTCCATCTCCTCACACCCCCCTCTCTCTACCCCCTTTCTTTGCGCTCTTCCTCTCTCGCTGGCCTTCTTTTTTTTTTTTTCACCTTACACCTCGCTTCTCTTACTTTTGCCCCCTCCTCTCGTCTTCTCCTCCTCCTCCCTCCCTCTCTCCTCTTCTCATGTGAGTTGAAAACTGATCGGTGTAATCCTCCGCAGCCGGGGTTAACCTACTTCACTCCGACCTCACGTTAGCGACACCCCTTCCCCCACACACATACGAGTACATACACACAAACGCAACGCAGTAACGCAGTAACGCAGTAACGCAGTAACGCAGTACTACTACATTTTTGTTCCATTTCTTTTGCGTTATTTAAGTTTGTTTTTCCACTTCTAAACAACTTTTATGGTCTAGTATCACTCATCTGTTTTAAGAGTTATTAGGTTATTGACTAATGGGGCTAACGATTTACTTATTTTTTTTAGTAGCCAATTCGTCAGCAGTGCATTTTTTCGATGGCTATCTAGTCAGATGTTTATTTTGTTTTTACAGTTAGAATTTTTTAAAGCCACACTATGTAACTTTCTGGAGGTGGTGACCTGCTTGATTCCATGGAAATAGAAGTTAAAACCGTATTTCGGAACATTCTCCATGGAGATGGATGAGTTTTGTGCCATACTGTGGAATATTCTAGCCAAAGGAACAACATTTCCATGGACACCAGCCCTACTCCAAGCCAAATAAGAGTCAGGCTTGTGGAGATGCAAGCTTGCTCACAGTCAGGAGTTTTTCAGTGCAATAAACACAACCAAAATGGAAAAAAAAATAATTTTAGTCAATATTTTGGCTAAAAAGTTGCATATATTGTGGCTTTAAGCACAATATGGTGACTGAATGCTTCTGCTTAAGAGAATTTTTACAATTAGTGTATGTCCATAAAAATACTTTGAAATAGTTTATTCTTTTTAGACATTTTGGTTAAAAAAAAATCCCACCTTCTTTGTTATAAAGGTCTTTTGGCATGTGTTTTAAGAGGTTTTGTAGCGGTTTTACAGTATTATCCAGATGTTGATGATCAAAATACAATTACGATTATATGGTCGGTCGACTTGCAGCTGTAACCACAATACTGTTTTGTATAACTGCCACTGAAAACCAAATATGAACGCACCAACATGGGCAACGTTATTATATTTCACAACGTCAACAACCTCACTCAAATTATCGCACGCTTGTTTTGTAAGTTCCTTGTTTTAAAATGCATGGTCGGAAATTGATTCATCCAACATGAAGAAATGTTGAAATATGACAACAATACAGACTTTAGACATTTCAAAATGATAAAAATGAACAGTTCACAATCAAATAAACCTAATAAACAGACGTTATTAGATATTCTGAGCTGTATTGGGGTGGTACACAGGCGTTTCTAGCCTTCATTCATCTAAATTACCACCCTCTTTCTCCTCTGTCTCCTCAGGACCCCGGACCCTCCCCTCCATCCCCCACGCTGGGACACAAGCCGCTGCAGCTCATCGAGGTCAAAGCCAGGGGGCGCTTCGGCTGCGTGTGGAAGGCCCAGCTGCTCAACGACTACGTGGCGGTCAAGATCTTCCCAATACAAGTACGCAAGAGTCACCGGGGTTAATATTATAGGCAGTAGTCTGGAATCTAATTATTTTTCTTTGTTGAACTGTGTAATTAAAGGGACTAAAATTAAAAAAAATGCGTGAACACATCCTATAACTCAGTTTAGAAGTTTTGACTACTGTTGTATCGGTGTTTTTTGTTTCAAACTGAAATACTAATACTATTGTAGTACTACGTTAGCTATCCAGATATTACTACCAATCAGTTTGTACTATAAAGAATTTTGACCTTTTGAGGCATATCATTATTTTCAGTCAACCCCTGCTTGAACTGATCTAAAAAAGTACATTTACATGCAGATACAAAACTTTTTTTTGTTTGTTTTTAAAGGAATTTTAAGTATTACCTTGTCAGTATCAAAATATATAGATATTTTGGTATCAATCTGCTCATCACTAATCCTGGCCAAAAAAAATGCTGTGGGAAAAATACTACAAATATATCCTTTGGTGTAAATATGGACTGAAGTATTGCTATCTGTGCAAGTAAAAGATGTCTGTTGTCCAAAGAGCGAAACTACCATAGAATTCATGTAAAACTGTTTTAGTCGGTCAAACTCGTAAACTGTCTTTTGCCATGTGAAGTAAATGCTGCTGTAATAGTGCAGTATAAAATGAGTTGTATTGAACTGATGTCATTTACAGCCTTATTATTCCCTGTCAATCCGGTTACAGAGTTCTTCCTTGTTGTTCCAGGACAAACTGTCATGGCAGAACGAGTACGAGATCTACAGCCTGAGTGGGATGAAGCACGAGAACCTGTTGCACTTCATCGGAGTGGAGAAGAGGAACCACAACCTGGACCTGGAGCTGTGGCTCATCACCGCCTACCACGACAAGGTACACGCACGCTCTTAGTGAAAATATGTGGAGCTATACAGGGATTATGTCATCGAGGCTCAAAGACGTTTCAGAAGGCCTAAAGTTACACCAACGGAGACACTATAATCGGATATGTATTTCAGTAATGACCCAGCATCTTATCAGGTTCTTCCACAGCTCTTTTTACATTGTTTTGGTTAATGCATCTCTATGGACATTTTGCACGCTTGTACACAAATATGTAATGGTTGGCATGGTTGCTTTTTTGATTTGATTTCATGAACAGTGAGAAGAACATGCATCTCAAACATGGAAAGACTGCCAGTTTTAGTCATTGGCAAAATACTCAGGACACAAATGGAGACTAAAGCTAGTATAGATACTAGATATATATGTATGTACATCCTAACTAGTACATGTAGAACCTCATATTAAAGAAACTGCTACTTGAACTTTGTGTTAAATTGTATTTTATTGGCCAGAAAAGGGTTGAAATCTGAAAATGGAATTGAAAGCTTGAAATTTTTGTAACAACACTAGTTATTGTTATTATAATCTATTTGATTTATTCATTTGTCCACTATAGAAAACTAAGAGCTGAAAAGGCCAGTAGAACCTCTCCTTGTGTGCATGTGTAGGATTGCACTGCCCTCTGGTGGTTGCCTCCTGGTACTGCAGGTGTCCTACATAGTGTAACTGTGACCTGTTTTCAAGTGTGCATGTTTTATGTAAGAGAGGGGACAGGCTGATGCAACACGCACATGAATACTGAAACTTTGGATATTTTTATGTGAAACGGTTCATAAAAATAGTTTTGAAATGATGTCTTATTCATCATAGTCTTTCAGAATGCCAGACTTTTGACTGTAATATTGTAATTAGGGCTGCACAATATCAGAAAGTTTGTGGTATGGCTGTGAAGAACTGCAATATTGATTTTATTACGATATTTTAAAATGCATTCATTTCAGTTATAATAAAATAAAACAATACGTGCTTTAATTTACTAATTAAAGTCTGTCATAATAAAAATGTAGCAGAGATGAAAGCAGGAGTAAATTATCAAGGCTGTGATGGCGCTCAAAAGTGACTTGGCACGGAGCGCAAAGGGAGGAAAGACAATGTTAAACTTATAAAACACATTGTTGTTAATGCATTGTTTGCAGTGAATATAGCATTTTTAAAACAATGAAAAGGTAACATGGTGATCTAAATGTATTATGTGTTTGCAGTTAATACCCCTAGAAATAATATATTCCTTTTAAAGATGGAGAACCTTGTTGTTATTGCGATATATTTTGCGATATCCATATAATGTGCAGCCCTAATTATGATGTACTGAATATTGTCAGTAATGGTCAAACTTTTCATCATGCGTAAACTGTATTGTAAACAGATTCTTACACGTTTGGTGTTTCTAGGGTTCTCTGACAGACTACCTGAAGGCTAACGTGGTCTCCTGGACTGAGCTGTGTCACATCGCTCAGACGGCGGCGCGAGGACTGGCCTATCTGCACGAGGACGTCCCAGGACACCGCGATGGACACAAGCCCTCCATTGCACACAGGTCAGGCCCGCCGACCACCCATGATTCTGAGAGCAGTAAATATCATTTGAATTGAAGTGTTTGTGTTAAAACCTGACTTGTCTGTCTTAAATACATTCAAAATAACTTGAATTTAAAGGTGCACTACTTAACTCTCTGTTGTCATAGTGATGTTATTGCCTTGTTCTACAGTATAGCGTAGTTTTATGGTGCACTCGAATTCAGCTGTTTTCATTTCTCTTGATAAACATACATTCTTAGTGTGAGTGCGGTCACTTCTCCACACATCTGGTTTGGTGGCGTCACTTACTTGCCAGTTTAACACTATACTGAGGAACATTCCAGGCAAAGCAACACTGTCTCCATGGAGACGAGCAGCTGGCCAATCCTCCAGCAGAAAATGTACATACTGCACCTTTAAGTATTTATCTTGAATATTGAGTAAATTTTGATTAGTCAAAGAAAATAATTTGATCAACTAATATTGATAATGATGATTTATTAGTCACAGTTTATCCAATTATTTATGGTAGCCCATGATTAATTAAAATAAAATCTTAACTTAAATGGTGGCGAGTGTCTCCATCTCCCTCTGTATGTGAGCTTCTCTGCTGGTGTACTGACCCAGCTTTGCTCTGTTCTGTTCTCAGGGACATTAAGAGCAAGAACGTTCTGTTGAAGAACAACCTGACAGCGTGTATCGCAGACTTCGGCCTGGCGCTCAAGTTTGAGGCGGGGAAGTCTGCCGGAGACACCCACGGACAGGTACAGAACGGGATACGTGGGGACAGGGGACATTTGAGAATAAAAACATGTATAAAAACATCCATTCTCTTGTCCTCAGGTGGGGACGCGGCGGTACATGGCTCCAGAGGTCCTGGAGGGGGCCATAAACTTCCAGAGGGACTCCTTCCTGAGGATCGACATGTACGCCTTTGGCCTGGTGCTGTGGGAGCTGGCGTCACGTTGTACAGCTGCTGACGGTGAGTGTCAATAAAAACACTGCCCAATAAAATATTAAAGTAGTGAATTATATATAAAAACGAAATACACAATTTTCGGACCACCTAACAAGTTGGGTTTGCTGTGACAAAACTAGACATTTATTCACCTACACTACACATCTAAACACACAGAGTGACTTCATAGTGATCATGACTTGTATGTGTGTGATGTCCAGGCCCAGTGGACGAGTACATGCTCCCGTTCGAGGAGGAGGTGGGGCAGCACCCGTCTCTGGAGGACATGCAGGAGGTGGTGGTGCACAAGAAGCTCCGGCCCTGTCTGCGCGACTGCTGGCAGAAACACACGGTAATGCTCCAGCTAATGCATTCTTTTCCAGATACTTGACTCTATGAAATCAAGTGGTAGTAGTAGCCTAGTATTTGGAGTAGTTATAGTAGTGTTAATAGTTGTGGAATAAGTACAAGGCCCAGTGGTGGTATTAGGAGTAGATCTGAGCCCACTCTCTTGTCCCAGGGCCTGGCCATGCTGTGTGAGACCGTGGAGGACTGCTGGGACCACGAGGCGGAGGCGCGTCTGTCGGCCGGCTGCGTGGAGGAGCGGATCGGCCAGATGCAGCGGCAGGCCCCCCTCATCGGCCCGGAGGAGATCACCGTCGTCACCATGGTTACCAACGTGGACCTGCCCCCCAAGGAGTCCAGCCTATGATGGAGCTCCTAGAAAAAAATCATAATAAAAAAAAATGGAAAAAAAAAAAAGGCCCCACCCCCCCCCGCCCTGGTTGGCTGGTTTTTAAGTCTTCTCTGAGTGCAGGCCGCAACTTCAGGAAATTGTCATGGCTTCGTATCCGGAATCGAACTACCGTCTGCCGAAGTACCGACTGTAAACCGGAGCTAGACACTTTTCTCCAAAACTCTCAAACTGTGTACAGATCTCCAGAAGGAAGCGCCCGGCTCCTATTTGCATTTGCTGTTTTTTTGTGTGCGTCCCCCCCCTCCAAAAAGACTATCTGCCAATAACAGCTTTTGAATGTCAATAGTGTAATGCTGCTGTACATATTGTAACACAGACACTCGACTCGGAGGGGGGGGGGTCAGATGGGGTCAGCGAGGGGTCAGCGAGGGGTCAGCGAGGGATCAGCGGGGAAAGGGAGGGGTGTCCATTCTCAAAAGCATTACGACAATATACGAAAACCATAAACCTCCTTCAACCAGGTTACCTCAGATCCTGACGGACAGTAGACTCGCCCCCCCACCCCACCCCCCCCAGCACCGCCATTACCACCACTACCCAAAAGCCCAAGCGCTCATGGGTAACGTAGTCCAACGCGGCCCCACTCAAGCAGCACCAGAGTTCCTAGCCATCGCTAACCCCTGGAATTTTTAAACAAGATTTTAATTGTCTTTGCAGTTTTTTAGCACTTTTTCAGCAATTTTCATCAAGCGGCTCGGTCTGGCGTAGTCGGGTCTGGAACAGCTGGGTTTGTAGTTCAATTCCAAAAAAACAAACAAAAAAAAAACATGAGAGTGGTCGCTGGTTTTAAAGTTAGCCGACAACAATAATCGTATACACACGTGGATTGAGTTTTCCATCTTGTGAAGTTTAAAGGTGCGCTGTGTAACTTTTCCGGTGTTGGGTAAGCTTGACCTCCTGCTTGTATCCACGGAGATGTCGCTGCATTGCCTGGAATGTTCCACAGTATGGCATTAACCCTGTCTATCTCATCCTATTTTATTTAATTATAAGAATAAGACTCATTCTTACTATATGGCGTCACCTTTCCATAGATCTCAAGTGTAACGTGACCTGGTGACATTACCGGCTTGTATCCGTGGAAATAGATGTGCTAAATGCCATACTGTGGAACATTCCAGGCAAACATCTCCTTAACATCTCCATGGAGACAAGCAAGCGGCGCACCCTCTGCCAGAAACGTTACGAAGTGCACTTTTATGTTTTGGTTTTTCATTGATTTTGTAAGTGCTAATTCAAATCGTGACGAACTCTAGCTTCACATCATCAGGTTGACACATTTATGCAATCAAAGTTCACACAGGTCAAAGGTCACGGAGGGGTGTCATCTTCTTCTTTGGTCTCCTTTGAGGGACTGCGAGCTCTGGTGCAGACTAATACCTGGGATGGTCTTTCAGGTCACAATTCAAAATTTTTTATTGTTTTTTGAAATCTATTCATAAATATGACAATTGATGAAGTTCAAAAAAATTGTAAGAAAAGTATTAGTACATCAAAATATATAAATTATTGAGTATTTAAGTACAGAGGTGGGTAGTAATTATATTCAATAAAATTTATACCACAAACTTTTACTACTACTTGAGTAATATATTTGACAGTGTAACAGTACTCACTTACTTGAGTAAAAGTTTTGGTTCTAGCCCAAAAGTTAAAAAAAAAAAAAAAGCTGTATGTTGAAAATATACATTTTTGTGGTCTGTGTTTTGAAAATACCAGATTTTATTTATGCATTATTTAAGTTTTTTGTCCTTCCAATTCCAGTTGACTTCAATTTGACAGTTACTTACCACTACTTTCTACTTCTACTTGAGTAATATAACAATACTACATTTTTGGCTACTCTATCCACCTCTGTGACGATTTAGAAGAACCAATAAACTGTGTTCTGAGTGACCACCCCGGCCCACCACCATTCAGGGATTCGTACTATGCTTTTTGCGAGTTATATGCAACCAGTGCCGCAAACTCCCCTACTCTTCTGTAGGATGCTGCAGGGGCCACTTTCAATACACACGATTAACTTGTAGCATTTTGGGTTTTTTATCCTTGCATATTGTTGTGGCGTATTTATTTTCTTTTTAAACAGTGCGGTTTGGGTTCCGAGCTCAGGAGCGGCTTTCATTCAGGAAATACTCAAATACAAACTGTACGTGCTTCTATTCTGCGAGGGGACAGAGTGGACTTTACCCGTGGACTGTAGGGGGCGCTTTCTGGGGGGTCTGTTCCGTGGTCGCGCAGGATCTTTGGGATTGTTTCTTCCTCTCCCGGGACACACTGAGCTGAGGTTGTGTGTCGGAGGACCTCAGGGTGCTCACGGTGCTCGGGTGCTCCCTCTCAGGTTTCAGCCCCGTGGCGCCGGATGGCGGGTGTGTGAATGTACAGGGGTGTGGACTTCCTGGGCCCGCGCGGAGCTCCCGGCCGCCTCGGGGTCTTGTCGCCCACTCCCCAGCGGTCTGTACAGAATGACTTTATCACTATTTACTCTGAGCTGATGTGTCCAAGTATGTGTTCTCCTTCAGTGTTTCCTCTACATGCAGACTCACTTCTGACACAAGTGGCGCTACGGAGCCATGTTTGGTCTTGAGCTGGTCCTGAATGGCCCTCTGTGGTGTTGTGCAGGATCCTATGTGTGAAAGAGACACTGCAATACGGGACACACAATCATAGACTACACCCACTGACTCTGTCCAAGCCACCTTTGAAAGTGATTTAGAGGAAACATTGAACTGCCACGATTGTATAATGGTTTGGTCGCCAGGCCAACAAATATATATATATATATAAATATATATAAAAGAACAAAAAGAATAGAAAACACTACTTTCTGATGTACAAGTCTGTGCACAGCTACAGCACTGACACAGGACCTGCTCCGCCCTAAAACAGTCACTAAAAGGAGCCGAACCTCCACTCAGAGCTGAGATATGCTGTGGCCCCCAGGTCCCAGTCACAGTTGAGGGCCCCTGGGTCAGTGCTGCGGCTCTGCTACAGGATCTGGCAATGGTTTGTATCTGCTCAAGTCATCCATGTGATGTAAATAAATGTGTTTTTAGATTGTGATGGTATCTGTGTCTATTGTTTGTTCACCAAACATTCACTATGAGTGCTGATCCTTCACATTAAAGGCACTGTATGCAACTCTTGTAACATATGAGGGAGACATGTTCAAATCAAACAGCTTTTACTGAGCCTGTATGCTGATTTATTATTAAGTTGTTTGGATATTTGTCTTGAGCCAAAACACAAAATTTTAACAATCATAAAGAATGAGCCTCATATGGGTCTCTCATTTGGGTTGCCAGTTTGAATGCAGTTGGTAAAAGCCTAAAAGGACTCTGAGCTGAATCCTCCCTATCTAAACCCCAGCACCTGCAGCCAAACATGAATCAGTGCCTCTCTTGCTGCAGTATGCGCTGTCCATACGCTGTCCATATACTGAGAATGAGAAAACCTTATACCTGTCCTCTATATGCAGGTTATGGCCCTGGCAACCCAGGTTATGATTGTAGTACATTTTGTAAAACTAAACAAAAAAGTCCAGGCTACATACAGTTCCATTAAAGTAGAACTAAACTCTAAATCCTTGCATTGTGGCTGTTGCAATTTTAAGTACTTGGTGACATCACGCAGGACTATCCTCATTACAGCTGGGTGTATCTGAATAGAAACACCTGGCTGCAGGGGTGGAGTTCGAAGTGTAGATAACTGTTAGACCAATCACACTGTTAGTTATCCTAGACCCTGCCCCTCCTCACTCTCCCCTTTAGTCCCACATTAAGACCGGACTTCAAACTGGACATGAAAGTAAGAAAAGGGCAACACGTTGTGTTGTTCAAGTAAAAGTGAGCATGTTTTAATATCTTAAACATCTGTGCAACATTGTTCAAATGTTACATCACTGCATGACCTGTAATGTTTCACAATATTTACAAAAAAAATCGGCTTACATCAAACCATTAAAAAAAGTCCAAACAAGCTGAGGAGAATGGACAGACTATCTCTAGCCCACACAAACCAAAACACCAGCAATCAAGTGCACATCATTCTTCACACAGTATATATTAGAGACAATATATACTTAGTTACCAAATAAAAATACTGACAATGACATGATGAGATTCGAAGAGCACTCACACCTCACACAAAGGAGAAAGTCATATGGAGCAGAATGAACTTTACCCAAAGAGCTGTTCATGTGTCCGGACCACCCTCGCCCATCGTGCCCACCCTGCCCATGACCAGCCAGTAGCTTCAAATACTAGTAAGTACAGTACCTTCTCGATGTCAGATATTAGATTACAATCAGTGATGCCACCACAAAGAAATATTTAGCACAACAAAAAAAATCTTTTCAGATGTGGACAGTTTGTAGCGTGGCGCAGTGAGGACGTATGAACAGGTGCAACAGGTTATCCAGAAAGTGAACGGGGATCTCTTCAGTGTTTTAGTGTCCTCTTATACCCCCCACCCCCCGAACTAAACAGAAGCACAGTACTCAAGACAGAACAGTTTCAAAACATAGAAAGACATACACATATAAGGCTTGAGTTCTCAACTCTTTGTAGTATTATTGCCATCATATTTGTAAAGCTCAAAATAAATATGGAGTACTGTACACAAATAATTTACACGAGTAAACAAAATCCAAAGAAAAGACAAGGCCCCTACATGTGAGTAACTCCTCGGTGTGTCCAGGCCCGTGTCCAGGCCCAGTTTGTGTAGTGTTTGTGAAGCAGTGGCTTACAGAGCCGCACAACATGACGTCCATCCACCCAAAGACTGCTGCTATGGGGTCTCCAGTCTGTATGTACAAGTATTCAAGTACTCTGTGGGCCAGACAGTACTACTACACATGATATGACGACAACCCCTTCAGAGCTGTGGTTCAATAGTAAAATGACAGTTGTATTACGAGTGCAGTAGTCTTTGGGTGGACTTTGCAGAAACTCAGTAACGGAGAAGACATGATAGACAGATGTCAGCTGAACTGACTCTGCAGAGGGAACACTTTTCTGGTAAAGTTCATTCTGAGTGATAATGATAAAAGCAGGAGAGGGGGACCTCTACAGGGCACTGTGAGGATGACATGATGCTGTAGTCTTATTCATCCTATACATGCGGCCGGACAGAACCGCACTCTCAATAGAAACTAACACATTGGTACACTTCTGTTTGTACAATAAAAGATAAAATGTGCATTAGGTACGCTTGTACATGACATTGTACAATATTTACATACAATTCTTAATAGCATGAAATTTCAGGATTATCTATATACATATTGAAAATGTATCAGAAATATTTGGACTGTCTATTTTCTTAAATATGCAAGGTAATGCTTATAGCTTTCCATGTTTTACCATCTTACTAGAAAAAAATAGTTCATTCAGTGAGCTGTAGACAAATTGCAACAGTTTGGGTGTTGTCTCGGGGCCAGACTGTTGTAGCAGCGTCTGCGTCAGCCCGTATGTCCGTGTTAGCACCGTGGAGCTGGGCGACAGTCGCTGTTATCTGGAGATCTTCCTCCTCTTGGATTTGGGGAGCTTTAACTGACGCTCCCTCTGCACAAGAACATATGATGTATGAGTGACTACAGACCAGAGTAAAGAAGGACCACAGACAGGCGCACAGTTAGAGGACCACAGACAGGCGCACAGGAGGAGGACTACAGACAGGACTAAAGAAGGACTCCAGACAGGGGTACAGGAGGAGGACTATAGACAGACAGGACAGCAGACAAGCATACAAAGATATTCAGCACAAAATGGTGCAAACTACAAGACAATACTTACTGTAGCAGACATTTTGTCCAGCTCACTCATGGCCTCGTGGATAGCAGCTTCTAAGTGATTATTGAGTTTTCCCGGCCTGTAGAACAACATTCACTCATCAGCATTAAACTTCTCACATATTACATTATTTATGTTGCATGTTTATTTTCAGATTCCTCAGTTTAGCCACCCTTTGCTTTGTTTACAACGCAACAACCTTGGCCTTCTTTCAAAGAGCTTCAAGATGAAGTCTCCTTAAATGGTTTTCACTTGCCAGATGTGCCTTGTCAGGGTTCATCAGTGAAATACCAAGTGTCCAAAGCAGTGATCAAAGCAAAGGGTGGCTACTATGAAGAATAACAAACACGTTTGAGTTATTTCACTTTTTGTCCATTACATTTCATATGTGTTCACTGTACACTATAACAATAATTCACGGTAAGGTGCGTTTACAACCCCCAACTGGAACCATGAAGAGATGGAGCTGCCATAGAATTATGCAAGTACCAAATCAATGGTCCCAAGTCAACTAGAATTAATATTATTAATACCAATTATGAGAGGTACTTACTTGAGTCCTAGTTTGGCCGCCCGTTCAAGAGCCTCCAAGTCATGTGTTAGTGTTTTAAGCTTCTCTGGTTCTACCTAAAATCAGACAGAAGAGAATCAAATCTTTAGTCTTGTGGCTGAATCATTCTGCACTGCCTGAATACAGAGCTGGATAAAGTAGGACAACACTGACCTTGGCCTGTTCCCGCAGCTGCAGGGCTGCTTGTTCGTCCGAGGTCAGTTTGGAGGCCCAGGGGGGGAAGCCTTTGAGCCCCCAGACCAACTCTCCCATGTTAAAGGTCCTAGAGCGGTAGAGTGGCTCTGAAGAGGGCGAGTCTGGAGGCCGCAGATCCTCCTCACTGCTCAGGCTTTTGGTGTCCGAGGGGCTGGGGGCCATACCGTTGAGGTGGCCATTGTAGTGGTTGTAGTCTTTGGCCAGAGGCCCCTCCAGACTGGTAGAGGAGCCAGGTGATTGGTCATCCCCGGTCAAGACGTCCCCATAAGGTCTGCTGTTGAAATGGTTGGTAGTTCCGTTCAGGGGTGTGTGGTCTAGGCGCTCCTTGTAGTTGGCAGGGCCACGAGTGCAGTTGTTGAAGCGGTAGGCTTCCTCCAGGAAAGCCTTGTTGTGAGTGGGGATCATGCCATGGTCGCTGTGGCCCTCTGAGGGGCAGGGAGGGGCAGGGGCCAGGCTAGCAGGACGCTCCACACAGGGACTGCTCCTGACCTGAGTGGAACACTCCAGAAACTCTTCCCCGCCCCAGCTGCTGCTGTTCTGGGAGTCCAAACCAGGCAAGTGCTGCTCCCTGTCCCATTGGTTCCTGGGAGTCCCCCGGCCAGGGGAGCGGAAGTACTCCCCACTTTCTGGCTCATTTTTGGGAGCCCTGCGCAGCACCCTGGAGCGGTTATCCCCTTCTTGGCCATGCAGGACTGCACTCACAGCCTGCGGCAGGTTGACAGGGTCCCCTATGGAAGCGGTGAAGGCACTCATAGCACTGAGGGCAGGGACAGGGCTGGCTTGAGTGGTCCCACTCACGGTGGCCGTGATGGTAACGTGCATGCCTTTGCTGGCAGCGTCCACCACAGCTCTGTAGATGGCATCCACCGCCTCTGGCCCTCCACCAGGACCCCGATCTGAGCATAGGGCTCCTGCAGGAGGACCCTCATTTTGAGAACGCTGGCCCTCGGCAAACTGGCCCTGCTGCATCATCCCCTGCTGTCAACACAAACTTATAATCATACGCTTGGACTTTGACAAACTCAGTGTAATGTGTGAGCTGCACATACCTGATAGTTCTGGTAGAGGCAGGCCATAGCGTCAGCATTGGCACTGTTCTCAGGGTATGAGGGGGTCTCAGAAAAGTGCTGCCCTCTATAGGCCGGGTGCTGCATGTGTGGGTGGGCTGACTGCTGGTACATGTTGACTCCAGCGTTGCCTCCACTGCTGCTCATATTGGGGTTCACACCAGGAGGAACATGAGGCTGCAAGGGCCCTATCCCACAGCGAGACGACGGGTTCACTGTAAAACAACAAATCCAACTCAACCAGACTGTAGTAAAGTCACACTGAGATGTGATGTTACAATACTGAAATTTCAAACTCGATTTTGATATTAAGGAATAGAATCAATACTCAGTACCAATACCGATTCCAATACAACAGTGTTAATAAAAACACTCTTTAGACAATAGAATGTGATTTTCAACATTAAAAGTACTTTCTTTTATATTCCCGCATGGTCTTCTATCTGTGTAATCCCTCACTCATCCCGGTAGCTTCCATAGTGGTCCATGGGTGTATAAGAGTCTGTGGTGTTATACTTGTTCTGATGCAGCTCAAGATCATTTTAAAGCTATTCAGGAAAATTTCATTTCTGTCCTATTTTAGTATCAGTACTGAGTATCTAGTTCCGATACTGCTTTTAGTATCGATTAGTGTCTGATTTTCATTACTTTTGACAACCCTAGTTTTTAACACTGTCCCTGATAAAGGAAAGGAACAAACTGATGCAATAATTCACTGAGTAGTCATTTGATGTGAAAAGTTTTGCTTGTATGGTGTAGCGGTTTAAGGCGTTGCACATATGTGGTTGTTACCACCTTGGTGGCCTTCTCTGTACCCATTCCACACTAAAGCTGTCCTGTCCTACAAAGCCTCTAGGACAGACTATCTTTAAAAATGAGTAACAAAAAATAGAGGTAATAAAATAACAACATTTTCTATGATTTGTGTAATTTATATCATTAATTAACACAGACTGCTTGAAATTAAAGCACATGGAGCACACAGACCTCTGCCCAAAGCTTATTCCCACATGGTGCTTCACTGCACTGATGAACAACAGTGGTGTATTCTACGTGCACATGCCTCTTCTCAGCTCCACAGACAGACTTGTGGAGGAGCATTCTGGTGACTCGTAATTCACCAAGTTAAAAAGATTATTATTAAAGAGAAAAAATAAACATGTTTTTTTTTCTTTCTTTTAGCACATTCCAGTTGAATGGACATGTTTTTGTGAAAGGCTTAAAGGTGCACTATGCAACATTTTGGAGGAGGGTTCACCAGCTGGTGGTATCCATGGTGATGTTATTGCAGGGATGTTCTACAGTATGACGTGATTTATCTATCTCCATGGGGACAAACAGAGGATGCCATCAGGCCATGGTACAGGTTAGATCAGTGGAGAGGCAAGCCCACTCACAGTGAGAACGCATGTTTTCCAAGATATCTGAGCAATGAAAACACTGTTACGGATAAATGCATGTTAATGCCTTAGTGTGGAACATTCCAGGCAAGGCAATGACATCACTGTGGAAACAAGCTAGGATGGATACTTCACCAGAAAAGTTACACAGTGCACCTTTAACCATTCCTTTCAGAAACCTATAAATAAAAAATGCCTCCTAATAGAATAAAGAACCAGTATCAAATACACTGTAATGTGACTGGTGCACTCATCATGGGCACTGGGAAGTGTTGCAGTGTTGTCAAAAAAGCCCAGGAAAAAAATGTATTCAATATAAAATTCCCATTATTATACCCCGTCAAGGTTCAGGTACATAGTTTGAAGGACTGCCCTTTGGATTTTCCAATATGGAGAAAGACACTGGACAACATGCAGGGCTGGTTATGGTGTGACCTACCCAAGTCACCCAGGCTGTGTCTGCTGGGGCAGAGGACCATACCTGAGCAAACCTGTTTATAGGGTGTTGAGTACTGGACTGGTGACATGTACCCGGCTCATTTTGACATTATGGAAACTGGTGCACCAACACTTAAACTGTGGAAGGAGAGGATAGCAGAAAATGTGTCTCACCTTGGTCTGTAAGGGGCTGTGAACAGCTGCCATCAGCGCCTCCATGTGGCATCATCATGTTAGTCCTGCCCATACTGTGAAGAAGGCTTTGCTGAGCATGATGGGATATAGCCCCTGGGTGAGGCCCTGGGTGGGGACCTGCGTGGGGACCTGCGTGGGGACCCGGATGGGAGAGTGGTGGAGGGTTAGTGCTGGGGCGTCCCATGGGCATACAGTCCATTTGTCCATTTCCAGGACCAACTGGTCCACAGTTATTCATGGATGGGGTCTGCATCTGGGACATTATGTCAGGGAACTGGCCCTGATGATGCCCCAGGAGACCCCCAGAGGGCTCCATGCTCTGGCAGTGCTGCATGGGGTCTCCTGACGTGCGGAGCCTTTGCTGTGCTAAGAGGTTCTGTGCAGGGCCCCCAGGACTGTAGTGGTGAGGCCCGGCCCCTGGAACAGGGCTGAGGCCAGGCCTCAGGCTGTGGGAGCTCTGACAGCTCATGGACTGCAGCAACTGAGCCATGGAGGTGTTTGGAGGAAGTGGACCCATGCGGCCCACTTTGCGCAGCTGCTCAGTAGCACTGGGCCCAGGCATGTGAGGTCCGCCCATGGCTGGTTTGCTCAGCATGTTGTACACTGTGCTGTTGCTCGTGTCGTGATTTACAGGCAGGTTACCAGATGAGGCCTTCCTTTTGCGTGTGGGGTCTCTCTGCTGGGCCATGAGCTTGTCCCTCAGAGCCGCTCGGCCGCTCTGGCCCTCTGGGCTGTTGAGCAGCATGGAGGAGTTAGGAGGGAGCATAGGATTTAAAGTGCTGTGTCCCTCTACGCTACGAGGGTCACTCCCAGGACCGGGGTGCCCACCAGCACCCATGCCCGCCATGCACACCCCACCACTGGCCACAGCGGAGGTGCTGCTGGGCGTACTGTGTTTTTGATTTGCTAGCTGTGCTTTGGCTGCGGCCGAGAGGAGGCTGCTGGCAGGGAAGGAAGCAGCGTTCTGTTGATTCAGGATCTGGTTAAGGGGCATGCCCAGTAGTCCTGGGTGGCCCTTCTGGGAAGCGCTGGGGTTGGCTAAAGTAGACGAGGAGGGGGAGGAAGAGGGGGGAGAGTACATGGGATTACTGTGTTGCTGCGCACACACGGTATTAGCCATGGCGGGCATCATTTGGGAGTCTTTGTACTGATGGAGGGGGTCATTTTTGTTAGTGGAGGGACTGGAGGGCATGGGCCTGGGCGAGCCCATGGCTGACCTGGGAGAGCGAGGTGGGACCTTCATGGTGGCACATGGAGGCTGATGTCCAGAGGGCATGGCAAAGCTGCCGTGGTCAGAGGAAGTGGAGGAGGAGCGGGAGCGATGGGGGGAGGCCTCCATCCTGCCGTGTGCAGGCCCTGCCATGTGCACAGGAGACGTGACAGGAGATGGGGACACAGAGGACGAGGCTCCGGCCTGAGTCCTCTGAACATGGCCCCCGTGCCCCGTGGGACCCGGCTTCACTGTGGGTAAAGGTAAGTTGCTTGGCAAAGGGACGATGGCAGGGGGCGGGATGTTTACATTCATCACTGGTACCTGAGAGTGAAGGGGAGGCTGAAAGTTGGAGTTGGGCACATTGGCCGCTGGGCCAACAGGTTTGCTTGGGATGGGATCAAGGATGCCCAGAGGGTCTTTTTCAGAAGTCAATTGTCTTTTTTGTAGGGTGCAGGACGGGTGTGGGGGAACAGGGTGTACCGGAGGCTGTGTTTTATGGTGGAATTGAGCACGGGGCATATCCATAGCAGAGGGGAAAGTGCCCCGGGGTAGGTTCATGACAGGGCTTTTGGCTGTGGCCGCGGGGGAGAGAGGCGTACTAGTCCTTCCTGTCATGGAACATGAGGGCTGTCCTGGGGGGGAGCCATGGAGCATGACACTGGGAGGAGAAAGAGGCGTCCGACTATTCCCAAGGTGGGGGCCGGAGCTGGGACTTCCACCTCCAGGAAACCCACACAGACTGGTCCTTGTGTATCCATCTGGGCTCACCAGAGTGTCAGCACAAGGAGACTGAGAACCATCTCCATACATTTTTGAAGTCGGAGGGGGGCTCAGCATGCCCCCATACCCAGAGCGGTAAGGGGACTTGGGACCTGGGTCTCCACTGGCCAGTCTCTGTCTCTGGTATCCAGAATACATCTCCGGCTGCTGGCTGGCGCCCACCTCCGGCGGTGGATACCTCTGCCCTGCTGCCATCATCATCTTGAAAGGGTTCTTGCAGTCTGGGCCCACAGCGTTGGGCTGGCCATCATGGGCTTTAGTCCTGACTGCTCGCTGACTCAGGGGATGCAGAGCTCCCACAGATGATGGACCTTCACAAAAAAAAAATAAATGCTAGGTTAATAGCTTTGCTTGTTGACAGTGTTGTAGAATAAGAACAGGAAACAAGTTACCTCCAGGACTGGTAATGCTCAGGGGGGAGTGAGTCTCCATGCTTTTGTGCAGTGTAGCCACAGCCAGCAGCTTCCTCTTGTGGATGCACAGTTTGGTGACATCTTCATCAGCCTTCACATCCTCTGCTGTCCTCTGCTTCACTGCGGCTGCTGCATCAAAGTTAAACACCTGAAAGAGAAATAGATCATTGGAATAAGTAGAAAGAATATGCCAGAGTGTTTCCCCATGACTGAGGATGGGCGCGTACCTTATGGAGGATGAGTGGACACTCCAGGCCACATTTGCAGGTCCCATCTGTCAGTAGGTAGGTCTTCACCTGCTCCAGACTGGTCAGCACTGAGCCACTGGGACTGCACACATTATAAACTCGTCAAACACCAAAGCTCTACATGGTTCTTCCTTATTCGCTTATATATTTTGATCAATTCCTGCATGTTGGAGTATGTTGTTCTGCATTTGAGGGTTGAGTGTTCCGAAAATTTCAGTTTGCACGCCCACCACAGGGCTGTACATTAGCTCCATCAGAAGGGGGTGCTGCACTTGCTGCTGTGTTAAGAGGCTTAGAGCTAACATGACAATAGCGTGTCTAAAATCTGTTCCGTGAGTATTACTTTTCCTTAATATAAACTACCAGTCAAAAGATTGGACACACCCTCTCATTCAATGTTTTTTATGTATGCTATTTTCTACATTTTAGATAATATAACACTGACATTGAATATATAAAGCATGATGATTTGGAGACAAATGGTAAGAGTGCAAAGCAGTGATCAAAGCAAACTGGGACTATTTCTTGAAAATTTAAATTTAAAACAAGCTCAGTAATTTTGTCCATTCATAGTTCTGATGCCTTCAGTGAGAATCTACAATGTAAATAATCATGGAAATAAAAGAAAAAACAAAGATGAAAAAGGGTGTCCAAACTTTTGACGGGTAGTGCACTTTTCTTCTTATGTGGAACAGTAACCAAGTTTACAGTAAAGAAAAACTAAAAAAAAAATAATAATAAGAAGAAAAAAAAAAATCACATTTTGGCTTATCAGCTATTGGCTGTTCCTGATTCTACAAAATCGACATCAGGCATAAAAAGGCCACACCATGGTCTATGCAGCACATGAACCCAGTGATGCTTACCTTATGTAGGCGACCGGGCCAGTGGGGTCCACCTTACGCTGCCAGCCAATGGGCACCTGCACAGGGGCCGGACGCTCCTCCCCTCCGCTCTCACACTCCTTTCCTCCATTCATTTCTCCTCTGCTTTTACGCGCACCACCTGATGCACACAGGAGCAGACAGGTGTCATTATGGTCTATGGGTGAAGGTCTGTATGGGAGAAAGGGCCAGGGTCACCCTACCCTTTAAGCTGCATCGTGGCTACTGTGCAAAAGGTGTGTGGGCTTCCATTACTGTAGTCCAGAGCCATGAGGTGTCTGGAGGGGCTGTGGAGGTCCTCGGCAGGGGGAGTGCTCCTCAGCCTTTCACCAGCCGCTGTATCAGAGCTCAGCCTCACGTCCAGATGATCACCTTCAACATCACGGTTCACTTAAACTGCTGGGCCACGGTTTTTCCATGGTTCCTGTCAACACAACACAACCAGAGAGGACATGGCCAAGTCAGAACAAAAGTAATGAAAACTGTATGGAGCAGTTTTGGAGCACACAAGGCTCTATACTTGGACCAACACTGTATCTCAGAGTTAACTGGCAAGGTACAACGTGAAGTTCTATAGGCAGAGGTAACTGAACAGCACTGAAAAAGGCAGGGAAAGGCTCTTTCTGTGTGGTTGTAATTTATAATTCATACACAACAATGATGAAAGACCATTGTTAACTTTGCACAACAAATAGACAATTGTTCATGAGCTACCAGTGAAGAAAGCACTGACTTTTGCAACATCAGATGTCTAAGCATGCAGACTTTGACTGCTCCCTTCAGGTGTGAAGACAAACTGCCAGTCAGCTCAGCAGAATATAGTTGTCTACAATGTTTATAACCTTTTGTTTGAAAGGAACCCGAGGTATACACCACCCACAGCAAAAACCAAAACACCCTCATCATGGCACACTGGTTGATAATTAAGGCAGTACAGTAAATGAGCAGCCAGCCCTAAGCCATGCTGACTTTTTTTTTTTTTTTTTTAATCATTGCACTTTTTTTCAAAATCAGGTTTCAGCTCATGACCACAGAAGGCAGATTGTGTTCTTTTTGCAAAAAAGCTTGTAAGGACCAGAGCGAGCACTACAGCAGAGCGCCAGGTACCCATCCCATGTAGGGATGGGTACCTGTCTATTTTTGGTCAAACTAGTACTTGAACAATACTGGTTTTCGGTACTGATACCTGAGCAGCACGTTTCAGTACTTCTTTCTGTATTAATAATTTTCTCGAATGACAAAACTAAAGTACAATGTACATAAATCCAAATACCATTTCTCTGAGGAAGAACTGTAGTTTTCATCATTCATTTGTGATCACACTGCCAACTGCCTAGTCACTTTGTCGAGTGCTCTCCCTGCACCACGAGGCATACAATCAAAAAGAAAAATATCTTTCTCTGTCCCATGTCACAGTCCTTTCTCCTTCCACACAAGATCAGTGCTGGTTGTGCTGTCTCATGCAGACAAACTCCACATGGACGTGGCTGCACTGGGTCTATAAGAAAAGTGTGGTGCACTGAAGTGAGATCTGTCAGTGTGACATTATATTATTGTCCACTCTAAACACAAGGCTGAGCAGTCCCATATACATATGCAGTGTAATGATGAGAGCAGAGCATATGTGCACAGGAGCCATGTGTCACTTCAGACTGCTCACTGCTCAGGTACGGTCACTGCTGTTTGAGCGCTACAGCAGGAGGCACAATACCCTCACCCTCATGGACACAGGGTTCTTTGGGAAACTTAAATGGAGGCTTTGGAAAGGCTCAGAGGTTAGAGCATTTAAGAATTAAAACAGAACTCACTCGAAGGCTTTTGAAATGTTCAAAGTCAAATAACGGTTTCACAGCTTAATATGATCGCAGTCAGACCAGTCTCTTTGGGTAAGACTGGGCCGATGTCACAGACCCCAACCTTACTTCTGTCAGTCTACCCCAGGGCAGCTGTAACCACAGAACCAGCTCCACACAACTAGGTGTGGACTTATGAATAATGATGCGACATACATGAATGAACAAATCAATTACTATCATTATGTGTGCCAAGAGAAGGAAATGATCCAAAATAATAATACAACTGCAAACAACCAGAATTGTGCTAAAAAGTCCAATTGAGATTCAGGTATCAAAAAAATGGTGGAGCCATAAAAGTATCCACAAAAGAGCAGAAAGATCACTTTACACTACACATTTTACATTTGAAAGGTCACGCTTCAAGTGTTTAATCATCTCTTTTTATAGTATTTTTTTTTAATATATAATATATGTATACATCACCCATCTGTAGGTGGAGGCAATTTTTACAGTCAGTAGTTATCACCATGAGGCAACAACACTGGTGGATCACTAAAGCAGAGTACAATTATCAGTCCTGTAAGTGAACTGATTTATGAAGTTGTAATTGTTGTTTTGGTGGTGTGCAAAATTATATTATATAATATTGCTTTCTTACTGTTCAAATGTCTTACTTACTTGACAAACCACCATTATATCATCTGAATATGGTCATCAGAATAATTCAAAACATATATATCATGTTGTCAATATTGTCTAGACAACACACAATGGATTTCAAACATGCAGGTACTTTCATTTGACTCTTGTACCACTGGCAGAGCTCCATCTGTTACACCAACAATAAAAACAATATCACATTGTCTGCACCTCACATCAGACTTATAGATGTAGTACTTTAGACACAGACCTACAACAGCACTGTTTAATGTCAGATTTTATCCTCACAAACACAAACTGTTCAGTTCTTACAGAAAAGACTCTCATAAAGGCACAAACGTGAGGTGGACACAATATCTTCCCTCTGTAATTTTCTGAACAAAACTGTAGCCTTATTAATCATTTTCTAGCAGAGGCTTTGAGGTGACAGCTGAATGTCTCTGCAGTGTTGTGCAGAGGACAAACGTCCCTCCATATTGTCTATTATAGTACATATATGCTCCTAAAACAGATGCAGAGAAAGGCCAATTAGCACTCTGAACATTAGCCACACTAATCAACTGAGCCAAGTGCTGCTTTAAAGCCCTTTTAGCGACAGGACACTGTCTCGTACGGTCCTAGGTCCAGTAAACAGCAGACAGTCCCGTGTCCCTCACCTGCGGCCCACACTGTCCCTTGACCGCATCCTCTGACCAAACAGAGCCTGGCTATTCTTCACATGCAGGAGTCCCAGCATCAGAGTAGCTGGGGGGTTAGCATGTCCAGCGTCAGCTGTCTGCCTCCCGTTAGTTAGCTGCTTAGCTAGCCTGCTAGCTTGTTGTAATGCCACCGGATTATCCGACAAGTTCAGCTGCGTTCAAAGCGTCGATATTTGTGCGCAACATGTAAGCTCTGTCCAAATAGTGTCTGGAGCCGAGGGCACAGTCTGGAGCCGAAAAGGTGGAGCTCTAAAGCGGCTCGATCCGCATTAATTGTAAGAGAAGGGTCCAGGCGAGGCCAGGGCCAGGCCGAGCTGCTCAGGGTAGCTCTGGGGTTAGCATTAGCACGGAGCTAGCAGCAGTGCAAGCCCAGCTCGTTCGCAGGGAGAGCGAAGAGAGACGCTCTTCAGCCTAACGTCTCTGTCTGCATCTAATTCAGCCAGAAATCAACCAATACACCGAGGACATTCAATAGAGGACACATCAGTGCTTTACGCGCGGTATAAGCGTGTAACAACAAAGGCAGGGACATAAAAATAGGAAAAAGAAGCCTTACCCATTAGTTGACTGCCTCTGCTGGTTCTTCTACAGTGGGATATTGAAAATGATGGAGAGCCTCGGTGCGCATGCGCCGGAGTAAGCAGATGGGAGAGGTGATGCACGTTCACCAGCACATACATGATGCTGCACATGCATATCGAAAACAAGCAAATATTAGAGAAATACATGACACATACTTCACACGAAACATAAAATGTCCTCTTTATCTGTACTAGGGACATGTATATACAAAAACTCAAATGTACATGTTTTTATAAAGAAGGAATGTAGGCCAAATATATTAGGTCTAATATATGTAACCCCAGTCTGGCAGTGGTCTAAGCTGCAGTGGACAAAGCTTCACATTTAGGGAGGCTACTTTATCCACAGATCTGTATTGTTTTTTGTTTTTTTTGTTGTTGTTTTTTTTTTTTTTTTGTTTTTGTTTTGTTTTGTTTGTTTGTTTGTTTGTTTGTTTGTTTGTTTGTTTGTTTGTTTGTTTCAAAATATTTTCTGTAAAAATATTTGCTTAGATATTCTAAACATATGGGTTATAGAACAGAGAATGCTTAGTTAACTGTATGATGCCCTTTTCTGGTAAGTGGACATGTTTAAATGGCTTATTAGCAGCTTTGCTATTAAAAAACAAGACGTCTCTCTTATAATTTCACTGTCATTGCTGAAATAGAACTGCAGTCTTGTATGGGTTTTACAAACACACTGAGCACATCTCTGTATTGTCTACAAAGTGAGTACTGTATTCAAACAGTACTTTTGAAACATATATGCTCTTTTCTTAATCTTACTGTTATAAATTGTAGTAGCCCAAGAGGTGAAGAGAAGAGGCAGGACACTGGAGTTCTAATGCAGGAGAAGTTTATTTACCATCAGTACAGGACCCAGCACCCAGAGACATGAACCCTCAAGACACTGTGATAGTGTTGTCCTCTAGTCTTGTGCGGTTCAGTCTGGCTATGCTTCTGTTGTAGGGAGTATTATACATCTGATTACGTAGGCCAAGATAACAAGGACTGAGCCGGCAGTGCTCTCAGTACAGCTCAGCAGTACAATTTCTTCATCACCTACATTACAGATTTGACAGCATCACATGTGCACACAAACTGCATATATGCTATATAGTTTTATAATATTAGTCTGATATTTTTTGTTTTTAAATCCTACATGTGCAGTCTTGAGCTCTGTCTTTGGAGTGTTTTGCTCTAAAAAAAATAATTGTAATGAAGATGCAGGTGAGAAAAGCACCTTTTTCAAATCAAAACCTCTCACAATAAATCGTTACGTTTGTTTATTTATTTATTTATTTGTCTAGATAGAATGCCATGATGTCACAGAGGGGGAAAAAAGTGAAATATTTAAATCTCATTTTAAACAATCAATATTGTTTATAGATTTTAGACTGTGACGTGACACTCTCATATGTGTCCATGTTTACCATAGATCTGAACAGTAAACCCGCCTGCCCCCATCTCACTTCTGTTGTGGCGTTCAACCAATCACAACACGGATGGGGCACGTCAGCCAATCAGAGTGCAGGAATGAAAGGCGAGTGCGGAAGTGTTGGAAGTCGCGCGAACACAGAGTTCTCCGGAGTAGTTTTTTTCCTTTGATTCAGATCTGTTGTTTTACATGTTTTTCCAACAACTCTGGACAGAAAGTAGTCGTACACCTGCCTTCAACCCGCATCAGAATCCTCTTTTTCCCGTAAGCGTTTCCCGAGAAGCCGGTTCTGCACGTTTTTAGGCTGTCAGAAGGCAGTGCATTGGGCTACTACTCAGTTACTAACTTGTTGCAGTAATTCTTCCACTATTCTTTTATATATCGTGTTTTTATACCCTTAAGTTTAACAGTTCATATTTACACTACTAAAACATAAGTCAGATGTTACAGTGTTTTTGTGACTTTATAATTCTGCTTAAGTAAAAGTTTAATCTAAACATTTTTGCTAGACCTATACTATTTTTTTTTAAATAATATTTTATTCATTTTAAAGGTACACATTTCTGGTGTGTTTGCCATCTGCTTATCACCACTGATGTTGATGTTATTGTTTAGTCAAGAATGTTCCACAATATGGCATTATATCTGTCTATTTTGCATTTATTCAATTACAGGTATTGGAAAACATTAATTGTTATTGTGAGCAGGGTCACCTCTTCACAGAGCTGACCTTGACTTGGCTTGTTGGAGTTTTACTTGCTTGTCTTATGTAGATAGTGGTGTTGTCACAATACTAAAATCTCAGTTTTGATACTAAGGATTAAACTATATTGAATCCCAATTCTGATACCGCGATGATAATAAATAAAAAAATGAAAAAAAAAAACACTCTTCTTTAGACAATAGAATGTGATTTTCAATATTCAATCACAGCACTCTCTTTTCTATTACCGTTTGGTCTTTTATCTGTGTAATTCCTCAGTCGTCCACTTAGGCTACATCGTGGTCCATGGTCATAAACTAGTCTATACGGCCTCGTCTTTAAAACAAATTGTAATATAATCTTATGATGTTTTTAGCTTGGTCATGAGTAAGAGGAAAACCAAGCAGACCCATGTTCCAGTCGGAGAGTGCGTGGCTCAGGTCTGTACTGTCTTGTAGGTAAGTTTTGTTTTATATTGTTTATTCTTATAGTTAAAGGTTATCTTCTCACCTCCACAGCTGCAGAAGATGCTGAGGGAGCGTTTGTGCCGTGAGGAGCTCCCAGAGACGCCAGAGGGGGTGGCTGCACAGCACAAGTATGTATAAATTCTAGATTTCAGGTTTATTTGCCATTTGATTGATAAATGCAAGAAACCAGCGGTGAAAAATAGAATTGGTATAAAATATATTGCTTATAGAAGAACTAGGGCTAGCAATATATAGACAAAATACTGACATTGCAATAATCCTGGTTAAATGCATGTGTTGCTTGAATTGTATTTCTTGAGTAAAAAAATAAATAGGCAGATAAAAATATACAGATTTGTTTTAATTATTTTCCTTAAATCCTAATGTTGTCTTGTTTTGGTTTTGGTTTGGTATTTTCTAAGTTTTTTATTATAGTAAATTTAGTCTTGTACATTTTATTTTAATTAAACTGAAAATACATGAAAATATTGCAATATCTTTATCTAAACTAGACCAGGGACTAGACCAGGGACTAGACCAGGGACTGACGTGTGCAGTGTCTTGCCTGTAGACACACCAATAGAATGCTGTATTTTGTTATCCGTAATCTACAAATTCTCCTGGCTCTGGCTATTCTTCTTAAAATTTCCAAATGGTATTCCCTTCCCAGCTGTACTTTTGAGTCCTGCACTTAGGGAGCAAAGTGAGTTGTGGAGGAGCTGTCAGGGGGCTCGGTGACAAGCTCTGACCCACTTTAGTGCCACCTGACGGGGCTGTCCCACTTTGGAGGCTCCCTGTCCTGTCCCCTGAGCCCAGATACTGCAGCTCTGTCGGGGCTTAGGACTTCTGTTTCATTTAATTTTGAAAATCGATAATGTATACCAGTAATAAAGTAACATTCTGATCATTTTATGTGAGGGGCAAAAAATATTTGTGCTTTGAACTGCTTTGTTGTTACAAATAAATTACCCTTAGAGCTAATGTTTCACAAATAAAGATGGTAAAACATTCAAACAGCTACAGTTTGCCTATTGCATGTAAAATTGTTTAAATGTAAATGTCAATCCTTGCTCATGAGCCCCCATACAACATACAAATAATACAACTTTTTTTACAAGTAACTTCAAAATTATTGTGAATATTTTTAGTAATATTTTGCCGGATGGTTATTTAGAACATACTAGGCAAAGCGATGACATCTCCATGGAAACACAGTAGCAGACCATCTACCAGAAAAGTTACATAGTGAAAATAGTGAAAAAATAAATAAAAAGTAAAGGATGTTGATAGTCTGTTGTCCATTGCAGACACTTACTGGAGCTGCTCCGCCGCACTGCGCTCCACGGGGAGAGTAACTCGGTGCTGATCGTGGGACCCAGAGGAGCGGGCAAAACCATGGTGAGCTCTGCACTGTACAGCCTCTAGGGGGCGTCAGGAGACTGTCTAATGTGTGTGCTTGTCTGCAGCTGCTCAAGAGTGTGCTGAAGGAGCTGATGGAGGAGAAAGACGTGGACAAGACCGTTATGCAGGTTCATCTCAACGGTATGTTCAAAAAGGGTTTAAACTCCACACGTTATCTTCTATCAACCAATGAGCTTTTTACCATATTAGTGTCCCCTTGTCTGTCTCTTATTTAGTACTTGATTTATGCATCTGAGTAATCCTGTATTGTTCTGCATTCAAGGCATGAGTGCTCAGAAAATCCCTGTTTTCCCCCACCCCTTATCCCCACTTTGTTTTTGTAGGTCTTCTACAGACTGACGACAAAATCGCTCTTAAAGAAATCACCAGACAGCTGCACCTGGAGAACGTGGTGGGCGACAAAGTCTTTGTAAGTCTGTAAACACTACGACTAACTATTATTTTAGTAGTCAAAGGATTATTCTGTTGTACATTGACATTTTTTTTACAAAAAGGTTGAAAAAATGTGACTGGATGGTTCATTTTTGCCAGTTTGATTTAATAATGTTTTAGACTCTGTTTATCTAGTTAATGATTAGAATATTTTAATAACACGATGATTCTGATGCAGTAATAAAATGTGATTACGTACAATTTTAGATTTTACAGCGGTTTTACTTATGGCTGTTGTCGAGTTTCTGATGAATCTGTATGTTTCTGTTCCATCAGGGAAGCTTTGCAGAGAATCTCGCCTTTCTATTGGAGGCCCTGAAGAAAGGTGAGCTCGACCTTCCAATTTCTTTTATAAATATGAATTCTTAAGTTATCTTTGTACATTTCTCAAAAGCACTATTTCTGCATATACTCATAACTTAGTGCACTATATTACCTAACATCTAAAGCTATGGATTTGAATGAAAAACTTGTCAGAACCTGAAATATTATCATTTTATCTCCTGTGTTCTGTGCTCCGTTCCCAGGTGACCGCAGCAGCTCCCGGCCCGTGCTTTTCCTTCTGGATGAGTTCGATCTGTTTGTGCACCATAAGAACCAGACTCTGCTCTACAACCTGTTCGACGTGTCACAGTCGGCCCAGGCTCCCATCGCTGTGGTGGGCCTTACTTGCCGCCTGGTCGGTCTCCTCACTCCTTTGTAAACTCTGTATTTTGATTTTGATTTTCAAGATAATTCATGTTAGTTTCAGCTTTCTAATTTTAATGATTTATATGGGAGAACAGCAAGATGTATTCAGTTAGATTTGGAGTTTAAACACAAACTCTACCCTCTACTCAATATTAAATTATGTTGCCAACTTCCCTGTGTTGAAGGATGTGTTGGAGCTGCTGGAGAAGCGTGTCAAGTCGCGGTTCTCCCACCGTCAGATCCACCTGTTCAGTGGCGCCACCTTCCCTGAGTATGTGCAGCGCGTCCAGAAGCAGCTGTGGCTCCCAGCGACCTTCCCTGACCAAAGGTTTGCAGAAGAGTGGAACAGCAGTGTCAAGGTAGGCCTCTGTCTGTTCTCTAGATACAACTGTAGCTTTAAAAGTGTTATGTAGTATTATTATTTCATGATTTTAGTGAATATTTGATTTTTTTCAGTTTTAGTGAGTAGACACTATTGAAGTTGAAGCCATTATATTATTTTTGATTTAATGGTGCACTATGTATATGTATGCCCGATAAATCTTGGAAATCTTCTTATCTCGTCCTATGCTCCATCAGGCTCTGTGTGAGGACAAATCAGTGGAGGACATTCTTCGGAGACACTTCAACTCCAGCAAGGACTTCCGCTCTTTGCACGCACTGCTGGTGAGGACGATAGCGCCTTATCATTATGGGCAGGGCATCAGGGCTTTTGTTTGGTCTTCTAACTGTGTGTGGACTTCTCCTGATGTCCTCCTCTAGATGTTCTGCTTGAGCCGAGTCTCCGTAGCCAAACCGTCCATCAAACCCGCGGACGTCCTGGAGGCTAGCCGCATGTGTATCGCTGATGCTAAAGCTAACATGTTACATGGTATGTTAGCACTTTCAACTACTTTTTCTCTGGCCGTGTTTGTACGTACTTTTGACAGGCTGCTATTACTTTTTAAAATAGTTGCACTAAATAGTTGTTTTCAACTGCTTGTTTCTATGGTGATGTCATTGCTTTGACTGGGATGTTCCACAGTACAGCATTATACCTATGCAGGTCAGGCCAAGTTACAGGTCGTATCTGTGGAGAAGCAACCTCACTCACAATAAGAATGAGTGTATTTCTAGGGAACAAAAATGTGTAATAGTATCAATGTAAGATGATAGATTCATGTAATTGCCTAACAATGGGAAAGTTACATAGTAGACCTTTAATACTATATGGTTTTTTTACTTCAGTCCAACATACAAATTACAAACAGTGCTATAATGTGAGTATAGTTAAAGTCTAGCTGAAATCTGTAAACTTGCCATTTTTTCTTGCTTCCCATACATTTGATATGCTATGATAAAGAGATAATATGTAACATTGGTTTACCGTTGCGCAGTGGTTGTGACGTAGAAGTGTGTGGTTGTATGTTCTCACAGGCCTGTCCATCCTGGAGCTGTGTCTGATTATCGCCATGAAGCACCTGAATGACCTGTACTACGGAGAGCCCTTCAACCTGCAGATGGTCCATAACGGTACGCCAAAGTTTAATTTCATTCATGCAATTTTTAATTTTCCGAACCAGGAAGTGCCCCTCCATGTTTTTAAAGTCTGTATGTGTCAATTTTCCCCCAGCGCAGTTCTGCCAAAACCCAGATCTGCCACATCTGTCCCAAAGCCCTAACGAAACTCCTAACCTTAACCTGAAGGAGAAATAATTATACTGTCAAAAAGTCACTTTTCATCGTGTAGCACCAAAGCAAAGTGGCTGTTATTTGGCATAAGTGCGTTGGGGTGAAAAAGTGCAGTCCCTGTTAGGAGTGCAAAAATATCTAACTATCAATATATTGTATCCTTTAATGTGATGATACAGTATCGATATCACCAAGAGTATTTTACTAAATTTTTACATTGTTTTAACAGTTGTTATTGAATCGTATCGAATCAATTTGAAATATATTGTATTGAATCAAAAGCGCAGTGTATAGAGATACATATCGTAACATGGCTTATGTATCGAGATATGTATCATATCGGCAACTTCTTAATGATCCCCAGCCCTAGTCCCTGCTGCATCTGTGATTCATTTCTCATGGTTACCTGCAGAGGGCATCAGACACATAATCCAAAATTTCTCAGTTGAAGGTGCACAATGTAATTCCTTTAACTGAGTATCCACCACTTACTTACTTGCCTACATAGAGATGTTATTTCTTTACCTAGAATGTCCCATAGTATGGCATTAATATCACCTCAATGGATGAAAGCAGGTGACATCACCTGATGAAGTTACAGCTCAGATCTGTGGAGATGCATGCAGGCTCACAGAAAGAATGTATGTTTTTCAAGGAATTTTTGAGTAATAGTCATCTGTAATATACTTCATTCAAAAGTAAAAGGCAAAGCAGCAACATCTCCATGGAGACCACCAAAAGACTGTATTGTCATAGTGCATTTTCAAGATCAAGTATTCATATTATTGTATATTGTTAATTATGAATTTACTTTCTTTTTATTATTTTCCAGAGTTTAAGAAGTTTCTGCAGAGGAAGTCCAGCACCGTGTACAACTTTGAGCAGCCCGTGGTTATGAAGGTGTGTGCGCTCTGCTCTCTTCTCCTTTACACCCATGTGCAGTACCTTTTTAAACAATGGGACTAAACCTGTGCCCTGTCTCTGTGGCCCCCAGGCATTTGAGCACCTGCAACAGTTGGAGTTGATTCGGCCCCTGGACAGCTCAGGGGCCCAGACCCAGAGGGAGTTCCAGCTCGTGAGGCTCCTGTTGGATAATACTCAGATCATGGAGGCGCTGCAGAAGTACCCCCAGTGCCCCACTGACGTCAAGCAGTGGGCCCTGTCTGCATTTGGGTAAAAAACAAAAACTGAGCTTTTCACAAGAACTGGACCCAAGGGGAAGCGAATGGACATGTTATAATGTTCAGTCTTCACAAAGACTTAAATCTTTAGCCATGTATAATAAAAGTTTGTGTTTTCTGCATAAAAATGTACTCTTATATTTATTTCATATTTCTTTGGAAAATGCAGATCTTGAACAAGTATAAATTCCTTAAATATTTTTATTGATTGGAAATAGATGTGGAGTTGGAGACTTGGAGTAGATTTATTTTCTCTAAATTCATGTGAAAAATGTATACTTTATCCTTTTGAGTATAAATCATGCAATTTTTAGTAATAATTGTTGATTAGTCAAAATTTTAAATCAAGATTAATACTTAAAAAAATAAATTAAGCACTTTTAATTTCTTAAATATTGCCGTTTTTACCACCTAAACTCATGACTTATGAAATTACTAAACCAAATCTAAAACAGGTCTCCGCCAGTACTCTATTGTGACTGTAAAACTGTTCCCCTTCAACCCAAAACATGCCATAAACATAGGTACAGTCTTCCAATTAAGGTAATGAGGGATGGGTCAAATGCAGAAAATGAATTTCCCTCACAAGTGATTAATAGAGTATATCTATCTAAACCAGAACTAAATATACATGATCATTTTAAAGTAATCAAAATAAATAAATTCTAAATTACAGCAGACCCCGAGTATCACGAGGAGGAGCCCAGCTTGGCATCATGATATCATCTTTAATCCCTGTGGAACATTGCACACGATCGTTCATTTTCGACAGACAAATGCGTATTTGGTCAGCTCACAGTAATGAATACAAAATAATTCATAAATAATAATAAAAATCTTGTTCACACAGTTACAAATTTGTACTTTGTCGAATACAACGGGACACTGCAACCACTTAAGTCTGTACACATATTCACATTTGAGTGTTGTTACTGCACTGGCCGACACAGCTTTCCCATACAAGCGCTGTGTAAAGGGTTTTTCAATGGTTCTTTTGTGATGACAATGATTTTTAATACAGTCACTGCACATTTTACTGTCGAGTAATGATTCAAGTCCACATCAAACACTTACGAGAAGGGCAGCACTGTCTGAGCATTTCTCCGCCAGAAAAAAAAAAAAAAAATCCACAATCAATAATCTTCCCCACAGACATTACATGACTCTATAATGCGAGTATTCGTGTCGCGTCGTAAACCGTCCCGGCAGAAAAATAAACTTCCAACATGGTTCCACAAGTCGGACAATGTTAAAAACAAGAGCACCGTAGAGTTATCCGGTCCAGTGGTTGGCTTTGAGTTTTGAGCTGCCCTCGGAAAGCTGCCCTCCAGTCATTCCATGGCGTCAACACGAATGCACTTACATATGTTCACATGCACACACCCAAACCACCCTCTGGCATTTACTCGGAAAGTCCTTTCACTCTGGACGCAGGGGGTCGGTTTAGTCCACTGGGTAGCGTAGGGTTGTCCCGATAGTTACTGGAAACCGATTTGCCGTTCTCCATTTTGACTCAAATGTATTCCACGTTGTTTACTGTGCCGTGGCTATTCCTTAACTAATGCCCAACAGTTTAAAGAGGGGGTATTTTACTTCGATGTGGTATTAACTGCTAACACGTATCATATTTAGATCACCATGTTGCCTTTTCATTCTTTTCAAATGCTGTATTCGCCCGAAAACAATGTATTAACATGTTTTATTTTCATTTCGGACTCTCTGATTTTGCCTCTTCCTTTCCTCTCCGCGCTAAGTCACTCCCCCCTTCAGAGCGCTACTATAACACTAATGAAACTACTGCACATCGCATCAGGTTTGACATGTTGTGTACAGTTTTGCGTCACGCTTTTGTATATTTACGGAGAATTGTCGCGGGGGAGAATGGGTGACGTCGGCTTGTGTGCTGAGTGTTTTACAAAATCTTACTGCTCTTACTGTAAGGAGGGTTTGAATAGGGCCTGGGTGAGATTCCTAAATTATTGAAATGTGCATGGATGACAGATAAAACCTCTTCAGACATGTTTTTGAAGTCATGTTTTTTGTGAATTTTCATACGTTCCATTTATTGCGCTCATGATAAATTGTATTTCATCCAATTTTGTACTCATGAATGTGTCCTTGACCACATAATTGATAAATTACAATATATCGTCCATTGTTTAGTATCGGGATATATCGCGATACGTGTCATGTTACCAGATTCACAGCATAACACACCCCTATTCGCAGTTAATACCCCACAGAAGTAAAATACCCCCGCAATCACAATGCTTGTCAGAAAAATCACAATTTGATATTTTTTCCAAATGGTTCAGCCCTAATCAAAACAACATTAGCGTCCCACCTCCAGCGGTCAGTCCCGTCCCGTCCCTGCTGTCCCTCCCTCCCCTCACATGGTCCTACAGAGGTGGCTCTTTGGATCACACCCAGGAGTCGGGGGAGCCGGTGAACTTGTTGGCGCGGTGTGAAGGCCTCCGCGTGGTGGAGTAGAAGTCCACGTAGTTGGTGTTGGCTTTGAAGGGCAGGGTGCGGTAGTCGGGGGAGGTGCAGGGGCTCAGGGGCACCGGCTCGTCCTCCATGTCCTCAGCGAAGCCCTGAGGAGACGACAGGTACATTCTGTAGCTGTTGTAGTTCTTATGGCCCGGCTCGTCAAAGAACAGCTCCGGGTTCTGCAACATAAGAATCGATTTTTTAAATTATCTGGATTAGGACGATGCATATTAGTCAATGTGTCAGCAAGCAAAACATTAAAAGTGCACTATGTAAATATAACTTTACTGGAGGAAGAACACCAGCTTGTCTCCATGGAGATTAAAGTCATTGCTTTGCCTGGAATATTCCAAAGTCTGGCAATTAACAGTTTCCTATCCTAACTACAATATGTCCATCAAGATGAGCTGGGGACACCTCTAGGCAAACTTAGTTAGATCTAAAAAGAAAGATCTTTTTAAGTCAGAAGTTTAATGCCATACTCTGGGATATTCCAGGTAAAACAATAACATCTCCATGGGGACATCCTCCAGAAAAGTCACATAGTGCATTGTTAAACATTCAAGACACCACTATTCACTTTGTCGACTATTTAGTTTTTTTTCCATTGTTTGTATCAATGTAAATTGTTTTGTTTTGTTTTTTTATCTCAAAACAAAACTCACCCAAGAACAATAGATCAATATATTTTCTGGTTTACTAAAACGATTATGGACGCTGTTACCTGGGAGCGCCGCAGGTCCTCTCCAGACTGAGATGAGTACGTTCCAATGAAGTAAGGGGTTTTCTGCTCAGAACCTGTGCAGACACAAAACACAAAGTAAAGTAAAGTAAAGTACAACTGCCTCTAAAACCAGGGTGCAAAATATTGTAAATGTAAATATCGAGTATATCAAATCAAAAAACAACTGCAACATTATCCATTTTTTTGACACCTCTGCCGGCGAGTTCCAGTGGATGGTATTGACATGTACTGACCTTAACGTTGATTTAGTTACCTGTGTAGTGGCGCTTGTGCAGGCTGTTGTCTGTATAATAGGAGTCCAGTTGCATAGATTGTGCCCTCTGGTAGTTCGAACTGTGTCTTCTGATCCCGAGCATCGCCGGAGATGATGTGGCACTGCCCCCTGGTGGACATACAGAGCCATGAAGCCATAAATAAATGAGAAGTATGAGCTTTTTGTATCCTTATAGAAAAAAATAACACGTGTGGAATTGTGGTTTGTTTCATTAGTGCACAAGAGAACTGATTTATGCTATATGGCTAAAAATGTACTGAGTTGCAAGTCCATGTACTGCTTCCAAATGTGTATTATAGAAAAAGTATATACAGTGGGTACGGAAAGTATTCAGAACACTTACATTTTTTCACTCTTATATTGCAGCCATTTGCTAAAATCATTTAAGTTCATTTTTTTTCTCATTAATGTACACACAGCACCCCATATTGACAGAAAAACACAGAATTGTTGACATTTTTTGCAGATTTATTAAAAAAACCAAACTGAAATATCACATGGTCATAAGTATTCAGAGCCTTTGCTCAGTATTAAGTAGAAGCACCTTTTCAGCTAATACAGCCATGAGTCTTTTTGGGAATGATGCAACAAGTTTTTCACACCTGGATTTGGAGATCCTCTCCAGTTCTGTCAGGTTGGATGGTGAACATTGGCCAACATCAGCCATTTTCAGGTCTCTCCAGAGATGCTCAATTGGGTTTAAGTCAGGGCTCTGACTGGGCCATTCAAGAATAGTCACAGAGTCGTTGTGAAGCCACTCCTTCCTTATTTTAACTGTGTGCTTAGGGTCATTGTCTTGTTCGGCCCAGTCTGAGATCCTGAGCACTCTGGAGAAGGTTTTTGTCCAGGATATCACTGTACCGCATTCATCTTTCCTTCGATTGCAACCAGTCGTCCTGTCCCTGCAGCTGAAAAACACCCCCACAGCCTGATGCTGCCACCACCATGCTTCACTGTTTGGACTGTATTGGACAGGTGATGAGCAGTGCCTGGTTTTCTCCACACATAACGCTTAGAATTAAGGCCAAAAAGTCTCATCAGACCACAAAATAATCTTATTTCTCACCATCTTGGAGTCCTTCAGGTGTTTTTTAGCTTTCGTGTGTCTTGCACTGAGGAGAGGCTTCCGTCGGGCCACTCTACCATAAAGCCCCGACTGATGGAGGGCTGCACTGATGGTCGACTTTCTACAATTTTCTCCCTTCTCCCGACCGTATCTCTGGAGCTCAGCCACAGTGATCTTTGGGTTCTGCTTTACCGCTCTCACCAAGGCTCTTCTCCCCCGACTGCTCAGTTTGGCCGGACGGCCAGCTCTAGGAAGGGTTCTGGTTGTCCCAAACCTCTTCCATTCAAGGATTATGGAGGCCACTGTGCTCTTAGGAACCTTAAGTGCAGCAGAAATTTTTTTTGTAATCTTGGTCAGATCTGTGCCTTGCCACAATTCTGTCTGTGAGCTCTTGAGGCAGTTCCTTTGCCCTCATGATTGTCATTTGCTCTGACCTGCACTGTGAGCTGTAGCTCTTATATAGACGTGTGTGGCTTTGCTCATCAAGTCCAATCAGTTTAATCAAACACAGCTGGACTCCAGTGAAGGTGTAGAACATCTCAAGGATGAGCAGAACAAATGGACAGACCTGAGTTCAATATATGAGTGTCACAGCAAAGGGTCTGAATACTTATGATCATGTAATATTTCTGTTTTTCTTTTTTAATAAATCTGCAAAAATGTCAACAATTCTGTGTTTTTTTGTCTATGGGGTGCTGCGTGTACATTAGAATACATGAGAACATGAGAAAAAAAATGAACTTAAATGATTTTAGCAAATGGCTGCAATATAACAAAGAGTGAAAAAATTTAAGGGGTCTGAATACTTTCCATACCCACTGTAAGTATAAAGTAGGCATAGAAAACACTACTACTATAATTACATTTTTAAGCTATTTAAATTTTGTAGTTTTTTATACAAAACTTGATTAATTAAATAGTATGAAAAGTATATTCTCTTTGCTGTACAAGTACAATTAGAAAAAATAAATAAACTTAGAAAAATACAATAAACAACTGTAATGTACTCAATTACAGTAACGTGAGTATTTCTTGTTTTCCATCCTTGCCTAAATATTCTTATAATAAATAATAATAAATAAATCCCTGACCTGATTGGACCACAGGGGTGATGTGCAGGGGGCTGGTGGGCAGGGTGGGCTGTGAGCGGTACCGGTCTCGTTCCAGGGTGGAGATGGGAGTGACGAAGTGGGTGTAGTTCCATCCGTCCTGCGCACACGTGGTACATACAGAGTCAGTGTACAGTGCAGCTGTGTACGGTGTGTGCTCATGTAGCGTCTGGTGGTATGGGACAGAAATCCTGACCTGTTTGTAGAGGCTCCTAAGTTCTCTGTACTGCCATAGAGTATTCAGCACCTGCGCCGCCGCCTTCACCACCTTCACTGAATACCTGACCACACCACAGGCAAGAGGATACAGTTTCAGTGAAAAATGCACATGTCTTGGCATAGGTTACGGTTATAATTGCACTTTTTCAGATGTTTAAAACCCTTTCACAGTTTCATGCGTTATTCATTCACTCCATACTGGGGATAAGATACAATTGTGGCCACGGCTGCCACTATGCTATGTAGCTATGTCCTAGCTACTGTAGGTCTTTGAATATTACCAACCTCTGAATGTACTCTATTTAAAACGATGGGCTTTTCAGAACATTATAACTCTAAGAGAACTGCAGTGAGGCATGTGTTGCGCTCACCCTTTGCCTCGGCCCTTGCTGATGTCCACCAGCCTCTCGATGCCCCCGCAGTCGGCCAGGGCTTTGGCGTTGTCCACGTTGCGGCTGGTGACCTCGTGCAGCGTGCAGCAGACAGAGGCCAGCGTGTCGTCACACAGGGCAGAGGGCGCGGTGCCAGGGAGCCGATTCACCAGGTCCCGCATAGCGTACTTCCCTGAGGGGGGCAGATGGGCAGAGGGGCAGAGGTCAGGAGCGAAGTCAGGGGCGAGCCACAGGGGGGTGCTGTACACTTACTGTTCAGTTTCAAATGACAAGATGATTACATTGAAACATTTCAAGTCTACTCAGGGGTCTCATTTCGCTTTCCTCGCTTCCTTCTTCCTTGATTCTGAGGAAGTCCCACCCACAGAGGAGACAAAGCAAGGAGAGAGGAAATAAACTCCTCACTGAAGCCAATAACGTTTGATTAATGTTTGATGTCTGCCTCCTGAAGCCTCCCTCATGTTTACTCCTTCCTTCCGTGTTTTTTTTTTTTGGGACACCACTTAACATGACACATTTGACTGACAGCTGAAAAATGGAGGATCGAGGAGAGGAAGCGAGGAAAAAGAATTGAGATGCGGCCACAGAGATTTTTTTTTTTTTGCTAATAGATAAATATGTTTATTGCTATTATGTGCAAAATTCCAAGCAAAGCAAAACATCTCCATGGAGACAAGCAGCTGATGGGTCTTCTACCAAAAGTTGCACCTTTAATTAAAACTTAGCCATTTTACTCCCACTGGAATCAAAACCAAAAAGGAAAATTACAGCCACACTTTTTTAACAATACATCTTTGCCAATGTAAGTCCATATAAAGCAGTGAGTGCAGTGCTGTGTGCGGACTGACCGATGAGCTCCTTGTTGCGGGCGTCCAGAGCCATGTTCCTCAGGGCGGTGGCCACAGAGCACACCACGCGGTCATTGTCCATCCTCAACAGCTCCACCAGGATGGGCAGCCCCTTTTCCTTACGCACGGCGGCGCGGATGTACGCCGAGAACTGCAGACAAATAAAAACACTGCTACATATACAACTGGTAGGCAGCTTTTTAGACTAACTGTGTTAAGTTCAATTGTACTTGTAATATTCACTGCACTTAAGTATTTTTATATTTGTGTGAACTCACGGGTATTTTTAGGAACCCATAGTATATTTGAAATCATGGCATTTTATTGTGTAATGTTTATCTTAATGAGCAAGTAGGGCTGTAGGCTTTCAATTAACTGCTTGATGGAGTCTAGTCAACTAATTATTTTTAGATTATAAGGATTTATACGGGAAAACAGCAGAAAGGAGAAGTGAGTGAATGAGTTTGCTGAAGATTTGGTATTTTTTGGTATCTGTCTCTTTAGAAATCAATTGTTGTTTTTGCAATTTGCAGTTTGATGCATAATCGTTTTGAAAGCCACCTTTTTAGTCAACTAATCAACTGGCAGCACATGTCCTAACCCTAATCCCCTAACCTTAACCCTTGGTACTTGAAAAGCCATTGTATGAGGTGGTAATTAAAATGAAAAGCGAGCCATTGTGTCAGAGGAGCCATGCCTTCCAGTTGCCAGCGGACAGGTTCTGAAGTGCCCCTGCTGCCCCCTCCAGAGTGGCCGGGTTGGAGCTCTCAGCCAGCAGGTTCAGGTAGGGCTTTACCACCAGGGGATGCCACAGCAGCTCCGCCCCTCGCAGAGGCTGAGACAAACCAGGAAGGGGTCCCACGCCATCAAACTGCGCACAACAGGTTCATATTTAGTCGTTTTGACATTAGCTTTGTCTAGTGATGTGGACCTATTATGCAAAATCAACTTTTTTGGACCTTTCTATCATGCTATAACGTTGTTCGCTCATCAAAAACATGCCTGAAGAGGTTTTATATGCCATCCATGCATGTTTGAGTACTCCTGAGATCTCTTGCCCTGCTCGAACCCTCTTAACTGTTAGCAGTACAATCCCTTCCACCACATCAGCGCACAAAACAGCCCCTGATACAAAACAACACACTACAACTTCACAAACCTGGTGCGGTGTGCAATAGTTTCAATAGCAGAATGCACAGTGATTGTGTTGTGATAGGAGGGACTCAGAGCATCAAAAACAGAACTGAAACCAATTACACGTTTGAATATGTTATTTTTGGCAAATATAGCATTTCCAAAACAATAACAGGTAACAAGGAGATCTAAATATGTTAAGTGTTAGCAGTAGAAGCGTAATACCCCCTCTTTAAAGTCAAACACTGATACCTGCATCAACTTAATATTTTTATTCACTGTTCACCAGGGGAGTGTGACCATGTTTTCATTTGAGGCTGCAGTTCTTTTTTCAAGCAGTAGCGGTGGTATGTTGCCTGTATTATTTGAAAGTTTCTCGGCGTACCTTATCATCAGGCCAGCCTCCCCTCTGGCGGCCCCTTCTCCTGCGGCCCCAGCACAGGTAGTCCAGCTCTCTGACCGGGGAGAAGCCCAGCAGAGTGTCCAGCTCTGGGCTGCCCATGAGACGTGACGAGGGCATCTCCACCTCCAGACGGTACGACAGGTTTCTCAGGGTGCACACACTGTTCTCCACAATCTGAACAAGACAATAGGTTAACTACACATGTCCTCCCATGAAGAGCTGTGTGTGTATTCCTGTTCATTCATGACAATTTAAATATGTTTGTGGATTAGTCTCATGGGGCTTTTTGATTTAAGGTCCTGTCCCCGATTTTTCCCCATTAATTTGAGAAAAATTTGTCTTGCCCTTGCACAGATATAGAAAACATTTTATTATCTGATACTCAGAAAGTGCACATTAGCATTCTAGTTGTCACTCATTTAACCATTCCAAAACTCCACTCGCTCTAGCGAATAGTAGTATTGCAGTATCATTCAAATGATATTATATTGCCTTTATGGATCTTATATGGTCAGATGGTTCCTTGGACATTGTTTTTATTTACAGTTGGGCTCTTGCACTGAAAAGGAATACACTGAACAGTTTCATTAAGAATTTGTATCTTTATTTATCACTGAATTTAGTTTTTGTCACACAAAATCTTTATAGTGCATGTTTTGTTTTCATTCATACATAAATATGATATTTACTGTGATTATGATTTCAGTTCACACTGTAGCCTGTGTGTGAGTATATGTGAGGTGTATGTGTGGGAGCACCTTGCTGTCGTAGTCTGTGGTGTTGCTGCAGGCCCGCAGCACCTGCAGCAGAGAGTCCACCAGCCCCTCACAGCTGCGCAGCTGGCTCCTCGCCTCCTCCCCCGCTGAGCTCAGGTTCCTACACACACACACACATACACATGCACACGCACGCACACACACACACAAACAAACATACAGGTAACGTAAAGAGCACTGCAGTACACACAGTGTCCACAAGAGGGACCCAATCCTGCCCGGATACAGCACCAGGGGGACCTCCTCCAATCAGAGGCTGGTTGAGCGGACAGCGGCCCTCTGAGCACGTGCATGGTGCAGGAGGAGGAGGACCGGGAGGCTTTGGGCTTGTTCTGTCAACTCTCAGATCAAGAAAAACATCTAACAATAACGGATCTATTTCTGTCTGAAAATAGCCACACATTCTAATACTTTTACATGGTATATTTTTGGTAACACATTACATCACTTGAAGGTGCTCTAACATTTCTGGTGGGGGTTCCTCCATCTGCTTGTCTCCATAGTGATGTTATTTCCCTGCCTGGAATGTTCCACAATATGACATTAAACCTATCTACTTTACATTTAATCAATTACAGTTGTTTTTATTGTTAAATAAGTTAGTTGAAGATTTGGTATTTTTTGGTGTTTATATAAAAAAAGATTCACAAGTTTATTCCATCTTTATATAAACACATTGGTTCCTAGTACTTTTTCTGCATAAATAGCTGTTTTTGCATGAACCCTCAATGCAGGTGTAGTCTTATGCAATTTGGGTCAGATACATAGAGATATGTAATAGTTTGAGAGCTTTTTCCACACACCCTTTTTACTCGACTAATCCATTGCCAGGACATGTCTTTAGTCAACCAAGGATTTCTTTAGTCCTGGAATAAAGATTACTCAGACATGCAACTTCAAGTGTGTAAATGAGAAGGGAACAATTATAACACGACTAAAAGCTCTGAAAAGTCTATTTTGCAGAATAAGTTGGTTTTAAAATGTAAAAGTTAAAGGTTCAATATTACGCAAAATTGTCTCTGGTGAGCTGTAAGCCATGTTAGAATGTTGTTACGCCTCAAAAACAGACCTGGAGTTGTGTTTTTTTCATTCACACATGTTTCAGTAACCCTTTATTATTAGTTAAGTTTGTTATTAAATGCTCTGTTCCACCTTGTGATGTCATCTAGTGGTAGTTTTCAAGTTCAAGGCTACCTTTTACCTTTTGTTCAGTAGAGACTGCCAAAACCAGGGCTGAAATGATCCAAATATTGTAGCGAAGGTGCATGTAGTTTAAAAACACAGTGGAGCACACATTAACAGATGACATCACAAGGTGGAACAGAGTGTTTTCAGTCTGAGAGAAGAACTCACTGTACATATGGAGGGTTTGTGCATTAAACATGTGTGAATGAAACAAAACACAACTCTAGATATGTTTTTGTTAAAATAATATGAGCCCTTTAAAGTGAACTCCAGGTGCGTTTGTTTCGCTGACCTGAGGCAGCCGGTGGTGTTGCGCAGCAGCAGAGAGGACTGGAAGCGGCCCCTGGTCTGCTGGTCGCGGTGGGCGGAGCTGCTCCAGCCCGAGTGAGGGATGACCACTGTGTTGGTCAGAGTGGACAGAGCGTCTCGGATGATGGTCATCTTCACCGCGTCACAGGAGGACAGGTTCCAAAGGACACCTGGTGCACAGGAGAATACTGATGTGAGCGCAGACTACGCCCAGACCACTGCATACCCCAAAGAAACTATAATAATATTAACTGTAAAATAGGGTTCATTCATCATTTAGTACTTATGTTAAATAAATGAATATACAGTATATGTAGTGTGATCCACAACACCAGAACCACTACAGAAACTCTTCTCTTACAAACCCAGAGCACAGACCTGAAGTAACAGAAGAGGGCAGCAGTGACAGGGCACACAGTGGTACAGCCTGGTACAGCTGTATGTCCCACTCATGCCACACTGTCTGCTGCCCAGAGCGACCTACTCACAAATAAACCGTGTTTGATTTTATTTTTACATTAAAGGAGCTGCACCTTATTTCTTCATGTAATAAAGTTTGTTTTTTCTGGGTACAGATACACTGTAAAAGCAACTCTTCCGGTCAAAGTGAGACGGCTGTGTGCTGTCTGCACAGAGCATTCCCAGACCAGCCGAGAGACGTAGTCGCTCCAGTGTGTCCTGGGTCTTCCCCAGGGCCTCCTTCAGGTGGGACATGCCCTCCCCAGGGAGGTCCAGGAGGCATCCTGAACAGATTCCCGTGTGACTGAGGTCCTCACCCTATCTCTAAGTGAGCACCCAGTCACCCTACAGAGGAAACTTATTACTGAAGCGACACTCTGGTCTCTGAAAGTTGTGAAAAGTGCTTATAACCTCATCTTGGTGAATAATTAGGATGCCACAAGTGCCTTAGGAAAGTGGTGAATAACTTTAGAGTGCTGCAAACCATTAAGAATGAACTAGTTCTGTTTTTCACATTTTAAAAAAAATGCTTTTAACTTGTATTTAATTGCTAAAGAAATAAAGAATCTCCAGTCCCTGTTCCAACACTTGATGATGCAGTAACTATGGTGATGAATAAAGTGAATATAGAATGCTGTGTGTGAGTGGTACCTGTGACGAGCTCGCGGACCTCGTTGTCTGTGGTCTTCCTGAGCAGGCGCAGCAGAGCAGGGACCCCCCCACAGTTCCTTAGGGCCACCTTGTTGTTGTCTGTGGCCTTCCCGTACACCAGGTTCCTGAGGGCCCCACACGCGCTCTTCTGCACTTCCGATACCTTGTGGTCCAGCAGGTCCACCAGGTGCTGAATGCCCCCCAAGTGACACACCTGAGGGCACAAAACACAACTAAAGCGTGTGCTCCTCTGTGATGTGTGTAGGGGGCGCTCACCTCCATCTTGACGCGGTTGTCCCCGTAGCACAGGTGCTGGAGGTAGGCTGCAGCGTTGGCCTGTACTGAGGGGAAGTGGTGTTGCAGCATGTGGATGACCTCAGGGAGCTCCGGGTCCCTCCACGCCAGCTCCCTGGACAATAGAGAAAAGAACATTAGATTTGTCGGAATCCAGACGCCATCCCATACAGACCCGGACCTATAGTTAACAAATTATTAAATTACTTTTAATTTTAACGGGGCAATACAATTTTAAGTGGTAACGTTACAGCTTTTCTCTAAACTTTAAGGCCGCCACACACTACAGGAGAATTTGCTTGATTTTGGCTGCAATTTGCTTCTCCCCGAGTTCAGGGAGGCGTGACCCGACTTTGTGTCATCGTGTGTGATTTTGTAGCCACTGTGCTCCTCTTGCGTGTGTGTGTGTGTGTGTGGTGTCAGTGTGACTCTGAGCTGCTCTGTCAGATCGTAACCACCAAACATCAGCAACGCTACGGTAACATCTGATAAAACAGAGCATCAGGACAGACGAAGTGAAAGACACTGAGAGACAAGATACAAAAGTGGTAAATTTAAACTGCAGCATCTCATCCACATTATCGATAGAAATTGTCCTCCGCAAATAATGACACCCAGTCCACAAAACAGCGCTGTGAGTGGTTTTACTGTAGACAGGAAACAGCTGACGCGATCGCGCTCACAACTGTGTAGCCTGTGGTCCGCAGCCATATCCCGCTGCAGTCTTTGTGATTGGAGATTTAAAGTCTCATAAGATTCTCCTCATGTCTGGGGTGTGCATTTTTTGTTGCACGTTTAAAAATTGTTTATGATCAAAAAATCCTGTAGTGTGTGGCGGCCTTTACAGCACTGTATTAATGAACCAAGAAACAAACCAATTAAAATCCTGGTAGGACAAACTAAAGCTCAATTCTCTCACTGAACAACAGAAAGTGGGCAAGTGGAATATAAGGGGGGAAGAAAAAGAAACTGTAAAATTGTTAAGATGTTTTGAAATATCTGTTGAAAATTTTATTGAGACTGTTAAGGTAAAGAAAAAGGGAAACTCAAGCTGCTGCTATTTTTTTCTGAAATTAAACACTTTGTTTTAAGATGCACAATTTAGCCATTTATTTTCTCTAATTCATTTTAAACTGCAGCCCTATATCTAATGTAGGCTTACCCTACTGTGTGTTTCGGTGTTAACAATAAATTTTGTCGAAATGTTTTTAACCTGTATTTTCGTTGATTTGACAGTCTATGGTTCATACATTCAGACACTGATAAAACTAGGCTACGTCTGTATCACAATCATAACCAAGTTAGATATTGTGATGTCCTGGACCTCTGCTTGAGGAGATTTTCTCTAACTGGACACCCTCAAATTTTAGTTGAACACCCCAGCCCTATACTGCTGAGGCCAAACAGGGTAGTGTTACCTGGGGTCCTTGTGGATGCTCTCGATGCTGGGAGTGCGAGTGGCCCCTCGGTCCAGCCCTGACACCCTCTGTGAGTATGGCTCTCTGAATGAGTCCACATAAACTCCCCCAGAACTCAGGCCATAGCTACTGCCCCGGTAGGGTAGGGTCCCGCTGTGGGGGAGGGTCCCGGCATGGCTGCTGGTCCTGGGGAGGGTCTCCAGACCTGAGGGCCAGAGGCCATGCTTCAGTCTCTACAAGAGCACAACCTAAATACATAGAAAACTATTCTAATGAGGAGGCTGCAGTACCTGTGTTGTTCCTGTAGAGGGAGCCCTGTGGGTCATGGCCCGGGCTGTGGTACAGGGGGCTCTGGAAGGCTCTCTCGTCAAACACTGGGGTCATGGGACAGTCAGGGGACAGAGCGGCCCTCAGCTCAGGGTCCATCTGAGCAGTGTGGGCCCCATACGAGCTGTGGAGGCCTGCGCACAAGAGGAGGGGTCACACACCTGATTATGGACATGTACCAAAGCACACATGTGCGTACTGGAGGACTGTACTGACCAATGAGGCTGTCGGGCCGGGGCAGAGCGTGGTGCTGGTACAGTCCGTAGGGGTCAGCTCCATAGGCCAGAGACTGGCTCTGCCGAGGGAGAGTGGACGTGTAGTGCTGGGGCACTGCCGTCATCCCGGAGCGCAGAGGGGACCCGAGCCTGCCCTCCACCAGAGACAGGGTAGAACCCAGCCGGGCCCCTGAGCCTAGGACAGGGTCTCCGGGGGAGGGGGGGGAGGGGCAGGAGGGGGGCATGGTGGTCCCCGGGAACACTGCAGACAGAGGTTTGGGTTCAGACAGGATGGGTGAATCGTAGGTACTGCCCTGGGAGGTCCGCAAAGACACTCGGGACGGAGACACAGGACCACAGCCTGGAGACTGGCCCCTGGACGGGACTGAGGACATCCTCCTGAGGACACGTCCAGAACCCTGGGACAGGGAAACAGACAAAGACACAGGGGCAATGGGACATTATATGTATTGATATTGTTTTCTTTTAGGTCACAGGTTCATTGGAACAGAGCAGAGCTGACCTGTGCAGAGGCCTGTCCCTCAGCTCGGGGGCTGCGGGACACAGAGCGCACCACAGTCTGGCTATAGAAGCTGTCCTGGTACCCACTGTCTGAGTATGAGGTCATGTGGGCCGAGTGCCCCCCGGAGCCTGCGGGCAGAAGGCAGAGGTCAGGGGTCAGTCTCCTGTCCTACAACACTACAGTATAAGACAGGGATGGATAGAAATAAATATGTAAATATGTAAGTGTGGAGCCCTGACCGTCACTGTCATGCAGAGAGCCGCGGTCTGGATCAGGCAGGAACAGAGCCTCCTCTGGCTCTGCAGCTGCTCCTGGGCTCCCTGGGGCCTCCATGGGCCCCTGAGACTGGCCTCCTGCACAACACAGCATTATGAACGCACTGTTATGAGCTTTAAGCACATTTATAATGTACTGAAGAAAATGTACTTAAAGTAGGTGTGGACACTTAAATATAAGTACAATAATTTTACCTGCTGTCCTCCATGCAAATGATTTCTCTGAGGAGCTTCAGACAAAGAGAAAGGACAATTCTCAAACATGTGCAGAGCATTTAAACTTTTACTATGTGTTATTATGATCTAAATCTAAGATGCCTGGACTCCCTTTAACATACACGTTATCTTCCTATACATTAATCCCACACATTATAAGTACCTGCTGCTGTCTGCAGCGGGGGACTCTGCTCCCAGCATGCACCTCTCCAGCTGACTGGCCACCATCTGCCTCTCCTCCTCCAACTCTCGGGTCAGCCGCTCAAACTGCAGCTCCTGGTCAGAGATGACACAGTAACAGTTACAGGATCAGTCAGACATATTTAATTTAATAAACACATTATAAACATTCTAGTGTCAAGTGCAAGTCTAAAATAAAATCTCACTAATAGGATTCAAACGGTTGCCTATTTGTTTTGGGATTGTGGAGTTGGTGTCTCTACATAAAAGCTTATTGTATTTGGGTCAGAGCTGGTCATATGACGAGGAAAGCCTGGGTTATCTCCTCACTAAAAGAGTCCACTATAACACTATGTAGGCCATAGAATCAGTCAAAAGTACATTCAAAACAGTACAGCACTCTTCATTTCACAAACCAAAATAAGATCACAAAGATCATAAATAGATACCAACTTATAAATAATGCTAAATAAGGGATGTTTAGGATTTAGGGGTCCAGTGTTTTTGCTGTTATGGAAACTGTACACTAGCTCAGATATTCTCCTCAGACTGTTGGTCCCTTAGGGGTGTTCTGGTCAATCTGGTCTTGGACAGGCTGGTGCGGGCTTGAGTATGGATGTAAAGGGCCTATTATGTGATCTATTTGACAAATTTCCTTACGATTTGATAGAAGTGAATTACTGGAACTGTTTTTCAAACTGTGACGTGCCTCAGGGTTAATGATATACAAAAATAAAACATAATTTTATTAAATCACGATTTTAAGACTGTTTTGTGTGTTTAGACACATCCTGGTTAGGTTCTAGATTGAGCCTGGTTTAGTTCAGCTGCAGATCTGGTTTTGGTCTTGTTCTGCCCTGGTTTAGTCCCAGTTTAATCGCAGTGATGTAGTGTGCGTTCAATTGTAGCTTTAAATGGAGATGTTTTCACTTTGCTAGGAATTTCCCACATTATGGCATTAAACATATCTATTTTGCATTTATTCAATTATAAGTGTTTTTATTGTTCAAAAATACCTTAAAAAACACTACCTCCCAACAGATCTGACCTGTAACTTGACCTGGTAGCATCATCTGCTTGTCTCAGTCGAGATTGATAAGTTTAATGCCACACTGCGGGGCAATGCAGGCAGTAGCTCAGTTGGTAGAGTGTTTGTCCACTGATCCGAAAGTTGGAGGTTCAAATCCAGCTCTCGAAATAAAACATCTACTGGCCCAGCTCCCACAGATGAATACTATCGTTGTATCTTTGGGCAAGACACTTAACCCACCTCGCCCCCAGTCTCTGTGTACACTGGATTATGAACGTGTGAGTTGTTCCTTGATGTAAAGTGCTTTGAGTGCCTTGAAGGTGGGAAAGCGCTATATAAAAATGTGACCATGTGTAACCAAAGCAACAACATCTCCACAGAGATAAGAAATTACACAGTGCACCTTTAAGATGTCTGTGAAATGAATACAACTGTCTGCTAGTCACACCTCTGTGTGATTGGTTGAATCTACCTGTCACTCACTTAGAACACGACAGAGGCTGACCAACAGAAGTGGGTAGAGCTGGATCCAACATAAAAGGACTCCATTACAGTTCAATGATTCCTCAAAATGTTATTTTTTTCTCATTCTGCACCCTGGGACGTGTCACTCACCACGTATTTTGAGTCATATTTTATACAAACGTCTGTGTCATCCACCTCCACACCATCAAATGAAAGACTCATCCGTGCTCCCATCTGCTAATGTCTAGATTACTGTCTGAATACTAGACGCTGCTTGCTCCTAACTTGTTCAAAAAGCAGTGGTGCAGTTGGTTGAGTCTTTTGCCCAGTCACCAGAGGTTAATAGTTTTATCTCAAACCCACTCAAGTTCCATAGAGTTCTAAATCTATTTCATTCCCACATTGAATTATAATTGTTAATATGTTATTCTCTATGTTACTTTTTGCAAACTGCCTTCTTTCAAAAGTGGAAGGCAATAATTTCACCTTTTTTTCTTTTGTCCGCAGTGTCATACTTAATGTTTCAAATCATTGTTGTCATGGAATTTGACCCCTAAAATACTTTGGGTCTGAAATAATAGATGCACAGACTCTTAATAGCCATTTTCTGATCTTAGACTTCTGATCTTGCACTAGTATGTCACTTTTCTGCTCCTCTCCATGAAGATGTTATTGCAATGCCTAGAATGTTCCGCAGTATGGCATTTTTTATCTCCATGGAGACAAGCAGGTGACACTACAAGGCAAAATTACAGGACCAATCTGTGTAGGAGTAGATTTTAACATATGCATTTTTCAAAGCATATTTTAGTAATAAAACACCTGTAATTGAATAAATGCAAGACAGACTTTTTTATACAGTGGAACATTCCAGGCAAAGCAGTCGATCTCCATTGGTCAGGCTGGAGGTGGAGGATTATAATGTGTGGTTGATGGAGCAAACGGGAGCAGCACCCAGGCACAGGAACAAATAGACGGGTCACACAGGGTTGGACAGTATGTTTTTCTTTTGTCTCTGATCAGGTGTCACAGTTGTGAGAGTAGTTCAGGATCAGGTGTGTGTTTATCGGCGTTATAAATTCACAATTTGTGCTGCAATGTTTCTATCAACATAATGTCCATCACTAACACAAACTGAGTTAAGGTGTAGCTTTCTATGCCAAGCCTAAATGAAATCAGCCATCTACCTTCAATAAAAAGATAGTAATAATAATAACATAGATAACAACGTAGATTTTTCCATATAACGGACAGCGCTGTGGAGAGTACCTGCTCTTTGACGGACGCCAGCAGGTTGGTCGTGGTGGTCACGGTGGCGGTGCTCGGGGCAGACTGGAGGCTGGGACCGCTTGGCCCCTCCCTCGGCGCCATGGGCCCCTCCCCCTCGGAGTCCCCCTCCTCCATGTCTTCCCTGTCGTGGCTGTAAGGTCCGGAGCCGGCCGGCCGCTCTGACCTGAGCACGGAGGACAGTGGTGAGGATGTGGACATGACAATAGCGGGGCAGGCCGCGCGGAGAGGGGGCCATGTTGTGTGAGCGCCGCTACTGTAGCCTGTAATCACATGATCTTACACTGTGCCATTTTCCAATCTGAGCTCCGTCCACAGTGAGCGGTCACGGCGGAGCACTGGCCTATCGCCTCTATCCGCTCCTGTTCACGCGCACAGGGCTAAAGACAGTGGGCAGTGTTTGCCATCTTTAATCCTGTGCACAGTGCGCGTGCAGCAGCCGTGTTGTGTGCAGCAGAGCGCACGGTGGATGCAGCGCACACCGCTCCTGCAGGTGCACGCAGCACGGCTCCATTATCACCGTGTCACGTTCTGTCATTGGCCCTGGCCCTCGCGCCAATAAAGAGTCCAGAGGCGCGTGCATGGTCCAGCGGAGGACCCCTGGAACACTCACCAGATGTTTGCAGAAGCAGGCCACAGCTGGATCCACGGTTACGCCTTCATACCCCCTGGGTGCACGAGCTCACCACAGCTACATCGTCCACGCGCCGCGCGGCCAAACACAACAAACGTCTCCGCGCTCCTCGTGCAATATTCGTGATTTATTCCCTGTCTGTCACTACGCGCATGCACGTCTGCTCCTGGCGCTCACAGCATCCGCCCAGCCAGTCAGCGATCAGCGCCGTGACGTCACCATGCGGCTATGGATTCAATTGTCGATAGATAATCGATGAGCTCCTATGGCTCCGATTCGGCGGGGCGCGTTCACTTGGAGGGCGCCAGAGAAGCCTCCAGGGTCGAGGAGGATCGCGCATCCCACGAGCCGGTCATGTGCGCAGTGACGCCGGCTCACCTGCCGCTAAGAAAAGCTGCTCGTGCCACTCAGCAACATGGAAACAGTCACACACAAGTTCATGTGGCCCTGAAGACTCGGGAGTCAGATACGCCCATTAACTCGGCCATAGGTGACGTGACCATTTACCTGAACCTGAACTGATCCGTGCGTTATGACGCATGTGATGGATGTCTATTATTAGATCATATAGTTTATTATTCTCATCCCGTGGCGGGCTGTTGGGGCTGCTGCCAATCCCGGCCTCTAGGGGCCCAAGACAAGGCTTTTCAAACAGGAGGAGAGCTAACAGAGCGTTTTAAGTTTATTTCGGTTGGCACCTTCGTCGATTACCAATTTTTTTATTTTTTTAAATTAAATTCCAGTGCGCCCTGTTATGTAGATATTAAGAGATATCTATAGAGATGAATACCAGAGTTTTCGGCTGAGGTTGTAGTTCAGTGGTCAAACTTTGGACTCGTAATCAAAAGGTCTCCAGTTATTCCGGGAGACCTTGGCCTCTTTTTTTTTTTTTTTTTTTTTTTTTTTTTTAACGAAAGCGGAATAAGGCCAGACTCCACAGGCGAAACCTTTCTTGACATTGTTTTTCAGTTTGTTCTACCACCATAGAAACTGGCGGGCTGTACTTTAACATAAGCTAAAGTCCATCTGTGGCTCAGAAAAAGGCCTGAACAACCCTGTCCATCATGGATAACCCCCAGGGCCCTGTGCACAGCATCAACAACAGACACAGGAGATTTTTTTTATTTTTTTTTATTTACATTGAAATGAATGAAAATGCTTACAGCACCTGGTATTCCCAGGCGGTCTCCCATCCATGAACTATTGTTTAGCTAAACGGCCCTAAACACAACCCCGCGTGTCTCTGTGGAAGTCTAAACCACACGGGTGTAATATACTTTTGGCCAGAGGCGCCGCTGTTGCGCAGCGCATACAGTATGTGAGAACTACCCATAATACCCCAACAAAACTCGCATTTACACGCGCTGTTGTTGCTGTTTTTTGCGTTTAGGTTAGACATTTCAGCCTCCTATTTCTTTTAGCGCTCAGATGATGATTTTGCTCGTAAAAAGTGCACTGTAGTCGTCCCGTTGTTGTAATCATTCACTGTACTCCTCTAGTCGGATTAGAATAATGAAATAATGCCATAACTAGTTTAAAACACACCGTGCTACGTGTATATATTTGTATTGTGTTGTTGTGTGTACACACATTTAAGTTTAAAGATGATATGCAGCATTACAAGTATTTGTGTTCATGATTTTGTCACATATTCATTCAAAGAATCCTGTTTCACTCATAAATCCTTTTTTAGTCCTTCCGGTTACTTTTTGATCTAAAAATGTAATTAACTACTCATTTTGGTATTCTGTGAGATTTATTAAAGGAGCCCTAATATGTTTTAGCTATTTGAAAAAAAAAAAAGCTCTGAAAAGTCCATTTTGCAGAATCACCACTACAGTGTCGCCCTCTTCTGGACACATGATGCACACACAGTTGATCCTTATTAGTTTTTCCTTGTTTTATTCGGATCAACTGCTCTGAGTAAAGTGAATCAAATACAGGAGATACAGGCCTTTTTGCATAAGCCTGTTTGCAGTGTATTTGCTTTGTTTCAGAATAAATATTGAGTCATATCAGGCTGCAGTGTTTTCTATTTTATGATTCATATCTCTGTAATTACTGGGACTATCCACGTGAAACAAAAACTGGCACAAAGTCCAACGTCTTTATACAGTTTATGGATGTAAACTGTATATAGTTTGTCCTGACTTTTTTTTTTTTTTTAAACATGATCATTTTGTAAACAAGCGGCAGCAGGACACTGGAACTCCCGGTCCAGACTGAGATGTATGTAGAGTTTGCATATTTATCCAAAATTGTGTTTCATTTCCACATGTTTAACACACAAATCCTGCATCTTTAGGCTGAGTTCTTCTCTCAAACAGAAAACACTCTGTTCCACCTTGTGATGTCATGTCAAGCAAGTCGAAACCTCATCATCTGGCGACTGAAGAAAGAAACGATGCCCAAGGCTGCGTCATTTCTCTTTCCTCGCTTCCTTCTCCTTGATTCCTCTCCTCGATTCGGCAGGAAATGGGTGAGAAAGTCCCGCCCACAGAGGAGATACAGCATGGAGATGATATAAACCCAATAAAGTTTGATTCTTTTCTCTGACGTCTGCTCCTAAAGCCTCCCTCATGTTTACTCCTTCCTTCTGTGGTTTTCTTTGGGACAATAATTAATATGACACATTTGACTGAGAGCTGAAAATGAGGATCGAGGAGAGGAATCAAGGAGAAGAAAGCGAAGAAAGAGAAATGAGACACGGACCAACTGTCTTACCTTTCCCTGTCTCCTATTCTCTTACAGTGGAGGCTTTGGTGGACTCTAGAGGCAAAACTGTACAAAACAGGGCATCATTTTCTGCAAAGTTTCATTACTTAATGTCAAAGTAATTTTTTCTCCCCATTGTAAACTTCATGCATTCCTATAGGGGGCGCTCTTGCATAGATCACTGTGTTTCACTGTGCTCCTGCTGGCCAACCATGAAAAATGCCCCATATCCATAATATCTTTTTTTCTCTCTTGTCATGTATACATCCCAAAGATTTGTACAAATATAATCATGCTGACATATGTTTATGGTAGGGGGCGCTATGGCGTTCCTCAGCACAATGTCATGATCTCCAACCAGGAAACCTGAACCTACAGAATTGCCAAAAAAAAAATAATAATAAATAAAAAATCATATTTTGATGATGTCATAATTTCAGATGAACTTTTATTTTGCCAGAAAGGATCCAAATGTATGATACAGTAATTAACCACAAACAAGGTCAGTGCATTTTTTATCTTTATCAGTTCATTTAGCCAGAGAATTATTATTATTATTATTATTATTATTATTAACAACAGACTCTTGACATTGTTACATGACATGAACACAGCCTATGGGTGTTTCTCAATTCCCAGGATCCTTCCTCCAAACACCACTCTGTAGCGCTCCTCCAGAGTCGGCTCCTCTGAAGCAGATCCGAGTGTCCTGCTCACAGCTCCTGGATCACACCTGGAACAGGCTCCGGAGGGAGCGACTGCGCCATGCCACATGACCACATCAAACACAGGCATTAAACCATGTGAACAATAAAGGCTGACTGAATCATCTGTTATCGAGTGATTTGGCTGATCATTAGCCTAAAGAAATAAATGCACAGGTTGAAACATTTTCAGATGATAGGCTAACTGTATTCCCAATCCCCTTCTTTAAGAAATTCTGCTGTAGTTGTCCTGATTTTAATTCATTCGATCTGATAATAGTGTTATCTGCAGCAATGGGGCTAAAATAGCAAAATATCCATCCATCCATTTTCTTCCACTTATCCGGGGCCGGGTCGCGGGGGCAACAGTCTAAGCAGGGACTCCCAGACTGCCTTCAACCCAGGCACTTCCTCCAACTCCTCCAGGGGGACCCCAAGGCGTTCTCAGGCCAGCTGAAAGACGTAGTCCCTCCAGCGTGTCTTGGGTATTCCCTGGGGCCTCCTCCCAATGGGACATCCTCGGAACACCTCAAAATATTTACTTCTTTTTTTTATTGCAGAATGAGTTTTATTTGATTAAAATGCATTTTGCTACTTAAATAAAGTTTGTAAAAGATGAAGTTGCGGTGGGCAATTTTAAGCTCTCCAATGTGGCCACGAATCCACCTGTGCATCCTTGGTAAAACAGCCAAACGGAGGAGTGGAGCGCGGAGGACGGGCGGAGCTCTGATGACGCAGATCTGCCCAAAGTGGCTCAGAAGCCGAGGATCCTGGCGATTGGGAAACTATGTCTCTCCTGTGTGGTTTTTCATATGTCTGTTTAGATTAGAGCGCTGGGTAAAGCGAGTATTACAGACTGAACAGCTGTAAGGTTTCTCTCCTGTGTGACTTCTCATATGAATATTCAGATACGAGCTCGAGGTAAACTGCGTGTCACAGACAGAACAGCTGTAAGGTTTTTCCCCTATGTGTCTTCTGTGATGATATTTGAGGCCAGAGGAATGAGTGAAATCTTTCTTACAGATGGAACAGCTGTAAGGTTTATCTCCTGTGTGTGTTCTCATGTGACATTTGAGGCTAGAGGAATGAGCGAAGTCTTTCTTACAGATTGAACAGCTGCAGGGTTTGTCACCCGTGTGTGTCCTCACATGTTTGACAAGATTACTCTTTTGTATAAATGTTTTCTCACAGATAGAACAGCTGTAAGGTTTCTCGCCTGTGTGCGTTCTCATGTGATACTTGAGGCCAGAGGAATGGGAAAAGTCTTTCTTACAAATTGAACAGCTGTACAGTCGTTCACCTGTGTGTGTTCTCATGTGTTCTTCAAGGTAACCCTTCACTGTGAAGGTTTTCTCACAGACTGAACAGCCGAATGGTTTATGGCCTGTGTGCGTTCTCATGTGTACTGTGAGATGACTCTTTTGTGTAAATGTTTTCTCACAGATAGAACAGCTGAAAGGTTTCTCTCCAGTATGCGTTCCCTTATGATATAAGAGGCTAGAGGAATTTTTGAAATCTTTCTTACAGATTGAACAGCTGAATGGTTTCTCTCCTGTGTGTGTTCTTATGTGACATTTGAGGCTGGAGGAATTTGTAAAATCTTTTTGACAAATGGAACAGCTGAATGGTTTATCTCCTGTGTGTGTTCCCTTATGATATTTGAGGCTGGAGGGATTTGTAAAGTCTTTCTTACAGACTGAACAGCTGTAAGGTTTCTCTCCAGTGTGTGCTCTCATGTGTATTGCAAGATTACTGTTTTGAGTAAATGTTTTCTCACAGAACGGACAGCTGAATGGTTTCTCTCCAGTGTGAACTCTAACATGTCTTTGTAAATCATATTTAGACCCAAATCTCTTTTGACAAAAAGAGCACTGGTGTTTCTTCCCCTCAGCTCCTTCAGCTGTTCCATTGTCCACAGTGGCTTTGGTCTCTGGTGGACGCTTGTATTTGGGGGATGGACCTGAGTTTTCTGCAGCGGCTCTGTTCTGGACTTGATTGTGGTCGTCTCCATCAGCCTTTGTCGCCATCTGTGCAGCTGAACAGCTGAATGGAGCTCTCCAGTCTTCATCATTGTCAGAGGAGTGCTCAGTGTCTCCCTCAGTCTCGGAGTGGACGTGTGTCTCTGAGCTCATGTCCTCTCCCTGTTTGTCCACTCTTTGTTGAAGCAGTGAGGACTCTTCTGTCTTCACACACACAGCACTGGACTCAGGGACACACCTGAAAAGATCAAATACACAAACACAAAGTTCTACCAGTATAATCGTGATCATTCTAACATTTTTAGTCAGATGTGTTTAAGTGTTGGAACCTCACACATGCAGCTGCTCTTCCTCCTGTGTGACGCCCTCTTCCTCTGGCTCCTCTTTAATCTGTGGAGTTTCAGGGACTTCCTGGTTCAGACCAGGACCTGGACTCAGGGAGGGCATCTGGACACCTGCAGGAGACAATTGGGGAGTAAAGGGGCGAACTCCTTTTTCTGCGAAATGAACGCTTTGTGAATTTGTCTATACTGGAGGATTAGAGGTCTTTGTCCATTAAAATGAAAATATGCATTAGTCCTAAAAGAAGAAAACATTTCACTTTAATGGAGAAGAGATTCTCTGTTACCGACTGTTAAACAAATACAAACGGTGATATGGGAAGTGCAGTCCTCCATCATTAGACTTCCAGCTCTCTCTCTGTTGAGCTCAAAGACACATGTGGACCATGGCTAAAAGGTTTTCACCTGTGAGTGATCTCACATGGAAATGTCCCATATTTGTTTTTAATTCAGTTTGTCTGTGTAACGAGCCAGGAAAACTACTCCTTACTTTGGTCCTTAGCAGCTTTCAAGTCCTCCTTGAAAACATTTGGTAAGCATGTACTGCCTGATTTTCAGTGGCTGATTTTAAAATGCTCTTTTAATGGTAGTTAAATAGACAAGAGAGAAATCTAGTTTAGCTACAACAACATTTACACTGCACTTCTCTGTCACCTTTGCAATTTAACAGGAGGACTGGTCAGGTAGGGCCAGCACATCCTGTGGAAGAGCAGTTTGAGTAGAGTAATAGCCCTCTGGACAAACATGTCCCTCCTCTGTGTCCTGCAGCATTACTGCAGTGTCCAGGGGGAGCCCGGTGAACACAACAGGAAAGCCTCCTTTAAACCACTCTCTGTTGTTTTGGTTGGTGATGAGATGGAACATTCCCTCCAGGTGTTTCTTCTGGAACGTCCTCTGTCATATTTGGATTTTGGATATTATTGAAAAAGTCTGTAGCAATGTGTCCTTTAAACTGCACATGCTGCATTTCTTAGTTGGTTAAAATCCTAGTTAAAACTGAGCTCCAAAACCAAAATGTTTTCAGAACTTCTAGTGCATCTCCACTGCACCTTTGGCAATTCATTTGGAATGTATAGATCCCCAAAATAATCTGAAGATCTACATTGTGACTACATCTGATGTGAAGCACTTTTAGAAGACTTTTGCCCATTCTAAAGCCATCCTCTGTCTTGGAGGATAGCTGCCAGGGCTTCAACACCTTGAGTATGTTTTTGTTTCATGTAGATAGGCCCAGTAATTTGAGATATGAACCATAAACCAGATCAAAAAGTCTGCAATCTGACTTCAGCTACAGGGATTCTAGACCCTTTTGATGTCATGTGTTTTGTTTGACTTCTCCAATGTCTCCAGGAAGGTTCTTTAGTGAATACTGCACTCTGTTTTTCTTTATGATAGAGTATTTGTAGAGCTTTGTGTACTAGTTTGTCACAATACTAAAATTTCAAACTTGATTTCAACACTAAGGAATAGACTTGATACTAAATACCAATTCTGATACCATAAGGATAATAAAAACACTTTTAAACAATAGAATGTGATTTTCGATATTAAATCATAGTTCATAGTAAATCAAGGTTCATTTCTGTCCTGTGAATGGGACGTTTTTAGTATCAATACCTGCTCAAATGAGTATCTAGTTTCGATACAAGTTTTAGTATCGTTTTTTTCTACTACCTCGTTCTTTTATGCAGACAGAGAAGATTTTGGGTTTGCCGGTTTGGTTCCAAGTGGAAAGTCTGAGTAATTACAGAGATATTAAACACAAAGCAGATCCATGCAGTTTTAATCTTTACCATTTTGTTCTATCACAAAATTCATCTCCATTTAAAACAACAACGTAACATCACATGAACACAGCTAAAAACCTTCTGTCTGGATCTGTTCGGCATATGTCTCTCCTATGTGGTTTCTCATGTGTCTGTTCAAATGAGAGCGCTGGGTAAACTGTGTATTACAGACTGAACAGCTGTAAGGTTTCTCTCCTGTGTGATTTCTCATATGTCTGTTCAGATTGGAGCTCTGGGTAAAGCGGGCGTTACACACAGAACAGCTGTAAGGTTTCTCCCCTGAGTGACTCCTCATGTGTCTGTTCAGAGAAGATATGGAATTAAACTGCGTGTTGCAAACAGAACAGCTGTATTTCTCTCCTGTGTGATTTCTCATATGGATTTTCAGGTAAGAGCTTGAGGTAAAGTGTGTGTTACAGACAGAACAGCTGTAAGGTTTCTCGCTTGTGTGCGTTCTCTGATGTACTGCGAGATTGCTCTTTTGGGTGAAGGTTTTCATACAGACTGAACAGCTGTAAGGTCTCTCTCCTGTGTGTGTTCTCTCGTGGTTTTTGAGGCTAAAGGGATGGGTAAACTCTTTCTTACAGGTAGAACAGCTGAAGCGTTTTTCAGCTCTGTGTGTTCTCATGTGGAGTTCCAGATAAAAACTTCGGGCAAATGTTTTGTGACAGCTCGAACAGCTGAATGGTTTGTCTCGTGTGTGAGTTCTCACGTGCACCGAGAGACTACCCTCCACAGTAAAGGTTTTATTACATATTGAACAGCTGAAAGGTTTCTCTCCTGTGTGAACTCTAATGTGATTTTGTAAATTCTTGTTTCTGGTAAATCTTTTTTGACAAAAAGAGCACTGGTGTTTCCTGCTCTCAGCTCCTTCAGCTGTTCCATTGTCCACAGTGGCTCTGGTCTCTGGTGCACACTTGTATTTGGGGGATAGACCTGAGTTTTGTGCAGTGATGCTTCTGGCTCTGATCTGGACTCGGTTGCCGCCATCTTCATCATCTGAACAGCTGAATGGAGCTCTCCAGTCTTCATCATTGTCAGAGGAGTGCTCAGTGTCTCCCTCAGTCTCAGAGTGGACATGTGTCTCTGAGCTCATGTCCTCTCCCGGTGTGTCCGCTCTTTGTTGAAGCAGTGAGGACTCTTCTGTCTTCACACACGCAGCACTGGACTCAGGGACACACCTGAAAAGATCAAATTCAAATTACAATGTGACTGCCACAGGAAATTGTTGTTAAATAAAAAAAGAACTAGATACTGTGAACAGGCTGAATGATCGTTTCATAGGCGTGTGATGTATCTGCTGACACACACACTGTTGTGACACTTGGACCAATCAGATTCAAAGAGTCTTTGAGCCAGAGGCATCCCAGACTGATATAATGTGTAGAACTCAACTCAGAGACCATGAAACAGGTTACAAACATGTATGGATGACATCTAAAACAACGTTATAACATGAGAAAAGGCTACAAAAATCTATTTCACACAATACCCCCTCTTTAAAGTGCCCAACACAGGTTGGATTATTCATCTTACTAAAACACACTTAAGGTCATTATATTTAAGAATTATCTAAAAATTGTGCAATTCTTTTCCCACTTTGGCACTTGAAGCAACCATGTTATACTGTGGTCTAAAACTCCTTTAAGGCCGCTACACACTACAGGATTTTTTTGGTCTTAAGCGATTTTTAAACATGAGACACAAAGTGCACCCTACACACACAAGGAGAATCTTATGAGATTTTAAATCTGGCTGAACCTGGCTCCTGTGATCAGCGCAGTGTGAGGCAGGAATGAACGGCTGGAATGCTAATCAACTATTTCCTACTATTACTCACACTTCCTCTGCCTCCTCTTTGACCCTCTCCTCTTCCTCCTCCTCTTCTTCTTCCTCCTCCTGTTTTACGCGCTCTTCTTCTGGCTCAGGTTTGACGCTCTGTTCTTCTGGCTCCTCTTTAATCTGGGGAGTCTCTGGGATTTCCTGCTTCGGAACAGGACCAGGACTCGGGGAGGGCATCTGGACACCTGCAGGAGACAATGAGGGAGTAAAGGGGTGATCTTTTTTCTTGTGAAATTAACGCGTTGTTAATAATTCCGGTAAACAATTTTAAATACAAATTCATTAAAAGGTGCATTGTGTAACTTTTCGGTTGGGGGGTCCGTCACCTTTTTGTTTCTATGGATACGTCATTGCTCTGCTTAGAATGTTCGACAGTATGACATTAAACACATCTACTTCGCATTTATTCAATTACAGGTGATTTTATAGCTCAAAAATACCTAGAAAAACAAGAATTCTGACTGTAAGCGGGGTCGCCTCTCCCCAGATCTGACCTGTAACTTGGTCTGGTTTGGTCTCTATGAAGATAGAAAGGTTGTACATGTACACAGGATATATGTTGTGTCCCAAAAATATACTGTTCCAGCCATCAGCTACATTTTCCACTCATTTTTCCCATAGACTTTTCCAAAAATTCTAATATTATATTGTTTTAAGTCCAAAAAGCACATTTTTAAAACGCAAGATTCTGCTAAACGTTTTAATAATTTTTTGGGTTTAGAAAAAGATTTTAAATAAAAAAATCAAAAAACAGGTCAGTCTTGTGGTCATTGGTCACCGTGTAGCTGATTATGCCTGAGCAAGCTTTCAGACTTTACATTATTTGTTCATTTTTTTTTTTTTTTTTGGAAAGTCTATGAGAAAAATGAATGAGAAATTTTGTTTTGGAACGTGGGGTTGCGTGGTCACTGTTCTCCGTTACACAAGATGAATTCTTGTGAGCTTTAAGACATGTTAGAACTTTTTGACCACTTTTTACTTTATCACAACAAGTTTTTATATCACAAGCTTGGTCATCTTCACTATTTGTCCTTGAGGAGCACCTCTTCTGGACTTCTGAAGCTCTCACTTCCTCTGTTTTTATACCTGGAGTTGTGTTTTGTTTCATTCACACACGTTTGAGTAACTCTTTATTATTAGTCTGTCTACATCTCCAAATCTCAAAATACTTTCTTCCACCTTTTGATGTCATGAAGTGGTAGTTTTCAAGTCAACATCTACCTTTTACCTTTAGTTCAGTAGAGATTGGATAACTTCAGCCCTGGAAATGCCAAACGATGCCAAAAGTGAAGGTGTATGGACTTGCCACATGACATCACAAGGTGGAACAGGGTGTTTTCCCTTGAGGTAAGAACTCAGCCTAAATCTGGAGGGTTTGTGTGTTAAACATGTGTGATTGAAACAAAACACAACTCCTCATCTGTGTCCTAATGTTGTGATGAGGAAACAACATTAGGACACAGATGAGAGAACAGTGTAATACAGGCCCTTTAATGTCTATGGACCGCTCCTCACGCTTCCACTGACACAAGGCGCGTCGCGGTTTTTGGATAAACTCTGTGCGTAATTGCGGTAAGAAAACGCGGAGGAGAAGCGGTACAACGACCCATTTCTGCACGAACATCCGAGAATGCTAACGGTACCGCCTGGCTACATGCTACCACGACGCCAGCGCTGCGTTTTAACGTCAAACAACCGGGCGATTCGCGTACCTGTCCGGGATAACGCCATGTGCGCGACGTCCGTCAAGCCGCTCTTTGCAGTAAACGCACCGATGTCTGTGGCGCACGGAGCCAGACGAGCCTGCGGTGCTGACGCTAACTATAATGCGCTGTTGGGGTGTTGTGCTTCTTTCTCTTCGCGTGGATTTCCGACAGAGTGCAGCCACACGGTGCGTAATGCTGCCTGACACTGGTGATAAAAAGTTACTACACTGTGTTACGCGAAGCTGAATTCGGCTATTACCGCTTTTCACACGCAGTGGTGGAAAGTAACGAAGTATAAAAGTAAAAGTAAAATGCTTAAGTAGAAATTTTAGGTGTCTGTACTCACGTAAAGGTGTATTGCGCAACTTTTCTGGTGGAAAGTTGACATTAAACACGTCTACATAGCATTTATTTATTATTACTGGTGTTTCTATTGCTCAAAAATACATTCATTCTCTCTGTGAATAGGGTCGCCTCTCCACAGATCTGGCGTGTAATGTAGCCAATAGCTGTCTCCCTTGAGAAACCGTGGAGCATTCTAGACAAAGCAATAACATCTCCATGGAGAACAGCAGGTGGTGGACCCTCCACCAGAAAAGTTGCGCAATCCACCTTTAAGTAAATTTTACAGTGGATACTTTTTACTTTTACTTCTGTACTTTCTACTCCACTACATTTTAGATCTGGACTGAAAAGTAAAATGTGTTTTGAAATGGCTGAGCACATTTTATTTGAGTTTCTGTCCCAACTTTGAGCAAATCCAAAACACAAAAATGGTAAGAAAAATTAAGAAATCAACAGAATCACTTAAAATGAGCTAAATTCTACTTCAAAATCACTCCATTTCATCCTTTAATTGTTCAAAAAAATCTCTGCAAAATACTTTTACGTTTTACTCTTTAAGTACATTTTTAAACAGGTACTTTAATACTTCTACTTATTTAGATGTTTTCATGTGATACTTTTAGTTTTACTTGAGTAACTTTTCGCCCCTGTATCTGTACTTTTACTTAAGTAACAAAATTGAGTACTTCATCCACCACTGTTTGGATGACAGCACAGCATTCTATAGGTGAACAGTGCTGGAAGAAAAAATACTAGTAAAAGTATCCCATGAAAAAATCTATTAGTAAACTATTGAGTGTGAAAAAGTAAAGTAAAAGTAATTAAGCTTCAATGTATTTATCGCTGTTTTTTATTTGTATATTTATTAAATGTTAAAAAATAAACCCTCAGCCTTTTCAGCAAGTCTCAGCCTATAATAAAAATATTTTACTTCATGTTCCAGCATTGCAGGTGAATAATAATTGCAAGTTAATATAACTAATGTATGTCAAACGAGTTAAAGGGAACAAATGGAACAGAAAACACACACCAAAGTTTTTGTAGAAGTGCAAATGCAAGGAGCAGCAATTTAAAAGTGAAAAAACGCATAGCACACTTAGATGTCCGATGTCCAAAAGCTTTTTATTTTTATTTTTAAAGAACATTTCGGCAAAAAGCCATTTTTCAGTACGCAATGAGGTCTTGGCTCTAGTCACTAATAGAAATGATCAGGTTCAACATTTGTGCATTTACCATTTGGATTTCATGTCAAAGTACAATGTAATCAATAGGCTCTGGCTCTGGCCCTCTTCTGGTTGTATGACGGCAGAATCTTTCTAGGGATGGGACAAGATCTCATGCCACAAAATTGCCACAAGATCGTGCACACGTGAGGAAAATGATCTTTTGAGTTTTTTTTTCCCCCTGAATTTACCTTTACCTTAGACTTAAAAAGAGTTTAGAGCTGGTGAGTTATGCAGTTTGAGAAGCTGTAGTTCCAAAAAGCAGTAGAACAATTACTGCTAAAAAAAAATAAAAATAAAAAGCAGAACATTGTCCAATCTGGCCCTAAAGATGTTTTTCATTCAATCAACATCCATAGATTGCTACATTTTTTTGTTTGTGTGGAAATAACAATGTATAGTTTGCATAACATGTTTGCAGTTTGCAGAAATGCGGCTGTGGGCAGAGTTTACGCGTGCAGTGTCATTTCAACTCTACTTTTAGTGAAGCGAGAGGTCTGACCTGTCTCTGTCTCTGCGCACTCTTTGATTATGCTGGACAATCTGGTTTGGCAACTTTTCAGAGTTAATATAAAGGATCCAGCCAAAGATAGAATACACTGTGGTGCTTGGTGTCCAACATGGGAGATCCCAGTTTGTACACCGTGTACCAGGGAATGCAGGTGCCCAAGTTCTTCTACACTCCAGAGGGGCTGAAGTACTGGGAGGACTTCACATTTCGCCCGGATGATGTTATAGTAGCAACTTACCCCAAATCAGGTATGTTTCCATTGTGTAGTAGTTCTATTGCTTATTCAAGATGGAAGTTTGTAGTTACTTTTACTCAAATACTTTTGTTTGAGTAACTTGAGTACTTCCTTTGAGTAGTTTTCAGACGCCATCCTTTTACTTCTTAAAAGAGTTAGAGTTAGAGAACTGTTACTTCACTACAGAATAGTTGGCAAGTACTTACTACTGAAGAATATTTGGCAAGTAGGTGTAAAAGTATGCTGTTAGAAAAGTACTCTGAAAAGTCCAATTTCTTGTACTTGTGTATCTTTAAAGGGCCCATATTACACTATTTTCTGATATATGTTGTAATGTTGTTTCCTCATCACAAACAGACCTGGAGTTGTTTTGTTTCATTCACACATGTTTAACACACAAATGCTGCATATTTAGGCTGAGTTCTTCTCTCGAACAGAAAACACCTTGTGATGTCATGTGGTGATACAAGAAGTGCTTCACTGTGTTTTTAAACTTCATACACTTTCACTAGAATCCTTTGGATGATTTCATCCCTGGAATTGCCAATCTCTACTGAGCGAAAGGTAAAAGGAGCTGTTAACTTCTACTACATGACATCACAAAGTGGAACAGAGCATTTTGGACCTAAAGGTGCACTATGTACCTTTTTGATTGGGGGTCCTAGCTCTACTTTACATCTATTCAATTACAGATGGTTTTGTAACAAAAATACAAAAAATACCTAAAAAAAAACAGACATTCTGACTGTGAGTGGGGTCGCCTCTCCACAGATCTGACCTGTAACTTGGTCTGGTTTGGTCTCCGCAAAGATAGAAAGGTTTAATACTAACTCCAGGTCTGTTTTTGAGGAGGTAAACGATATTCTAATATGGTTTAAATCTCACAAGAGTCCATTTTGTGTAATATTGGACCTTTAAAAAACAGAATAAAATATAACACTTCTCCAAATGATTTTAGGTACAAACTGGGGGCTGGAGATGGTGCCGCTGGTTCTGTCTGGAGGAGACTCCAGCCTGGTGGACTCCGTGGCCACATGGGAGCGCAGTGCTGGGATAGGACATGTGCAGACCCTCAGCAGGGACCTGGAGAACAGTCCCTCCCCACGAATCTTTGCCACGCACTACCACTACCACGCCATGCCCAAGTCCTTCCACCAAGTCAAACCCAAAGTATGTATCAAAACTAGATACTCATTTGAGCAGGTATCGATACTGAAACGAGCATTGAAACCAGATCCTCATTTGAACAGGTACTGATACTAAAAGTCCCGTTCACAGGACAGAAATTAACCTTTCCTGAAGCTTTAGAATGACGAGAACGCTAATAAAACGCCATATAAGTTCCATAAGAACAGCTAGCATGGCGGCTAACTCTGAGATCGGACCCTAGGAAGAGTAGTAGTGGACAAATGAGTATGAGTATATTCTGATGACACTAGTACCTCCCATGTCTTACAGGTGATCAACATCATGAGGAATCCCAAAGATGTGTTGATATCTGCTTTTCACTACTACGGCAACGTGGACTATCATGCTAATCCAGGCACACTCACCGACTTCATGCACAATTTTCTCCAAGGCAACGGTAAGAAAGAGTATAGGCTATGAAGTAACCAGAAGTACTTCATTTCGTTACTTCAGGTTGCATTGTGTAACGGTCTGTAAGGGTCTGTCAAATAGAGATGTTATTACTTGTTATTGTCGGGAATGTTCCACAGTATGGCGTTAAACCTTTCTATCTTCATGGAGACCAAACCAGACCAGGTTACAGGTCAGATCTGTGGAGAGGTGACCCCGCTCAGTCAGAACACCTGTTTTTCTAGGTATTTTTGAGCTATAAAACCACCTGTAATTGAATAATTGTAAAGTTGAGCTGTTTAATGTCATACTGTGGAATATTCCAGGCAGAGCAATGACATCTCCATAGAAACAAGCAGGTGACGGACCCCCAAACAAAAAGTTACGTACACAAACAAATGAATCATTTTTTTTTTCTAGCTGTTTTTATTTGTATGTTTTTGTTAATGATGAATCCTCAGCCTTTTCAGCAGGTCTCAGATACTTTTACTTACTTTTTGTTAACAGCACAAATCAGCTCACATGTTGTTGTTCCAGCTAAGTCTGTTCTTTCTGTCCAAATAAATATCAGATTCAAGTCTAACCAAGCCTCGCGCAGACAGAGCAGTGCCTACATTTGCATCAGGACAATAGGGAATATTGATAGCATCTGCTGCGAAGTATCATGAATGCAAGCGGATACAGCCCCACCTGTGCATTTTTGTGAAACGTCTGGCCGCACCCATTTACACAGACACTCAGGTCATGTGAGGATACTATGCAAAGCTTTGGGCGGGGTCAGGTGAGATGATAACCCACGGTGGAAGGTAATGAAGTAAAAGTACAAAAAAATTGTACTTCAAGGCCCGTATTACACTATTTTCTGATCTAAGTTCTAATGTAGTTTCCTCATCACAAACCTGGAGTTGTGTTTTGTTTCATTCCCACGTTTAACCACAAACCCTGCATATTTAGTCTGAGTTCTTCTCTCAAACTGAAAACACTCTGTTCCACCTTGTGATGTCATGTGGTAAAACAGGAAGTGCTCCACTGTGTTTTTAAACTCCATGCACTTTCAGTAGAATCATTAGGATAATTTCAGCCCTAGTTTTAGAAATCTTTACAAAACTAAAGGTAAAAGTTAGCTGCTAACTTGAAAACTACCACTTTATGACATCACAAGGTGGAACAAAGCATTTTGGGCTTTGGAGATGTAGACAGACTAATAATAAAGTGTTACTCAAGCATGTGTGAATGAAGCAAAACACAACTCCAGGTCTGTTTTTGAGGAGGTAACAAAGATTTAAAGAGTCAATTCTGCGTAATATGGGACCTTTAATTCCATAGACTGTATATGTACTGTACATGGACAGAGGTAACCCGCTAGCCACCGTGTTCCAAACAGGAATTGAGCCTGGGCGCGCTTCCGGATCCATCGACTCTGACTCCAATTCACTTTGTATTGAAAAACTGTCCCTCCTCTCTCCGTAACTGCTGCAGTGAGTCTCGTCATTTTGGTCTTAAAATGTTCGTATTAACCCGTGTTACGTGATCGTGGAGTTTTTATTTCGCTATTTTGTCTGTAAATCAATTCCTGTTCCTAATATGGAACTCATCTCCAAATTCGCTCCTATAACTGCAAGTCTCGATGAGCTTCATTTGATTGGAGCTGAACTCTGTGGGTGATGTCACACTCACCTAGTCCAGTGGCACACAGAGAGAACCATGACCTGATGAAGATCCACTGATCCAAACGTTGTTATTGATGCGTGTGTACCTTAACCTTGAAAATAATAATTTGTCTTCTTTAAATTTCTTTTGTGTCACAGTTGCGTTCAATTCCTGGTTTGATCATGTGAAGGGCTGGCTAAATGCGGAGGACAAGTCTCATATTTTGTACCTGACCTTTGAGGAGATGCTGCAGGTGGGACTCATTGTCACTAACAGGGACATTTGGAGCAATAGGAAAACTGCACATGCAGATGGGACCCATGTCCACCAGGGGGCACCAGAGTTGACATTTTAAATAAAAGGCCTATGTTAATCTAAATTGACTTGAACTTTAAAGGTAGGGATCTGTTTGCTTGCTTGTTTCTGAGGATATGCCATTGCTCTGCCTGGAATGTTCCACAGTGTGACATTAAACAGCTCTACTTTACACATATTCAATTACAGATGGTTTTACAGCTCAAAAATAACCAGAAATACAGGCATTCTGACTGACTCCACAGATCTGACCTGTAACTTGGTCTGGTTTGTTCTCCATGAAGATAGAAAGGTTTAATACCACACTGTGAAACATTCCAGACAAAGCAAGAACATCTCCATGGAGAAAAGCATTGACAGACCTTCCACCAGAAAAGCTACACTATGCACTTTTAATTTTCGCAATTAGGGCCCCTCCAAACTTCACTTGGCACACGAAAGCCTTCATAGCTAGAACCTGCTCACTGTACTCTCAAGTGTTGAGTTCAAATTGTGTTGAGGTTCTAGGATCTGCATCAGGTGGTCAGGAGGACAGCTGAGTTCTTGGAGAAGCCCCTGGAGGAGGAGCAGATAGACAGGATCGCAGACAGGTGCTTGTTCAAGAACATGAAGAAACACAACAACAAAGCACCCGCCGCCCTCGACCACTCCAAGTTCATCAGGAAAGGTACAATTTGCACTTTCAGTCATATAAGCAGATGTTTAGTGCAGATGTTTAGTGCAGATGTGTTGTAATGCCGTCTGGTTCTTCACTCACAGTGTTCTGGATATGACGTTTACATGCGCCCAGAGAAACAACAATAGTACTCTGGATATTTATGTGGTTGCTATGGTAACTATGACACAGATATGGCAAGGGCATTGAAAAGATTAGGGATGTAACAATATCCAAGTCTCTCTGTACGTTGCAAAGGAGAAATTCAATATGTCAACTGGATAAAAGTTTATTTTGGTCGTTTCACAGCTCATCCAAGCTGCTTCTTCAGTTATGGTCAGAATGTACGTATTCGACCAAAATAAACTTTGTCCAGTTGACATATTCAGTTTCTCCTTTGCCATGGATTCTACCTGGACGACTGAGGGATTTTACACTCTCTCTGTACGTTATTTTCACGATATACATCTCATGGAGGCTAACAAAACTGTGAATACACTACTTTTTCTTCTTAAAATGCCTTGACAAGACATAACTGAAAAAAACTAAGACGTAAAAGTGCTTAGAACAGTTATTTCTTTATGTAGTCTGCTCTGAAACGGAGCAAAGGATCATGGCCCATGTAGTTCCCTCTGTTTTTTTAACTATTGCTGCACCATAACTTTTCATTTAAGCAAAGAGACTTGTAATTCGATATATTGTGATGGTCCACGATATTATTGTGAGATCTCTGGCGATACAATGTCACGATATTTTGGTTATTGTTACATCCAAACATGTTGCAACTTTGCTTTTTTAACAGGTTTCTAACAACAAAAAACAATATTATTACTTAAAAAGTCCTGGTAGAAGTTTGAGTCATTGTGGGAAAGTAACTGCTCCTACCGTATCTGTTACTTCAGTTTGCACATGCTCAGTACAGCTCCAGGGTTGACAAATCAGGATACTGCGTCTACGTGGACACTAGGGATGGGACAAGATCTTGTGCCACAAGATCTTGTGCGAGATAAAAATGCCACAAGACTGTGCGTACATGAGGAAAGTTAAGTGCTGGTGGGTTGCATCTTTTGAGAAGCCATAGTTCCAAAAAGCACTGCTAGAACGACAACAAAAATATTCAATGAAGTAAATACAAATTCTGAAGCCAACTTTGGGAACTAAATCGGACTATTTAGATCTTAGAAATGATGTCAAAATCTCGTCTTGTCTCGTTCTCGTGGACTTGATCTCGTGTCTTGTCTTGTGGAAATTGCATCTCGTTCCATCCCTAATGGATACGATCAGAAAAACCCAGTGACTCTCCCGGTTTCTCAAGTTTACGGCCTTATCCAGGATACTGCGTTTACATGGACACTCAGAAAACCAGGATACTCCAAAAACCTGATCAGAACGGGGATACTCGAGGGCATGTATACGCACTCGCTCAGAGCATTAGAGACTTACCAATAGGAGTAGACAGTGCGTACTTTAGTGTGAGCTACAGAATCACCCTCATAAATTGATATTGGTAATTTTTAAATTATTATTATTATTATTATTATTATTATTATTATTATTATTATTATTGAAATTTGTGTTTCAGGAATTGCTGGTGACTGGAAGAACCATCTGTCAGAGGAGGAGTCGCAGTACTTTGACTCTGTATATAAAGAGAAAATTAAAGATGTTGATTTTAAATTTCCGTGGGATTAAAACATTTTGTACCAGAAATGTTTGACTTTTAATTCCTTTTTTTTTTTTTTTTAAATGTGGCGTACCTACAAATCAGTTCTAAAATAATTTCTTCTTGAAGGTGCACTGTGTAACTTTTCTTCTAGAAGGTCTGTCAAATGCTTTTCTCCACGGAGACATTTCACAGTATGGTATTAAACATTTCTATCTTCATGGAGGCCAAACCAGACCAAGTTACAAGTTAGATCTGTGAAGAGGCGACCCCGCTCACAGTCAGAACACCTGTGTTTTTTAGATAGTTTTGAGTAATAAAACCACTTGTAATTGAATAAATGTATAGAGCTTTTTAAAAGTTACATAGTTCACCTTTAGCTAATCATTTACTAAAAACTACCTACCCATTAACAAGTGAAGAGTTAATTTGCAAAAACAAACAAGTGTGATTTTCAAAAGTGATTTTTAGGCTTTGTATAGACATGTTTTCAAAAGCCAAAAGTATTTTACTGCAATCTAATAACCCAATCCTTCCTTGATAAAACCCACTGTACATTATTGTCATTGAGAATATCTGTAGAACATGGCAGCAACAAGAGAAACTTTTTGACAATTTTTCAAAACAGAGATATCTGTTTTTGCAGTTTAACTCTTCAAGTGTTAAGTAATAATATACAAAAGTCGATAAAATGCTATTTTCTAATCTCTGTTCTAATGTTGTTTCCTCATCACAAACAGACTTGGAGTTGTTTTTTGTTTCATTCACACATGTTTAACGCACAAACTCTGCATATTTAGGCTGAGTTCTTCTCTCCAACGGAAAACATAGTTCCACCTTGTGATGTCATGTGGTAATACAGGAAGTGCTCCACTGTGTTTTTAAACTCCGTACACCTTCACTAGAAACATTTGGATGATTTCAGACCTGGAATTGCTAATCTCTACTGAACTAAAGGGAAAAGGAGCTGTTAACTTGAAAACTACCAATTCATGACATCACAAGGTGGAACAGAGCATTTTGAGCTTTGGAAATGTAGACGGACTAATAATAAAGGATTACTCAAATGTGTGAATGAAACAAAACACAACTCCAGGTATTTCTGAGGAGGTAACAGAAGAGAGTCCTTTTTTTGTAATATAGGAGCAAATTTTTTTTATTTTTTATTTTTTATTTGGCAGTCAGCTCTGCGGCCTGGGACTCATCTCTGTAACGTGAGCTAGCCTTGGTCAGGACCGCTTTAGGTTTTGAAGGATTAGCTTACCGTGTGTTTCGGGTTCACGGGGGAAAGCGGAGAGCCAGGTTCAAATCGTACTTGCATGCATTCTGAACATCCAAATTACTCAGTGATGCAGTGGTGGAAGAAGTACGCAGTTTTGTCACTTAAGTAAAAGTACAGATACCAGAGCAGAAATATACATAAAGTGAAAGTATCACATGAAAAAAATTAAGTAAAAGTATTAAAATATCTGTTTAAAAATGTACTTAAAGAGGAAAAAGTGTTTCTCACAGATTTTGAGATCTATAAAACTTCAAATGTAATACTTTTTTTTCCTAGCTGTTTTTATTTGTATATTTGTATTTGCTCATATTATAAACGTGTTAAACCCTCAGCCTTTCCAGCAGGTCTCAAGTTATGATAAAAAAATACTTTTACTTTTCAGTCCTGTTCAAAAATGTAGTGGCGTAGAAAGTACAGATACCTGCTCTTAAATGTAGTGAAGTAAAAGTAAAAAGCATCCATTTTAAAACCTACTTAAGTAAAGCAGATAACTAAAATGTATACTTATACAGTACTTGACTTCTTTTACTTTGTTCCACCACTGATGACAACTAGCATGCTAACAGTGCACTTCCTGATTCCCAAAGGATAAAAGGGGTTAAGAATCAGACGCAGACTGCACACGGCAGACTTATTTTGACCCCGAGAGCCACTTGTACAATATATCTGTACTGGAGCAAGAACAACTAGCGTGCCAACAGTGCACTTCCTGATTCCCAAAGGATAAAAAGGGTTAAGAATCAGATGCAGACAGCACACGGCGGACTTATTTTGACCTCAAGAGCTCCTTATACAATTTATCTGTACCGGGGCATAAACAACTAGCATGCTAACAGTGATACACCACCAGCTCATTGACTTTTATTTATTTCACATTTTGTTTGATCAAAATCCATGTTACAACCTGACAGAGCCTCGTCAGGAATACCGATTCAAAATAATAACACAGGTTTGACACGAAACAAGCAAAGAAAACCGCTCATCTGTACAGTCCGATCTGCAGTGGCATCTTCAGAGGAAAACAAAAGAGAGGGATAGAGAGAAATCCACTGTACGGAAAAGAAGGACAAGTTTGGACCCAGGTTTAGTCCAGACTTGGTCCAGGTTCAGTCCCGAGTGATAGTGCACTTCCATAGGGCTGGACAGTTCGTGGTCCAAATGCCAAAGAGAGAAAGCTGATGTTTCAGTGATGTGGATCTATGGCAGAGAAAAAAAAAAAAAAAGATCATAAAATGTATCTTAAAGGCGCATTGTGTAAATTTTCTGCTGGAAGGTCTGTCAAATGCTTTTCTCCATGGAGATGTTATTGCTTTGTCTGGAATGTTTCACAGTATGGCATTAAACCTTTCTATCTTCACTGAGACCAAACCAGACCAAGTTACAGGTCAGATCTGTGGAGAGGCGACCCCACTCAGTCAGAATGACAGTTTTTTTTTGTTTTTCTAGGTATTTTTGAGTTTTTCAACCGTCTGTCATTGAATAAATGTAAGGCAGAGCTGTTTAATGTCACACTGTGGAACATTCCAGGCAGCGCAAGGACATCTCCATAGAAACAAACAGGTGACGGACCCCCAACCAAAAAGTTACATAGTACAACTTTAAATAAACAACATATAAAGTTAAAGATGCACTGTGTAACTTTTCTGGTAGAGTATATCTAGTTTTGATTTGTGTAATTACAGGTGTTTTTAATGCTCAAAAATGGGCGGGTCAGCCTCTTCGCAGATCTGACCTGTAACTTGGCCTGGTGGCGTCATCTACTTTTCCCATTAGAAATTGATTGATGAAGTTTAGCGCCATACTGTGGAACATTCCAGGTAAAGCACTAATGTTTCTATGGAGACAAGGAAGTAGAAAGGTTACTATAAAGGTCCATACATAATTTTATGATAAGAATACTAAAGAGTTTATTATAACTCTTGACAGTGTGTAAAACTACTATTAATATATAATTTCTGGATTTTTTTTTTTCCCCCTGGAGTCAGTTTGACCAATGGTTTATCTAGCTATGGCGCCCTCAAGTGGCAGAAGAATTTTTCAACCACACCAATTCAGTTCTTTACAATATACAGTATTTATTTATTTATTTATTGTGTATAAAGTTATTGGTTTTTTTATGCTAAATTATACTTTTATACACTGTTCTTGTTTTTTTATTTAATTATTTTTTTCCCCCTCAAAGATTAAGCCCTAAAAATGGCATTGTTTTTCAAAAAATCCACAAATATATTCACTTCAGCCACAAGAGGGAAGTACAGAGGCACATTCATAAGATCATTTATGGTTTTTTCACTGTTAATAAAGGTTAGCATTAGCTTTAAGACTAGACTAACTGCATGTATATTACTTCAGTCTGTGACATTATTTTAATATTTGTCATGTCTCAAAATTAGTGTTAGCATTGAGACAAATATACAATCTTTAAAAACTCAGAAGTGTCCTCTGGTGAAGTATTAGTTTGTCTTTAATGGTCCTATATTATGCAAAATTCATTCTTTTGAGCTTTAAGTCGTGTTATAATGTGTTACCTCCTCAAAAACATCGTAATCCTTTATTATTAGTCTGTCTACATCTCCAAAGCTCAAAATGCTCTGTTCCACCTTGTGATGTCATGAAGCGCTAGTTTTCAAGCTTCTTTTACCTTTAGTTCAGTAGAGATTGGCAATAAAGGGCTGAAATTATCCAAATGATTCTTGTGAAGGTGTGTGGAGTTTAAAAACACAGTGGAGCACTTCCTGTATTACCACATGACATCATAAGGTGGAACAGAGCCTAAATATGCAGGGTTTGTGTGTTAAACATGTGTGAATGAAACAAAAGACAACTCCAGGTGTGTTTGTGATGAGGAAACATCAGAACATAGATCAGAAAATAGTGTCATATGGGCCCTTTAAATCTCCATTTTAGCACGACATAGAGATACAGTTGGAAGTAGTGACACTAACTGTGAGCTGGCCATTAACGCAGTTGCTTCTCTCACTCTTCCGTTCAAAATTTCACAAAATACTACAAACATTTAAACATTTACTAACCACACTGCAAAAAGCAATATCTACGCTAGTTAAATTTACCTCAAATTAAGAACATTTGACTTTTATTTGAGTAGATTCAACTTGAAAAGTAAAATAAGCTACCAATGGAATAAGCGTTTTTTTTCATTCAAGCAACATTCTTGTTTATTTTCAGTGTAAAGAGTTGTTGTTTTTCTGATCTTTAGTGTAGCAAGATGCATTTTCATATTTTAAGTACAAAAAGTGTTGTCCCACTGGTAGATCATCGCCGCACAGGCCCAAATGTGGTCTGAGGTGGACCGGCCCACTGGGCATTTGCCCGGTACTACAGATTACCAGTCCGAGACGAACACTACTTTTACTCGAGTAATATATTGTCTTGTTCCACTGGTAGCTCATTTTACTTGTTAAGTAAAATTTACTGAAATCATGATCAAACTTAATTACTCTTAAACTCTTAATTCAAGTCATCTTAACTTGACTAAATGCATTTTTTTCCCATCAGTCACTGGTGCAGACTTTTACCTGTCTCTACGTGGATAGTACCAGCGTGTTGACAGTCACACGCCCCAGCTGCAGTAGTAGTATTTGCAGTAGCAGCAGAGGGAGTGTGTGGTTCAGTGTAGGGGCCCCTGAGGGTACGGGCTTCCTCCTCTTGGGGCCGTTGCACAGGGGCGTGTTACAGCAGGTGATACACACCGAGTTGAGTCTGCCCGTACAGAACTGCTGGTACCCCGAGGACGCGATGAGGCACGCTCCAGACGACGCACACGACTTCCTGTAGTGGATTCCTACAAGAGAAGAAGAACTGTTACGTGCATATTAATAAACATGATAGATTCAAGCAGAGATGATCCAATTACAAAACCTTGATCACTTTACAACTTTAGTATAATTGTACTTCTCTGTAGTTATTTTTACCCCTGCTGTAGTAATATATTGTACAGTGTAACAGTACTTTTACTTGAGTAATAATATCTTGTTATAGAAAACCACCAAACAAAAACATGATTTATAATTTGTTTTCTTTTCTTCTGGGAGATGACTTTACCATAAACATACAGTCTCCTTTAAACATACAGTATGTGTCCTCTGTCCTCTGTTGGACTTTACGACTCATTTTTCATTCTTGCATTTACAGATACTGTCCATTAGGTGGCAGTGTATACATGAATACAGCAGGTTCTATTTCAGTTAACGAACTACATGAAATTTCCACACATTGTTTGTTTTGATGTCAGATAAATAAAGTGTATGAATTATGACTTCTCAAAATGGTGGATGTTTGTGACAGAAATGGAACACTAACACTCTCCAAACTTCATTTGATTTATAGAAGAAAATATAAAATATAAGAAACAAGTAATTATAAAACCAAAGAGAAATTCTCCACTAGAGCTCACCGAGGCTAAGGTAAGGACTAAATAAACCAGGTCCTGAACCAGATTTAAGTCAGGACCAACAAGGACTAAACCAGGACTAAGACAGGACTAAACCAGGACTGAACCAGGTCTAAACCAGGACTAAACCAGGTCTAAACCAGGTCTAAACTATGACTGAACCAGAACTAAACCAGATCTAAAGCAGAACTAAGCCAGGTCTAAACTTGACTAAACCAGAACTAAACGAGGACTAAACCAGGTCTAAACCAGAACTAAACCAGGATCTCAATATTTTAAAAAGGCAAAATCAACTTTTTGGAGCTTCTTAACATGTTATAACATTGTTCCCTCATCAAAAACATGCCTATTGAGGTTTTAGATGTCATCCATGCATGTTTGAGTAATCTCGCGATCTTTCCCGAGTCCTATTCAAACCCTCCTTACGGTTAGCGGTATAAGCCTATGCAAAGCTCGCCATTTTAAACCACAAAACTCACAAGAAATCTCCCTTAGAGGGCAAATAACATATCACATATATATAAAGTATTTATTTATTATTGACACTGAGCAGTTCTTCATTCCCAAAAGGACACCTGCCTCCCCTGACCGCACGTCTCTGGATTTATATAACATTTTGTTTGTTCCCCAGATTCACCTGTCCTGAAAAAGCTCCAGTGTGCGTCGACATGAGCCATTTCATTTACGGTAAGAGCCACTCACCCCCAGCTCCCCTCCCCACACGCTCAAGGTCGGACATTTGTAAAGAACAGTACAAAGTTAGGGTATCTGCTGAGGTTATAAACATTCTGTTCACTTTGAATAGGCACAGACATAAACACAGGTATCTTTTATAACTAGTATAAAGACGCACTGCGTACCTTTTCAAGTGGGAGCTCTGCCAATTGCTTGTCTCCCTGGAGATGTTATTGCTTTAATTGTAAAAAATGCATACCAACTGTGAGCGGGGTTGCTCATCCGCAGATCTGACCTGTAATCTGGCCTGGTGGAATGCCATCATTTGCTCATTTGTGTCCATGGAGACAGATGAGTTTAAATGCTATACTGGAACATTCTGTGGATGGTCCGTTTGGATAAAGTCAAACATGGTGGTTTACATGTAAAAAGAGGACTGAAAAACAGCTCAGATTTCTGCATAATCATCAGCAAAGTGCCTCCTATGGATACCTATAGATCATGCTAGCAAAATGGTACCAAAATTAATCCTACACATATCACCATTTAAGAAAATAAAAATGGAGAATGAAAAAGAAAGAAAGACTCAAACATTCACAAATCACTCCAAATACAACTTGTTTAAACGCTCTGAAAAGTCATGTTCCTACATACAGTATATGACCACTCCACCTTCACTTCAACTTCTTAGACTTCCAGAAATACAATTAGCCGACGGCCATCAATAACGCGCGGCTAACTCCAGCTATAGGCCATGGCACCATGACTCACAGCGAACATGCCAGCGCTCTGTTTTCTGTACGGCGAGCGGGCTAATCAAACGCGTGTCATGGAGACGTGATGGAGGATCTTTTGTGTCGAGATGAATGAGAACGCAAGATGGCGACGGGATGGGGACGAGTCGACCGAGTTCACCGTAACAAAACAATGGGGCGAATTTGGAGACGAGTTCTAAATTAGGAATAGGAATTGATTTATGGACAAAAGAGCGAAATATAAACCGTAGAATCACGTACAGCGGGTTAATACGAACATTTTAAAACCAAAATGACGAGGCTCACAGCAGCAGTTAAAGAGAGGCATGACAGTTTTTCAGTAGAAAGTCAATTGGAGCCAGAGTTGATGGAGCTGGAAGCGCGCCCATGAATACTTCCTATTTGGCTAGCTATGCCCATTTCCATATGCTGTCTGTGGTGTGTTCTGTGAGGCTAACCTTTATTTTCACAGAACAGAGTGGAGTTTTGCTGTGACGGTAAATCCAACAGCAACTAGCATTGTCACTGTAATGCTAAAACAACCAGCATGCCAAGTGTGCACTTCCTGATTCTTGGACAATATAATTAGATGCAAACAGTACACAAGGACTTATTTTGTATTGGGACAAGACACATTTTGCTCAAATACGTGGGAAAGAAAACGATGGAGACCAGGAGGAGGCCAAGCGACAGATCAGATCTATATTTACGAGTTAAAATAAAAAAACTAGACCAAATCGCAACGCTAACAAGTTATGCTAATTGAACCACATGCTCACTCCAGATGGCAATGTTAATCCACACCTACTACTTTTACAGACAGAAATTCCACCGGTTACCCTTGCGCTATAGATCAAGGCTTGACCCACTGTTGCACAACAACATTTCTTAAGAATACACCAGAGTAAAATATTGAAACCTTTACTTTTTCCGTTACTATGCTAATAGTCTAACAAACGAATAAATTCTAGCAGTGTGCAACTAGATTTAAGGGCCCATATTAGGCTATTTTCTGATCTGTATTATAATGTTGTTTCCTCATCACAAACAGACCTGGAGTTGTGTTTTGTTTTATTCACACATTTAACACACAAACCCTGCAGATTTAGGCTGAGTTTTTCTCTCACTCCAACTTCTGATGTTGTGTTTTTAAACTCCATACACTTTTGCTTGAATCAGTGTGTGAGTGATAATAAAGAATTACTCAAAGATCAAAAGGAAATCTGGACTAAAAGTAGGATTTAACCAGAACTAAATAAGAACTAAACCAGGACTTGAGAAATGATTGACTAGACCAGGTACAAACCAGGGCTAAACCAGGACTAGACCAGGTCTTAAACAAGGACTAAACCTGGTCTAAACAAGGGCTAAAGCAGAACTAAACCAGGTCTAACTGTGTTTTTAAACTCCACACACCTTCACTAGAATCATTTGGATCATTTCAGCCCTGGAATTTCCGATCTCTACTGAACTAAAGATAAAAGGAAACTTGTAAACTTGTTAACTTGAAAACTACCGCTTCATGACATCACAAGGTGGAACAGAGCATTCTGAGCTTTGGAGATGTAGACAGACTAATGATAAAGTATTACTCAAAAAATTACTTGCAAAGCTTCGCACTCAAACCAAACCGCAAAATCTGATATGAACCATCGCCGTATAACCAAGCCACGTCAGCACAACGGCCCAATCGCGCTGATCTCAGTTCTCGAAAGCGTCTCCGACATCCTTTAAACGTCATATTACAACAAAGATAATCCCTTAAGTGTTTCTGGACTTGTTTATGGCCGTCCCTCAGTCTTTCGCGTAGCGCCGTAGTTATGCTAATTGTTGTACATCAAGGAAATTACCACCATAACTCCTCCATGGCTTCGCTAAGTGACAAAAATGACAGGGAATTTTTTTTGCGCGTGCGTCTGGGGTTCGTAGACGGTCACCTTGCTGGATGAGATAAAGGCTTTGCTAACTTTGAGCTAGGAGATGCTGGGTGGGCCGGATAGTGCATTAGCGCGTAAGCTATCAATCAATTCTGACTTTATCCAGGATTACATCAACTGCAGAACATCGGAGAGGGACTGGGAGAGGGGAATATGGTGAGCTAGATTCCAGTTTGGAGTACTGATTGATTTATTTTATTTTTTTCTCAGATTGTGGAGTCGTAGGTAATGGCTGTTTTCATTTGTTTGACCTTGTGGATAGATGTGCCACTGGAAAAAGGTAATGGATGTGAAAGTGATAGCGAAATATGATATTAATTGTGGTATTTCCAACAAAAATGTTTCTATTAAAAAGTTGGAATTTTTTTTTTTTTTTTTACATGTGCATGGTTAAAAAAAATAAATAAATAAATAAATAAATAAATAATAATAAATATATTTTTATTTGTATGTATTATGTTGATATTAAATTAAAATGAAAATATTAAAATTAAAATAAAGTAATAATAAGGAAAACTATTAATTTAAATAAAATGAATAAAACCATTTGATGCAGCCAGGTTACACATTCATTCAGTGAATTTTGCAAAAGATAATGCTCAGTAGTTTTCGTAGAATTTCAGTTTTGTTTTGTTTTTGATTTTTTCTGAAATATTAAAAAACATCCACTTATGAAACGCTGGTTCCTCTGGGTCCTTCCAGTGTCTCATTATTATTTGTTTTCCTGTCCCGTACCCGTCCCTAACTGTGCTGATTCCTCCCCTGCCCCATCAGTGTGTGTGTGTGTGAGTGCGTATGTGTGTGTGTATATGTGTGTGTGTGTGTGTGTGCGTGCGCGTGTGTGTGTGTGTGTGTGTGCGTGGGTGTGCGTGTGTGTGTGAGTGTGTACCATCGGGTTTGACCAGCACCTCCTTCTGACACATGTCCTGGACGTTGACGGTGCAGTTGACGATGAAGTCGGGGGTGGAGCAGTCGTTGGTGCTCATCTCCTCACACTGGTAACACTGGATCTGCAGAGCGCCCCCTGTGGACAAAACAAACACATACAGCTGAGAGACACGACAGGGACCGAGGCTTTGAAAGGTTTTTGTCAACAGAAGACACACATTTGAACGTTACACTGTGTAACTTTTCTGCTGTGGGTCTGCCAATTGCTGGTCTCCCATAAATGGACAGAGGAAGTGAGCATGGGCGCTTCTGGCTCCATCGACTCTGGCTTCGATTCATCTTCTATTGAAAGACCATCATTCTCTGTAACTGCTGTCAGGCTCTTCATTTTGGTCTTTAAACGTTCATATTAACCTGCTCTATGTGATCCTGGGGTTTTTATTTTGCTATTTTGCTTCACAAATTAGCAAACAGATTCGATTTCCCCCCCACGAGACCAGTGGTGGTGACCTGAGGGGGCGTTACCTTCACTGAGTGGCTCGCGGCCGGTATTCCAGATAGGGACCTGTAACAAAGTGGGCCTTTGTCCTTGTATACTCACCTTAATTTCATTTTATATTTGTCATTTTCTCCATAATCAACTGAACTGCTAGATAAAACTATCCCGGGTTTGTTTTATTTAGTTTTGTTTAGTTCCTTTAACACAACACAACACACTCTAGTTAATTTAAATATATTTTATTTGGTTAGATCTATTCAATTTAGCTTCAGACACTTACCTTCTTACCCGTTACTCCACATGGTCTGCAGACAAAAGAGGGGGTGTGCCCTGAGACAGCCATATTTAAAGCCTCTGGGGGGAGGTTTTGGGACAGACCATGTGGAGGGGAGAATCGGTTTCAGTTTCTTTTGTTTGTTAGATTTTGTATATTTGATTTGGATGTTTTAGTGTTTATAGATTACATTAAACACTTTAAGTTAAAGGGGCCCTTGTTGTAGAGCGAGGGGTAACTGTAGACGAAGATGAAGTTGCCTTACAGCCGACCTGATGAGGGCTCGTGGACTTACCTGGAGGGAGGAGCTTCCTGTGGGGAGGACTATAAAAGCAGGTCAGCTCAGCCTCTCGGAGACACATCAGTGTAGCCGGGTACACGTGGTTTTTTTTGTTTTATTAGTTTCTGTTGCTTATGCCTAAGTTGGAGTACAGTTATTTTTTGTAAATATGTAATATTTGTTTTTGTTTGCCATGATACCACGCTGAATTGTCGAATAAATCTTTGGGACAGAATATTTTCAGCGTCTGCCTCCTACTTAAGAGCCAGCGTCCCCACAGGACCTGTCTCCATATTCGCCTCTGTAACTACTAGAGCCTCAATTAGCTTCATTTGACTGGAGCTGAACACTATGGGTGACGTCACACTCACTCAATCCACTTCTTTATACAAGCTATGTTGTCTCCATGGCGATGTCATTGCTTTGCCAAGGACATTCCAGTGTATGGCATTAAACATATCCATTTTGCATCTTATTCAATTACAGGTGTTTTTATTGCTCAAAAATATCTTGAAAAACAGGCATTCTTACACAGATCTGACTTATAACTTGGGCTAGTGCTGTGACCTGCTTGTAAAGTATGTGACCTTTAAAGAAGACATTGTGCTTGTGTGTGTTCTATAGTTATAATCTAGGACACGAGCATCATTATGTTACAATTTTGACATGTTCCATCACAATATTGATCTGAAACGACTTAATAAGAGAAACAAATCCGCTGCGCTGACTTCCGTGTTAGAAAACTGTGGTGCCCAATGGGAGCTGACGTCACCGTAAACGCCAGCGGTGAAAACGGGAGTTGATTGTCAAAATGGCGTCTTGAAAATAAGGGATTAAAGATTACTCGAACGTGCACGAGTCACTCCAAACACAACTCCAGAGGGTCAGTGTTGAGGAGAAACACTATAACACGGTTTAAAGCACTCAAAAGTCCATTTTCCAGAATAGGTCTGCTTAAATATAGTTATAATAAATTCAATTCAATTAAAGGTACTAGTTAATTTGAAACAGTTTGCAGATGTCCAAAGTTCTTCCTCATTTACCTTACGCATTCAGAGCATCTTAATTATTCACCTCAATGAGTTTATAAGGGCTTTTCACAACTCTCAAGGGTCAGAGCCATAGACTAAGTGAGTGTGACACCCACAGCATTCCACTCCAGTCAAATGAAGCTCACTGAGGCTGGCAGTTATTAGGTTACAGAGACAATATTCTAATGTAAGTCAATGGGATCCAGAGTCAGAAGGAGCCGGAAGAGCCGCACGCGAACTTCCTATTTGGAACGTTAGCTATGTCCATGTGTATATACAGACTATGGCCAGAGCAGAGTTTTGCCGTCGCAGTAATGGTAACAACAACTAGCATGCTAACGCGCACACCCAGCTTATCAAACAACAAACACTTAATAATTTCATGCAGACAGTACACAGCAGACTTATTCTGACCTCAAGAGCTGTTTATATAATATATCTGTACTCGGGCAAGACACATTTTGCTCAAATACTTACAAATCAGATACAATTCAATTTTCAATCCAATTTGTTCAATCTATCTGTCACACTCAGTTGTAAGACCTAGTTATCTATCTGAGATCTTCATGACGAACCTCGGACAATCCCTTTAGAAAACCAAAATCAGGAACATTCTCATATCATTCTTCTTCCGCATAAAAACATATTGAATCTCGTCAGACCCTTTACTTTGGTCCATTATTAGTTGTGGTCTTGTCTGGCTGTGTTTTCGCCTTGTTCGACTCTTTGTGCTGAAAAGCTTTTATAGATTTGGCTTCCAGAGGTGTTAAAACTGTGAAAAGACTCGTACCATTGGATTTCCACTCTTTGTAAGAACATAACTGAGGCTATGTAATACTGAGGGTTTGTAGAGCTGAAGAAATAAGAACTAAACATGGACTAAAGCAGGACTAAAGCAGGACTAAAGCAGGACTAAACATGGACTAAAGCAGGACTAAAGCAGGACTAAACATGGACTAAACATGGACTAAAGCAGGACTAAAGCAGGACTAAACATGGACTAAACATGGACTAAACATGGACTAAAGCAGGACTAAACATGGACTAAAGCAGGACTAAACATGGACTAAACATGGACTAAACATGGACTAAACATGGACTAAAGCAGGACTAAAGCAGGACTAAACATGGACTAAAGCAGGACTAAACATGGACTAAACATGGACTAAAGCAGGACTAAACATGGACTAAAGCAGGACTAAAGCAGGACTAAACATGGACTAAACATGGACTAAAGCAGGACTAAACATGGACTAAAGCAGGACTAAACATGGACTAAACATGGACTAAAGCAGGACTAAAGCAGGACTAAACATGGACTAAACATGGACTAAAGCAGGACTAAAGGAGGACTAAAGCAGGACTAAAGCAGGACTAAACATGGACTAAAGCAGGACTAAAGCAGGACTAAACATGGACTAAACATGGACTAAAGCAGGACTAAACATGGACTAAACATGGACTAAACATGGACTAAACATGGACTAAAGCAGGACTAAACATGGACTAAAGCAGGACTAAAGGAGGACTAAACATGGACTAAAGCAGGACTAAAGCAGGACTAAACATGGACTAAAGCAGGACTAAAGCAGGACTAAAGCAGGACTAAACGTAGACTAAACCAGGACTAAAGCAGGACTAAACCAGGACTAAAGCAGGACTAAACGTAGACTAAACCAGGACTAAACCAGGACTAAAGCAGGACTAAAGCAGGACTAAACCAGGACTAAATCAGGACTAAACATGGACTAAAGCAGGACTAAAGCAGGACTAAAGCAGGACTAAACCAGGACTAAAGCAGAACTAAACCAGGACTAAAGCAGGACTAAACATGGACTAAACATGGACTAAAGCAGAACTAAACATGGACTAAACCAGGACTAAAGCAGGACTAAACCAGGACTAAAGCAGGACTAAACCTGGACTAAACCAGGACTAAAGCAGGACTAAACCAGGACTAAAACAGGACTAAAAATGGACTCAAGCAGGACTAAACAGGGACTAAAGCAGGACTAAACATGGACTAAAGCAGGACTAAACCTGGACTAAACCTGGACTAAACCAGGACTAAAGTAGGACTAAAGCAGGACTAAAGCAGGACTAAACCAGGACTAAAGCAGGACTAAAGCAGGACTGAACCAGGGCTTAACCTGGACTAAAGCAGGACTAAACCAGGTCTAAACCAGGACTTACCCAGGACTAAAGCAGGACTGAACCAGGGCTTAACCTGGACTAACCCGGGACTAAACCAGATCTAAACCAGGCCTAAACCAAGACTACATCGGGACAATCATATTGTAACATAGATGTCAATGTCAAAATATTCTTTATGGCCAGCTTTAAAGTTGTAACTTTGAGGGGGGTCCTCCACCTGCTTCCCTCCAGGGAGATGCAGTTCCACAGTTTGGCATTAAACTCTATCTCCCAGGAGACAAGCGGGTGATACCAGCAGACTAAGTTACTGGTCATATCTGTGAAGAGGCAATCCCACTCATGTAAGGAATAGATGTATTTCAAGGCATTTTTGAAAACCAAATGAATTGCAGTAATCAGATACTAATTGATACTAAAACTAGTATCAAAACTAGATACTCGTTTGAGCAGATATCGATACTAAAAAGTCACATTCACAAGACAGAAATGAACCTAGAAAAGAAAGTACTATGATTTAATGTTGAAAATCACATTCTATTGTCCAAAGAAAGAGTGTTTTTTATTTTCTTTGTGGTATCGGAATCAGTATTGAGTATCGAGTCTATTCCTTAGTACCGAAATCGAGATTGAAATTTTAGTATCGTGACATTACATTGCATTACAGCAAAGCAGCAGTAACATCTCCACGGAGACAATCAGATGGCGCATGCTCTACCAGAAAAGTTACGCAATGCCCCTTTAACAAACCTTTTGGCAAACAACCTTCTTACGTCACACAAGAAAACAGATTTAGTGAAATATAGAAAATGTAAAATTGCAATATTTTTTCTTAAAGGTGAACTGCACAACTTTTCTGGTGGAGATGTTATTGCTTTGCCAGGAATGTTCCATGGTATGACTTTAAACATATCCATCTAGCATTTATTCATTTCTACTGCCTAAAAATACAACAATTTCTTCTGCGAATAGGGGCGACTCTCCACAGATCTGAACTGTAATGTAGCGTAGTGCTCTAACCTGCTCCTCTCCCTTGTGATAGGTAGGTTTAAGCTATACTGTGGAACATTTTAAACAAAGCAATAACATTTCCATGGAGACAAGCAGGTGACAGACTCTATACTAGAGATGTTACGCAGTGCACCTTTAACAACACTCAAAATTTGACATTCACGTTGGTCATTTACTTATATTAATATGTTTGCAGTATTTCTACACCGTAATTACTACAGTCCATCTGCCCTTTGCTGTTCGAAGTCAGTCACGGTGCACTGGAGCCGCTGGTACCCCGACAAAAGTGGATATTACCGCCGGTGTAATGATTGAAAAGGCAGGAGCTGTTAATCTTTGCTCTATCTGAACCCGGTGATAAAGGTCTCATCCAGCTCTCAGTAATCCCCCCGAGACAGGAATCATAAACAAAAAACTTATCAGGAACCAACGCCGGTTTGATCATTCATAACAGCGGGAGAAATATATATGAAGTGATTCTAATGATTCAAAACAGCTCGACAAATCAAAGCTGCGGGACGGTCCTGTTGAGATAACGTGCACTTAAAAAAATGAAATGTGTTGAGCCAAAGCAAATAGTTTAGTTTGTAATCTAGATATGTGTTCATCTAACTTAATCTGACATAATATATTTATATAAGTCAACATTTATTTATTTAGTTTTGTTGAAATCTGTTTAATTTCGTGTGTTAATTCTTCTAATTTAGCCCACGCTTTTGAACCAATTTAAATATACTGTGTCACCATTTGCACTTAATCAGTTTGTGTTTGTAATCAGCTTAAAATATATGAGTTCTTCTAACTTAACATATTGCGATTCATAAATGCAATAGAAATATGAAGTAAAATTTAAAGCTAACAGTTCAAAACAGCTCAATAAATCAAAGTACTATGGAATGGTCCTGTTCCATTTAACCATTTTGTGTTGAGCCAAAGCAAATTCATTAGTTTGGAATCTATTTAAAATATATGCGTTCATCTAATAAGGATTAGATGGGAAAAGTCTAATTAGTCAATTAGTGAGAAGTGAATATATTTAAATAGATTGAACATTTAATTTTTCTTTTGCTGATTCTTCTAATTTTGTCCATACTCTAAAAAATGATTCTTTCTTATATGACCCTTTCACCATTTATTTATTTTGTGTTGAGTCACAGTTAACAAATACGTTTTAGGATTTTAAATACATAGATTCATTTAAGTTAAGATTTTTAACTGAAAAAAGTGACATATGAAAGGCTAGTTATTCTTAATGAAGGATTTAATAGAGTATCCTATTTTTATATTTTAAATTTTTTAAATAAGGAACCATAAGGTTATGTAGGTTATGTAACCGAATGCAATATCTTGATTTGTCTATTTAATTTACTTCTATAAATAGATTTCTGATTCAGTTCGATTCAGCTTTTAAGTAACAATGCAAATACAAAATTATACACAGATTATTGAATTCATTTAAAAGTCTTGTGATTACAGAAAGACTATGAAGGGTACATCAGTCGACTGAATCTTGCAAATGCAAAAAATAATAGTTTTTTGATAAATATAGCTTTCTTTCTTTCTTTTTTTTCAACAAAGTAAAAAAAAAAAAAAATCTATATATGAACTAATGAACTATTCTTAAGATCAGATTCAGATCAATCCATGGATGCAGTGAAGACGGTTACGTTTTCCTCACGGTTACGTTTTCCTCACAAAAAACTTTAATTTCTCCACGACAGGCAATCTGTACACACATATGAAGTTCTGTCTTTATCTATAACTGAATAAGTAAAGTACAGTTTTGTAATATTTTGAGTTCTCCTCATGACTGAGTTTGGAACGTACCTGCGTCGAAAAGCACTCCAAACAAAGTGGCAAAAACGAGCAAACGCATCGTGTCCAGAGAGTGGAGGGCTCATGGAGGAGAGCGCGCGTAGAGTCCGCGGAGGAGTGAACTTCAGGCGGACACTCCACGGAGGGCAGCCCGGGAGAGGAGTCGCGAAGAGGGGCGGAGGAGAGGGAGCCCGTGCGCCCGTGCTGCTGCGCTCATCCTCGGCTCCGCGCGCTGGATGGAGGCAGTGGAGGAGGAGGCGTGGTGGTGGTGGTGGTGGTGCGGAGGGAGAGAGCGCTGGAGCCGACTGCCGCTGCTGCCGTGGAGGGGCCGGGCTGGAGGAGAGGCTGTGCGTAAAAGGAGCGAGGAGCGAGGAGAGCGAGGGGGACCACCGAGGAGTCACGTGACCGCGTACACCTCGCAGTTTACGTAAAAGAAAACAATTAAATCACACAAAGCCTATAAACCAACGATTAGGCTAATTTATCATTTGGCACAACCTGTTCAGTATTTACTGCTCACAGCAAAGCGCATGTGCAGAAATGTGTCCAAAGTGGTATCCTCATTAATTAGGCCTGTAGGCTGTAAACAAAGTTGAATTTAGACCAGCCTAGGCCTGCATGTTTTATTCAAATTATTAAAATATGTTTAGGCTCTCCTAAAACTTGACTGGATGTATCAAAGCCAAGGATATGACATAGACCTACACTTCTAAAGCCTGCTGATCAGTATTTTTACTCCAAAAGCACTAGCAGCCTGCATAGCAACAATGAAGCACACTACAAGTTCATTTGTCATCAGAAGTTATAGGCTTCTGTCCTAATTAATTAAACTAATAGACAACACAACATTTTTCTTGTTATTCGGGATGACAGGGATTTGTTCTGCTGAAGTTTGGGTTTCTCTGATACAAATATGCACCATGGGGCAATGGTCTAAACATGTATGGTTAAGTTAATTAAAGCCACAGTATGTAACTTTTCAGCCCAAAAATGGACAACATTGGTTATGTTTAGAGCACTGAAAAACTTGAAAAAAAGTGTCCTTACTTTGAGCGGGCTTGCATCTCCACAAACCTGCCATAGAAATGTTATTCCTTTGGTCATAATCTTCCACGGTGTATCATATAATGCATCTGTTTCCATGGAGATGTTCTGAAGTATGATTTTAACTTTCTATTTCCCTGGAATCATGCAGAACATATCAAGTTTGAAATAGGAAATAATTCTCATATTTATTTAGGAAATAGTTACATAAAATATAGCATTAAAGTCTAGTGTAACAGACAAAATTGCACGCAGTAATAATAATCATATTAATAATAACAATAACATTACCAAAGTAACACTGCTGGTCACCATTTCTCTTTTACAAAGGAACCAGGAGAGATGAGGAGAGAAGGATCGAAGCATGACAATCGCACTAGAGCCCGACAGTACAAAATGTGGGTATAAATACTGGACAGCTAGAAAAATACACAAGTCCTCTTCTTCTCGTACAATATTAACAGTTTCATAGAAAAAAACCGAAACGCAGTTGGCTACTGATTAGCACCAGCTGGTCAAACAATTCCACGTAGAAATTTTGGCATCACCTAAAATTCAAATATGTCTTTTCTTTTTAAAATAAAGTGATAAAATAGATTAGCTCTTAACGAAAATAAACAATTTCAAAACAAAAAAAACAAAACAAAAAAAAATTATGAAAAGATTTTAAGCTATACATCGCAAACTCGGTTGAGTGATTGGCAAACAATTTACATATTTCCATATTTCATTTGCATATATCGATAAGCAATGCCCATTTCACCATTTATGTACAAAATATTATACAACATTAATTAAAGGGAAGCAGAGGTTTGGAGAGTCCAGGTAGGCTATAGCTACGTTACAGAATGGCATTAGAACACAACGTTTATGAGTTATGAGTGAACGAAAATTCCTGATGCGTTCTTACAATCTAATCCAGAATGTTCCCTGAGCTAACAAGAACAAATACCGCTAATGAAAAATCCTGGCTGAAGCTTACTGTAATATACGTATGTGTTGTACCTGCAAATAAAATGACAAAAACGTACAATAAACATGTATTGCTTGGAAAGGAACATGCTAACGTCGCCAAGCTAGCTGGCGATATTTTTTTGGAAAAACTTTAGCTGTAATTCCACCAAAAAACAAACAAAACAAGAAACCTTCCGAGTCACAACGCTAACATTCAGTTATTATTTTGAAAAACAAAACTCTTGTATGTTTTTAAAGGCCCTAAACAACCCATTTCCAGAAGTATATTTTTCAAATTAAAACGCAAACTATGGTTAAATGGATTCAAAAGTTGCTGTCAGCGTATGATACAATTGTACAATGGTATGGTACAACTTTTCAACACAACTTAACTGATTTTCTAGGCCAATACACAACCACTCAAAAGTTAAGACTCTCCTCTCATTCAGTGTTTTTTTTTTCTCTATACGTTTACTATTTTCTACATTTGATATACACACAGATCATCTTTGCATTGTTTTTCCTTATGACTTCTTATATATAAAACTGTGATATATTGTATTTATATTACTAGATTTCAATTTTTTACTTTACTTGTACATATACATTTATATAATTATGCCTTATTTGACACCTGTCTCTTGCTATTTTTTGCTACTTATTTTGAATGCATTATTACCATTTCTATTTTTTCTCTTTGTTATTATATTATATTGCGATGTGTGAGCTACTGTGTCCAAATAATTCCCCTTGTGGATCAATAAAGTTTGTCTTAAGTCTAAATAAAACTCTAGAAGACATCAAATATATAAAGGAAAAAGTACGTAATTGGAAAGCCATATAACATTTTTTTAAATTATATTTTATAACCAAATCCTCAAATTACCCTCAGATAATAGTAGATTTTTTCATACAAAATAATTCCATATATTTTGCTACATATATTTGATGTCTTCTGTACGTTTTTAAAATGAAGAAAGTAGTAAGAAAAAAAAAAATACTGTGAATGAGAGGGTGTGCCCGAACTTTTGACTGATAGTCGATAATCTAGTAATTTTATTTAATATCATATTTAGTTTAGTGAAAAGCAAAAAAAAAATCCAGAAATGAAAGTGAATGCTAATGCTAACGCTAATGCTAATAGGCGTTACCACGAACGCACACCTACGACACAATGAACAATGAATGAATAGCGGCACGTATACAATAGAAAGTGTCTTCCAGTGCAGGCTACATCTGCTCACACAGAGAAACACAAAATAGAATGATGTAAAAAGACAAAGGATAAATGTTAGCGGTGTTAGGGTTGAATGACTAGAAAGTTCATGAAATAGGCCTATATACATTCAATGCCAAGTAGAAAATAGAGGCGTACCATACGGTTAATGCCGATCTAAATTTTTCATCTAATTCTATTGAGAGATCACACTTTGCAAGGACTGACTAAATCTGTCAATCACTTGGAGTATGAAGGGGTGACCAGTAGGGGGAGTGGGTGGGGCTAAGTATTAATAGACGGTAAATACGACGCAAAAACATCCGAAAATGCTATAATGCTAATCTGCTTCCCATAAAATCGCATTGTGACTGACTCAAAGTTTTCTTGTTCCTTTGGTGGAAAAAATGCTAAAAATATATATATATTAAAGAATTAGCAGCACAGTGAGAAATAAGTCCTTGAGTTCCATGTGATTTCCTGGAAGATAAAACTGTTGAATCGAAGGTAGATGTAGTGATTCCGTCATAGTCACTGCTCACTTTTTTTAAAATGCAAACTTTATACAACAACAGTGCAATGGTAGGATTCGCAGCAATCGAGACATGACAAGGGTTTCGGAAGTCCTAGTTTGGTTTTGAAGTTGCAAGCCGGTTCCTCTAGCTTCAATAAGTGCTTTGTGTCTCATGTTTTAAAAAATCCATTGCAGGTCTAGTAAAGCATAAAACTGCATGCTCAGAACTGAATACGCAAAGTCCAGGCCAAACTTGTTGAATAATAGTTGCAAACATCCAAAGATGAAGTTTGAAGTATCCAGGATGCCAAGTTAACCTGATTTAAGCTTCCAGAAATAGGTTGCGTTCACGTTCTAGAATTTGATGCTGTCATAATTTCAGATGGTGGACAAGGACGTAAGTAGCTCTATGGAAGATTTACTGTTTTTGAAAGAAATATCAACATTTTTGATCCACACATGTCGAACCTTATTATTTGTTAGAGTCCACAAACCTGCCAAGTTACTCTGTTAGCTTTGCCTTCGGAGATGAATAATGGCACCACTTTCTGAGGCAATTGAGAAAAAAAATATTTAACTTTTGTTTATATATACTGATAGAAAAGACATTGAACTTTGCGCCAGTTTTTGTTTCATGTAGATAGTCCCAGTAATTAGAGAAATTAACGGTAAACCAGGCCAACAAATCTGCAATCTGACAGTTACAAAGCAAACTCCACCATAGATTTCTGACCAGTCCTCCAGATCAATTTTAAACTACAGGTATTCTAGAAATTTATCATGTCACGTGAACGCAACCCACTGTCGCAGGCTAGACTTCGTTGGACCCTTGGCTGGTGCAGGAGGAAAAGCTGTCATAGAGTGAGTCGGCAAAAGATCCCGCCTGGTCCGGACCGGGTTTGGAGCAGGGCTTGTCCACTCGGCAGCAGTCCCCAGTGTCTCTGAGAGTGGAGTCGGCGTACAGGCTGATGGGGGGGCTCTGGTTCAGCATGTTCAGGGATTCCAGGGACAAGTCGATTGAGACGGGCTGGTTGGAAATCACCGGCGAAGACTTCTCCAACGGAATCTCCTTCTGCGACACAAAGAGGAACATATGACTTTAACAGAAGGTTCTACCGTTAAGTCACACAGAAATGCAGTTTACACTACAGATCCAGAATATATCTGTTCCATTACCAGTATTGGCCGATACTGATTGTTTTTTCGATAACGTTATTGGCTGATACTGAAGTTCGATACTGATACTCTTTCCGCCCCAGTCTGTGTGTGCCATGTGTTAATCAGTTTGTCCTCAATGCATCAGAATTATCTTTTTGAACAGACTCATTACGGGCGCCTCTCCACTGAATTGTAATATAGTGTAGTGCTGTAACCTGATAGATAGGTTTAATTTATACTATGGAACATTATAGACAAAACAATAACATTTCCATGGAGACAAACAGGTGGCGGACCCTCCACTAGAAATGTTACGCAGTACTCCTTTAATTTATTATCTTTACTTAAATTTAAAGCAGAACCAAACACTAAGTATGTCTTTTTTTGCTACTAAACTGTGAATATGGTGGTTTAGTAGCATTATCTACTGTTCCTAGTGATTGTTTGACAACTTTAGTGTGGGTAAATTTGAGCTTTCTGGTCAAAAACGTCTAATTCTACTCTGCTACTCTGCTATTTCCAGTAGTTGGAGACATCACAAAAGACTGCCCTGACTGAAAGTAGGGGTTTCTGATTACAAACACCGGGCTACAGGGGCTAGAGTTCGAAGTGTGGATACCTGTTAGACCAATCACACTGTTTTTATACCCCCAAACCAAGTCTCTCCTCCCAACCTCAGTCTTATTTCTAGTCCTCCAGGTACTGCCCAGTTTCACAGCTCTATTTGAAATCTGCTTGTGGACAGAGTTCAGGTGTTTAGTCTCACTTTAAGATCCATTTGCGGGTTTTGCAGTAGGAATGTAACAATATCCGAAATATCATGATATCGTACCTCACAATATCAGAGGCCATCACAATATCGAATTACATGTCTCTTTGCTTAAATGAATAGTTTTGGTGATTTTAATGTCTTTCTTTGTGATTTCAGTGTTTTTCTTATTCTGTAAAGCACTTTGAATTACTTTATGTATGAACTGTACTATACAAACAAACTTGCCTTGCCATGGTGCAGACTCCATGAAGAAATAACTATTATTAAGCATCGTTACATCCCTATTTGGCAGTGGCTTAATGTTGGTATCTGCAAATATCTGTTATCGACCACAACAGCAGGCAAATACTGGATATCGTATCGGCTAAAAAAATCCTTATCATCATAATTAGATTACATCTTTGTCTTCTAGTTAGTTATCTAAGTGTCGCCAGTCTCATTTTTGTTTTACAGTCTTTTTTTCTTTACCACTGTGTACCTTCATCTTCAAAAAGTTGGGAAATGGTGTTTATGAATTTCCAGTTTCAATTTTCAAGAGGAAAAAACTTAACCATTTGTAAAAGACAAATTGCATTTCACTATTCTACAAATTAATCTCAATTCCCATAAGTAGTTTTTGTGCTTCTGTAAACAGCCGAAATTGCATGAATTTCTTTAGCGTAACTTTTAAATGAGAAAACAACTTTAAGCAAACTTTCAGAAGATTGCGTTTTGCTATTCCGCAGACTGTTTTGAATTCCTATGGTGTTATTTTTGCTCCCGTGCACTAAAAAAATAAGGAAATGGTTTGACCAAGAGGTGAACTTCTACTGACAGTTATCACATAAGATAGTCAGGCTAGCAAGTTATAATAAAACTTGCAAACTTGCTGTTGTCGTCTCATACTGACAATGGGCCAACTATTTTGAATTCCTATAGCATTATTATTTCTCCAGGACACTAAAAAATAAAGAAATGGATTGACCAAGAGATGATCTTCTACTGATAGTTAAAGGGCCTATATTACGCTATTTTCTGATTTATGTTCTAATGTCACCTAGAGTTGTGTTATAGTGGTGGAATGTAACAAAGTACAAAAGTAAAAGTACAATACGTAAGTACAATTTTTAGGTATCTGTACTTCACTTAAGTGCATTTTACAGTGGATACTTTTTACTTCTACTTCACTACATTTGAGAGCGTGTCTTTGTACTTTCTACTCCACTACATTTTAGATCTAGACTAAAAAGTAAAAAGTACTTTTCTTTATGGTTTGAGATCATTTAATTTGAGTTAATGTCCCAACTTTGAGCAAACCAAATGCACAAAAACAGCCACAAAAATGATTAAATTGTTTAAAATTTTTTTTAAATCAAAATCACTATATTTGAAGCTTTAATTATTCCAAAGAAATCTCTGCAAAATACTTTCTTTTTACTCTCTACATTTTTAAACAGATACTTCAATAGTTTTACTTATGTATATTTTTTCATGTGATACTTTTACTTGAGTAACCGTTTGCCCCTGTATCTGTACTTTTACTTAAGTAACAAAATTGAGTTCTTCGTCCAACACAGACAGGACCTTTATCACATAACATAGTCGTGCTAGCAAGTTCTACAAAACTTGCAAACTTGCTGTTGTGGTCCCATACTGACAATGGACCACTGCCAGTTTGCTGATGTACAAAGCAATAACCGTGACACCACCGGAGAGCACGCCCGTGTATAATGCAAGGACCCAATGCGTGTCTGGGGAAAAGTCTCACCCACTCTCCTGCTAGCATAACGCGCATAATACAACCTGCTTTTTTGTACCTGAGTTGTGCGACAGTGCGGCGGGCAAATTAGCATAGCGCGGAACATTCTACACCGGGGACGTGTTAAGACCAAACTACTACATAGGCAATCTGGCAGCTTCAATTAGCCCGAGCGGTGTCATCGCAAGCACGCTAATGATGAGGGCTGATGTGGCAGCAGCTGTGACCAAGAGATATAAATGAGTGACTAAACTACGTGGGGTCGTAAAAAAGTTGTATTTCAGAACATATCTTTCTATATTAACGAAGAAAAACTTGTACAATATAGTAAGGAGCTTCTATAGATAGGCTTCTATGTAAGTATTTAGGTGGAAGGTCGGTAATCTCCATGGTGACAAGCAGGTCACCACTAAACTAAGTATTTTTGAGCAATAAAAATAATAATTGGCTGATGTGGCTGCAGCTGTGACCGAGAGATATAACTGATATAACTGACAAAACAACTAAATGGGTTCATAAAAAAAAGTTGTATTTCAGAATATATCTTTCTACATCAACAAGAAAAAACTTGTGTAATATAGTATAAAGGAATTAGCATGGTTAATATCTTGAATTTCAGAAAATATCTTTCTATATCAATAATGAAAAACTTGTATAATATAGTATAAAAGACTTAGCATGATTAGCATAGCAAGTCAAATGAAGCTAATGGGGTAAGCTTCTATGTAAGAAGTATTTAGGTGGAAGGATCTGAAGCTATTTTCCCTGAAGATGTTATTTTGCTTGGAATGTTCTACAAACTGGCGTTAAATTAGCTAATCTCCATGGTGACAAGCAGGTCACCACTAAACTAAGTATTTTTGAGCAATAAAAACACCTGTAATCGGCTGATGTGGCAGCAGCCGTGACCAAGAGATAAACTGAGTGACTAAACAACTGCGTGGGGTTGTAACAAAAAGTTGTATTTCAGAACGTATCTTTCTATATCAAGAAGGAAAAACTCGTATAATATAATATAAAGTAGTTGGCATGGTTAACTTAGCAAGTCAAATCAAGTTAAAGGGATAAGCTACTATGATATATACGTATGTGGAAGTAGATGTTGTTTTGCTTGGACTGTTCCACAGAATGACATCAAACTTGGCAATCTCCATGGTGACAAGCAGTTCACCACTAAACACTGTAATTGTGTAAATATAAAATACACAGGTTAATACCATCCTGTGGAACATTCCAGCCGAAATAATAACACCTTTTAAATGTTCTGTTTAATGTACTTTTCCAGAATTTTAAACTCGCTTTGAACTGCTAATATATGCGTATGGATAACAAATCACAAAAACATGCCAACAGAGGGCGTCAAAGGTCCAATAGCTGCTTAAAATATGCAAATTAATCTATGTTGTAAAAATTGTTGTAGTGATGGAAGACCAGGCAATATATAAGAAGAATCCATCTTTGCTGTTTTCCAAGCTAGAAAACTCTCAGATTATACTGGTGTAAATATGAAATATGAACTGACAAACCAATACAAGAATCACATTTTAGAACATGTTTGCACAGGGTTAGCAGTTTTTAGGCTGAGATTTTGTTGTTTGTGGAGGAAATTATAGAAATCTACTTAAAAAAATGCAGATTTAAAGGTGCATTGTGTAACTTTTCTGGTGGAGGGTCCGTCGCTTGTTTGTTTCTATGGAGACGTCATCGCTCTACCTGGAATGTTCCACAGTATTTTAAAGTATTAAACAGCTCTAGCTTACACTTATTCGATTATAGTGGATTTAGAGCTCAAAATACCCAGAAAAACAAGCCTTCTGACTGTGAACGGGGTCGCCTTTCCGCAGATCTGACCTGTACCTTGGTCTGGTTTGGACTCCATGAAGATAGAAAGGTTTAATGCCATACTGTGAAACATTTCAGACAGAGTAATAACATTTAACGGACCTTCCAGTAGAAAAGTTACACTATGCAACCTAGCATATAATACCTGCTTAATCAACACAATAAAGCATGCTAACTGATCTATGCTGTTACAGTTTTAGTGATGGAATACCAATATACCAATATATAACAAGTATCTATGCTGTTTTTCAAGCTAGCAAACCCTAACATAACGCTGGTATGATGGCAGCTGATTTCCCCTTTCTTTCATCTATAGTCTTTTTATGATAATGCTCTTGGATGCGCACTGACCGGCAACCCTGCATAGCCCCCAGCGCGGCTAATGATCGACGCGTTCGCAAACACACTAAACATAGATGCTTGTTTGTGTCATCTCAGTCTTTTCAGAAATATTCCACTGATTTCTCTGTCTCCAGGGACGCTTTAGCGAGCTAGCTGTAGTGCACAGTGATGTGGGGGCACACCTTTTGCAAGCTAACAGTGTACACAGGAATGCTGCTGGGGGGGTCAGACACTAGGGGCGCTGCAGTCTGGGACTACTTAGTTCTTGGCTGTGAGATGTCTAGTTTTGACAGTAGCTTTTACAACAAATAAAAAATACTAGAAATTTTAACAACAGTGATGATTTGGTCAAAAACTAGCAGCATGGTTATTTAGATGTTTTAACCAGATATTTTTCAGTTATGGCCATTGTGATTTTATATTCATGAAAAAAAAAAGTTTCTATAAAATGTTTACCGTAATCTAGAGCCGCCACTAGTGTCAGGTTAATTAAAATTTCCATTCAGTTTGATTTCTGGTTCAACCCTGCTTATCACGTCGTGAAAATTAGCAACACGCTGAGCAGAATGCCAAGTAACTAGTTAGCTAGTTAGCAGCTAGCAGTAACAGCCCCACTACAGACATAAGCAGCTCTTGAGGTCAAAATAAGTCTGCTGCATGTTGTCTGCATCTAATTAGTAAGCATTTTATGGTCCGATAATAAGAAAGTGTGAGTTAGCATGCTAGTTGTTGTTAGTGTTACTGTCACGACAAAACTCCGCTCTGGTTTCTGACTTCTAAGTCTCTGAGTTGCAAAAAGCTGAATGTGTAAGGTAAGTGAGGAATAATTTTGGACCACTGCAAACCATTTTCAAAGTAAATAGTTCTGTGTTTTATGTTTTAAGACAGAAAAAAATCAGGTACAGCACCTTTGACATTTGAAATTTGAGGTAAGCTAACTTACCGACAATGACAGTATAGGACAATTAGTCAGGATCAGTATTAGCCAAGGATTTGCACTGTAGCATTGCAGCTTATCTCTTCAGATAGTCAGCAAAGCACTAAAAATGTCCTGTAAATTGTAAATATCTAAAGGAATGTTGCTAATCCACTCACTGACACTATGCACACTAATCAATCCAAATATATGTATGTAAAATCCCCCAGTCATCCAGGTAGAATCCATGGCAAAAAAAAAAAGGAGAAATTTAATTTGTCAACTGGACAGAGTTTATTTGGTCGAATACGTTTCGCAGCTCATCCAAGCTGCTTCTTCAGTTGAAGAAGCTGAAGAAGCAGCTTGGATGAGCTGCGAAACGTATTCGACCAAATAAACTCTGTCCAGTTGACAAATTAAATTTCTCCTTTTTTTTTTTTGCCATCAATCCAAATATATGAAAAGTAAACCCGCTACCAACCACTATTTCTCTCTAAGTTCTAAGAAAGTCTGGAGATTGACAATACAAGTGTGTGGGCGACAGGAGTAAAGGCTGGTCCAGGATCTCTCTGGCCTGGAGGCTAGTAGCTCTCGTCGGCGCCCTAACTGCATTCTCTGTACACCATCCTAGGTGTAAACCACTCAGCCTCTCCGCAATGAAACTCCAGACCCACGGGGGCCGCCAGCGAGGGGGGGAAATATATCTTGGAGAAGCAGAGATGTTGAGAGAAAAATATTTGCTGTTCGGCGAGGGAGGCAAAATGGTGGAAATGTTGGACCGAGTGTGTCCAAACTCCCAAAGAGACCCATTATTGCTGGAGTTCAGATGACACCGCAGCGCTCAATAGCCCTGGAGTGTTTAATTGAGATGGAGACAAGGAAAATTACAGTTATATTAGGTTTAGCTGTACAGTCATTATTGTATTGTTCCATCATTCAGACGCAGTAGTTTTCAAGTGAAATGTGATTGGGAAAAATACGTAATTGTGTTTGCGGTTAAAGGTGCATTGTGTAACTTTTCTGGTGTAGAGTCCGTTCGTTAGCTGCTTGTTTCTATGGATATGTCATTGCTCTGCTTAAAATGTTGCACAGTATGACATTAAACAGCTTTACTTTACATTTATTGCATTTTATAGTTCTATAGTTCAAAAATACCTAGAAAAACAGGCATGCTGACTGTGGGTGGAGTTGCCTCTCCACAGATCTGACCTGTAATTTTGGTCAGCTTTAAAGGTGCATTGTGTAGCTTTTTTGGTAGAAGGTCCATCAAATGCTTTTCTCCATGGAGATGTTATTGCTTTGTCTGTAATGTTTCACAGTATGGCATTAAACCTTTCTATCTTCACAGAGACAAAACCAGGCCAAGTTACAGGTCAGATCTGTGGAGAGGCGACCCCGCTAAACCACCTGTAATGGAATACATGTAAAGTAGAATTTTGTCATACTGTGGAACATTCCAGACAGAGCAATGACATGACCATAGAAACAGGCAAGTGACGGACCCCCAACCAAAAAGTTACACAATGCTGTACATGTTTTAGCTGTTTCCCTGCTCTTTTCCCTTGTATTTGGAGTTTGGATTTGTTTCGTCCATGTTGAAGTAATCTTTATCCTCCTGTATTCAAGACGTCATTGCTCTGATCTACCCGTTTTCAATGCTGCTGGTATTACTTCATCCAAATGTATTTTCTTAATCATTGATACACGCAGGATTCGGCAGCGTCGTGTAGTCATTTTGGTACAAATGGAAAAAAGGATGCTCTGCTCTAGTGTGATGTGCAGCTATCCATAGGAGGTGCTCACTCTTTGTTGTGATGACCTTTACGGCGATGTCAGCTCCCATTGGGCACCACAGTTTTCTAACGCAGAAGTCAGCGGTCTTGTTTATTTTATTATATTGTTTTAGATGAATATTGTGTTTTACAATGTCCAAATTATAACAGAATGATCCCTGGGTGTCATAGATTATAACTATAGAGCATGCACAAGCACAATAGGTCTTCTTAGTGTTTTGTTCAAAGTTCACCACATGTTGAGGAAAACTGACAAAATAGTGACTGAATCTCATTTCAGGACATGTTCAGTACAATCAAAAATTACAGCCTTTGCGATTTGCTAATTGCGTCCATTCAAATTACAATTTCATTATGATTTTTCTTGCAGCCCTAGGAGATTTATCCACAATTTTCAAGATCAAATTTACGAAACCGACCTATCACAATTTTTTCCATACAACTACCAAAATATAGACTTTTTTTTTATTGTATGTAGCGGGCAGTTGGATTTTCCGTTATAATGTATGCTCTCATAACAGCTATGGGAGGTTGACATCTTCATTAATTGCTCAGTTCATAGCCAATTAAACACTCGCTAATGTGCGTGTGGAGACTTTGATTGACAGCTCTGTGTTAATTGTTGTTTTTTGTTTGCTCATTATTAGCCAAGAGAGATTGCACATAGCGACTGCCCAATGAATATTCCAATAGAAAATCATCACGGTCAAATACATGCATTTCTAAACAGGTCTATTATGCGCAGTGAAGTGAGGTCCGTTACAAGTCCGGTCTGGAGAAAGGCAAGCCCGCTGATAATGACGTTTGATTTTTAAAAAGTGCAGTGTGTAACTTTTCTGGTGGAGGGTCTGTCACTTGCTTGTTGTTTCTATGGCAACGTCATTGCTCTAGAATGTTCCCCAGTATGAAATTAAATAGCTCTACTTTACATATATACAATTTTATAGTTTTATAGCTCAAAAATACATAGAAAAACAGGTGTTCTGACTGTGATCAGGGTCGGTTCTCCACAGATCTGGCCTGTAACTTGGTCTGGTTTGGTCTCTTGGTCATTTGGTCTCCATTTAATACCATACTATGAAACATTCCAGACAAAGCAATAACCAAAAAAGTTACACAATGCACTTTTAAACACAAAGCACTGAATCATCATAGAACCATTCTGCTGGTAGGGAAATTTAATGTACAAATATTGGCCACAAATTGAATTAATGTTGCCCGTTGTGCCAAGTCATAATAATTGTGTTCCTAAATTACATCTTGAGCCGCATATACAAAAACGAATTAGCAACGATTTTCTATGGCAACTCTGAAGTTCCAAATCTAAAGGATGGAAAACAGATTGCATTCGCTCTTCCCTCACCCATCACTTCACCTTTCCGTACTGTAAACAGAGCTGTACCCCCGAAATAGAGAGAGGCAAACGTGCGAGAGTAGAGGAGAGGAGCGCGTGAAGGGTAGAGCGGAGGGAGAGCTGGGCTAACGGTGCCGGGGGGGGGGCGGGAGGGAAGGAGGGGCTAGCGTTAGCGGGTGTTAGCGTCGGTGTCAGGTGCTGTCAGGATGATGAATGGGGGTCCGGTGCAGGCTATGGAGCTTCTACATCACTCTCCTGAGCGTTTGTGAAAGGTTATTAGAGCCCCCTAAATCAGAAAAAAAGAACGAAAGAAAAGAAGAAAGAAAAAAAACTGGGCAGGTTAAGACAATGTCCAAGTCTCCATTGACGACGGCAGACCATGCAGCCGTACAGGTGAGAGATAGATGCTGTAATGTGGGGTAAGTGGGTTCAACAGACCTCATCCATCATAATGTGAGACTGCAGCTCGTTGAAAAGTTTAGAGAAAATGAATAAAAAAAAATAAAAAAAATTGCATTGTAAAACTTTTCTTCTGGAAGGTCTGTCTTTTCTCCATGGAAATGTTACTGCTTTGTCTGGAATGCTTTGTCTTTCTATCTTCATGGAGACCAAACCAGACCAAGTTACAGATCTGATCTGTGGAGAGGCGACCCAGCTCACAGTCAGAATGCCTGTTTTTCTAGGTATTTTTGCCTGTTTTTGTAGGTAATTGATCAAATTAAGGTAGAGATGTTTAATGCCATACTGTGGAATATTCCAAACAGAGCAATGACATATCCACAGAAACAAGCAGGTAACGGACCCGCAACTGAAAAGTTACACAATGCACCTTAAAAGACTACGTCGGACCATGCAGGCGTACAGGTAAAGATAGATGCTGGTTACATAAGAATAATGTGGGGTAAGTGGGTTCAACAGAGCTCATCCATCATAATGTAAGACTTCACGGTGTTGAAAAGTTTTGAGAAAATTAATCTTATATTTGGCTTATGGCATGAATGCATATTGTCTTTGTAAATGTCATCATAAATCTCTAAAATCCCATATGGGACTGCAGTATGTGTGGAAACGATAGAACTATTATAGTGAATATATTCTTGGAGGTTGTGTAGCTATATGGTGGGTTTGAAGATAGTACAGGAAGCTAAAAGGAGGTTTGATTGAGTGGCAAAGGCATAGTGGTACAACATTTGCCCACAAACCAGAAGGTTAGTGGTTAGACCCCAGATTCAACCTTATCCACATGACCTTTGTTTGACCTTGAATTTATCCTGGGTGACTGAAACTAGACACGTTTAAACTTAGAATTTCATACTGACATCATGTTTTATTCTACATTATTTTACTGAAAAATTGTCAAAAATAAAAAAATAAAAATAAACTCCAGTTACTTTACTATTTCATACACTTATTTATGTATTTCTTGTTTGTTTTGGATAATGCAACAACAATTGTATTTTCAGTGCAGTTTTGCAACATTATTTCAGCACCTTTTCAATAGAAAATATATACAGAAAATGATAATACGAATATTAGTTTCACTATTTAAAGGAGCTGTATGTACCCTGCATTCTCAGGGAAAAGGAAAGTCCTTTTAGATTTAAAGCAACTGCACTGGAACTGGCAACCCAAATGATACTCTCATGTGAGGCTCTTTCTGCTGATTAGATAATCATCTTGAAACAAAACACCAAATTATAACATAAACAGCTTGGCCATCACTCAGTGTTTTTGTAATTTAGGGCGCACTCACACTAGGACTTTAGAGCCATGCTGTGCTTAGGCACGACTGCTGTGGGCTCTATGTCCCGCACTCACACCTGCACAAGCAGAGCCATGTCCAGCGACATGAAATATCTATTAAACAGTGAAGAAGATGTGAGTTCTGCTGAGATACGCACTCCTCCGTGAGTTTATAACAACAGCGTGGAGGAGTGAGGAGAGAGGCTGTAAAACTTCTGTCTCTGTCACTGTCTTATTGAAGGTAAGTGCAGAGTCACTGTGTGTTTTGGAGAAGAACATCAGCGCACACACAGGGCTTGTATAGTAAAGTGGTTTGTGTGCATGTACACAAGCAACCGTGAGGTGCTTTGGCCCACCTCCTCCAACCGGGCCAAAGTCCCAACTGTGGCGCGCCTGGGCGCTCACACTGGACAAACACACCAAAGCTTTAGGGGCTATTCGTGCTTGGGCACAGGTTGATTGGAAGAATATATCAGCATTACAATTGTTATCAGTAAAAGCTATATTTGATTTGAACATGTTTACCTCAAATCTACAGAGAAATAGTTATGTTTATGGAATTTAAAATCATATCTTACATACAGTTCCTTTAAGAAAGACACTAGCCACTACACTTAATATTCCAGCAGTATTATCCATCTTTAGAAACATGGAGCGTGACCAGGACATAGCTGCATTGTGAGTCATAGATATAGAAAACACGAACATACCTGAAGAAAACTGGACTTACTAGTGGTCCAGGAGCAACAGTGGACATTGATTGGGCCCAGTCCTCAGTCCATACAAGACGTGATTGAAATTCTCTTTTGGTCAGATTCGATTTCAGGAAGGTCATGGAAAAATGATCACAGCGCTTAAAGGGATTGTGGTGAAGGACAGAGCTGCTCACTGTCAGAAAAGAGCACTGGGTCAAACGCCAGCTACACAATGACTTTTTTCTCAACTGTACTATAGGACTAATATAGACGTGCATGCAATTACTATCTTATGATTTCGCTATCACAATTAGAATAATAAAAAAATAAAGGTGAAGGTGCATTACCTACTAGTTTCTATGGATATGTCGGATATGAATGTTCCAAATTAAATTATAGAGTTCGAATAGGACCTGGGAGAAATTGCTAGATTACTCAAACATGCATGGATGACATCTGATGAGGGAACAACATTGTAACATGGTAGAAAGCTCCAAAAAGTCAATTTTGCATAATAATTAATAGTATAATTAAAGTTCCTATATTACACAAACTTTAAGTCATCTTATGTTGTTGCGTACCTGGAGTTGTGTTTTGTTTCATTCACACATTTTATTATTAGTCTGTCTACATCTCCAAAGCTCAAAATGCTCTGTTCCACCTTGTGATGTCATGGAGTGATAGATTTCAAGTTAACAGCTCCTTTTACCTTTAGTTCAGTAGCGACTGGCAATTCCAGGCCTGAAATGATCCAAATTATTCTAGTGAAGTTGTATAGAGTTTAAAAACACAGTTCCTTCCTGTATTGCCATATGACATCACAAGGTGGAACAGAGTGTTTGCCTAAATATGCAGCATTTGTGTGTTAAACATGTGTGAATGAAACAAAAACAACTCCAAGTATGTTTGTAATGAGGAAACTACATTACAGAACATACAATATAGATCAGAAAATAGCGTAATAGGGCCCTTTAACTGACCTAACCTGTTTTCTAATCTGAATAATAATGTTACCCGCAAACTTCATCACTTTGAATGACCAGTCACAGTGTGCCGTCCCTCAGGAGCTCACTATCTCCCACCAACAAGCTGTATTCCTCACCCACGACATCTTAATCAAGCTCCCTCTGTCCTCCACATGTAAAACTATTGATTGTTTTCCATCTCGAGACACAGTCACTGTCAGGCCCTTTTGCATAATCATCTCCCCAGCAGCAGAAGCGTGGCGTGGAATATATTGAATTTTGATTTTCCTGAAAAAATCTGGCAGAATCAGAAGAATCGAGCTTTCTCACAGCTGCGCTTCAACATCATCCCCAAAGTCAATGTTTTTCTCCTCGGAATTGTTTGCGGATTTTGATATAGAGAAAGGGGCTTAATTGCGTTCGATCGGGTTGCCCTCTGGTGTCAGCGGGAATTTGCCTACGAGTATTTAAGCGTGCTGAATGACAAATGAGGAGCAGTCACCGTGAAATGACCAACCAAGTCCGGCCTGGTCACCCCCGTAAACAACCACACCGCCAGATCTATAATTTATACAAGAGAAATAAATATATTAACGTGCCTATGACAGGTTAGACTACTGGTTCCACTAAAACGCAGTTGAGAAAGCAAAAACGTTGACACTCGTTTTCCGCAATTTGGACGTTTTTTTAGGTTTAAAGGTGCATTGTCTAACTTTTCTTATTTTGGCCTCAAGAGCTGCTTATTTAATTGAGCGACTAAAAAGAGGGCTTGGCAAAAGCTCTCGAAACTGTTCCATATCTTTGTGTATCCGACCTACACTGCACTCAGAAGAGTACACCCACAGGTGGAGGTCATGCAAAAACTACTACGAGTATTTATGCAGAAAAAAAGTACTAGGAAACAGTGCGTCTATATAAAGATAGATGAAACTTGTAAAAATCATCTAAATACCAAAAAATATTCAAACACACGGCTCATATAGTAAAAATATTTGCTTCAGCTCACTCACTAACTTCTGTTGTTGTCCAGTATAAATCCTTATCATTGAAATATAATAGCCACACTAAGATATCCAAAGTGTGTAGAAACTTGTGAATTTCAAAGCTTCGTTGTGACGTTACACCAAAAACTTGAACTTACAGTGAGCCCATCAGCTGGTTTTCCATCCAGCGCCCCCTCCTGGTGCAGCAGGCTGTAGCGGGACAGCCTCTTGCCCTCCTCCAGACGGGGGTAGACCTCCTCATGGTAGTAGTCCATGATTGACAGGCCTTTACCCACACTGCACCTCTTCAGGGTCTGGTCGGTCTGGTCTGCTGTGGAGGCAAAAGACGACCATTAAAACTGCACTGTGTAACTTTTTGGTTGAGGGTCCATCAAAAGTAAAAGTATCACCAGGGCTTAGACAGGCAATACCATGTGTGATATCATAGACTGTATACGTATATAAATGGACATAGCTAACCCTTTAGCCGCCGAGCTCCAAACAGGAAGTGAGCATGGGTGCACTGCCGGCTCCATCAACTGTTTCCAATTAACTTACATTGGAAAATTGTCGCCCCTCTGACTTTCCTGACCAGCCAGTCTCTTCTAAATTCTGTTAGAATTTGTATCACGTGTCTCTCAAATGCGCAAGACATCTCCTCTTGAAAATTCTCGTAACAATCAAAATAGAAAAAGACTTTAATGCTGATTCTGTAAAATTCCACACTGTTTCTCAGTCCTCAGTCTCGGTTTTTTATGTGTAAGCAGCCATGTTTGTTTTTGACACAAACAGAGCATGCGTTTCTCTGATTGGTCAATCCGCCAGTCAATCACGCCCTCTGAAATCAGGGAGACAGGATACAGTTCCAGATGTACTTGTCTCTGTAAAGTTTTGTCAAAGCGTGTGGTTCTGGATGGTCAGGTAACAAATTCGCTCCTATAACTGCAAGCCTCGATGAGCTTTATTTGACTGGAGCCGAACGCTATAGGTGACGTCACACTCCCTTTAGTCTATTTCTTTATACAGTCTATGGTAACAATGCTGTGACTAAACCAAGAGTGACAATGCTGTGTGTTGAATGTCCCCAGGGCCACTGTGATTTGTAATAAATTTATTCTGCAAAAGGCATCCAGACTGTCTCCTTCCATTTCATCTATATTCTTTGGACTACTTGTAAAACTTCTACAACAATTATGGCGATCCTTTGAAAATGTGTTTGTAATACAATGGTGCAAGTTCAAGTATTGCTCAAATTTGAAACGAAATATGACTTGTTTATACTCTTCAAAGACTATATTATAAGTTTCAGTAGTTTTTCTTTCGATCAGAACTTTTCTTTTTACAATAGACTGTACTTGATATTCTAACTTTGCATAACTGCATAAATTGAAGTATTCTGATGTTAGCACTTGGATGGGAGACCACCTGGGATTTCAAGTCCCACAGTGGGGTGCTAGCTAGCTACTGTTGTTGTATCCTTAGGCAATACACTTAACCCAAATTGGATAGTATGAATGTGGTTGTGAATGAGTAAAGCAATTTAAAGCATGTGGAAAAACACTATATAAGACTATTGTATTATTATGATTATAGAAATTAAAATAAAATAAATATTAATAGATCAATAACAATACATCAGTTTTATATAGTGCTTTTTGGACACTCAAAGACGTAATTAGATGACAGACATAATCTATGTCATCGGCCCCTCCGAACACCAACCCTCACACACACACCACTTTCATATCAGGTAATGTGAGTGAAGTGTCTTGCCTAAGGACACAACCACAGTTTTTTACCTCCGATCAAAGTACTGAGCAGCCCCAGTTGTGCTTAGCTTCTGAGATCTGATCAGGCTTTGACCAGGAGGTATGGCCACAGTTTGCCTATTTTATATTGTTTTCATCACATAAATATGTATGATGGCCAATTTGTATTGACAGACAGTACTTGAGACAGAAGAGGAAGTGTTGGGGGAGTTGTCTGACCTGGTCCAGTCTTGCTTCGTGGTGGTGGTGGCTCAGTCTCAGTCTCAGTCTCACTGCTGCTGCCTGAGTACGTGCACACCCTCAAGGCTCTCTCCTGCACACACACACACACACACACACACACACACACACACACACACACACACACACACACACACACACAAAAGACTATTACACCGCACTATCAACACATGTGGAAACTACTATCTACTGCAGGAGAGCTGGCGGTGTAGGTATTGTCTGACATGTCTCGTGTGGCTATCTTTTCACGTTGAGAATTAAAGGCGCGTTGTGTACATTTTCTGGTGTAGGGTCCATCAAAGTGGTTGTATCGCTCAAAAATACCTAGAAAAACAGACATTCTGACTGTGAGCAGGGTCACCTGTCCACAGCTCTAACTTGGTCTAGTTTGGTCTCCATGAAGACAGAAAGGTTTAATGCCACACTGTGAAACATTCCAGACAAAGCAATAAAATCTCCATAGAGAAAAGCATTTGACGGACCCTCCACCAGAAAAGTTACACAATGCACCTTTAAACAAAACACAACTCCAGGTATGTTTTGACAGATCAGAAAATAGCGTCATATGGGCCCTCTAAAATGTATATCCACAACATACATCCACAATGCCATTTTGAAACCATATCTCCACTTGAAGGCTCCAATTTGCAACAGACACCTTCCATGCAATCACAGGTCTAATACATATATAAGAGCGGTACCCCGGGCGTGTCCTGCTCTCTGGTCCTGCCCCTCCTCTCCTCTTCCTTCTTCTCGTCAGGGGGAGCTGAGCCATGATTGGTGCACAGACTTGACCTCTTGGTTCTGATTGCATCTGTGAATACAAGACAGGAAGTGAGGAGCCAGAAGGACAGGTACATGTCATTCAACCAGGGAAGGTACTAAAAGATATAGGATCTGTGCTGTATCAGTATTGTATGTGCATGTGAAACCAAAACCTCTAGTTAAAGGTGAATTGTGTAACTTTTCGTATCTCAAATAAAACGTCCGCAGCTACTTTCTTTTAGCGTCTCCCGTGTTTGCGCCTTCAAAATCCTCCTCACAAACCCAAGTCTCTGCCCAAAACACCAAACAGTGGCCGTCCTACACAGCGACGACGGCAGTGAGAAAGTTAAGTACAGAGAGAGAAACGCTGCTAATCAAGAGCGTACCGTGGGGAGGGGTGAAAGTGCTGGCTCCGCAGTGGGGTGGGGGCGGGTGGGGTGTTTCAGTGGAGCGGGTGGTGGTGGTGGTGGCTTTATTAAGATGTCAGGGTGCTTCTGACAGTGTGCTTATATAGGAAGGAGGGGGCAGTGGACATAAGCACAAGCAGCTTTATGGCCAGGCTGATGCACAGGAAAGGGCCGTAAAGCACATCAGATGATGAAGCTGAGCTGCGTAGAGTGTGGAGTCACAGTTGCATCATGAATAAAAAAAAAATTAAAAAAAAGTTGTATTTTATGGTATGTTTCTTTTTCTTTTTTTTTTTTTTCTTTTTTCTTTTTTTTTTTAGGTAAGACATAGAAAATTAATATGGAAAAAAAACATTACATTGGAAAAAAACAACAACTAAAAAACATATACTTAAAGTCAAAGTATCGATATCGGTATCAGAAATAAAACACCTGAAAATTTTAAAAAGCCTTTGCTTAGTCTTAATTGTGGCTATAAGACAATTGTGGCTATTTTGGGGACTAAAGCACCTCCTGAGCTAGTATAAACTGACAAAACCATCTTCTACCATCTTCTACCATCTTCTATCATCTTCACTGGAGCAGCAGAACAATCAGCCTCTTCAGCCTCTCCATCTCCTCTTCACGCCTAACTACCTTGTCTGCCTAACTACCCTGGTATAGTACGTTTCACACTTTTCTCCATCAAACTTCTCTTTGTTCTCCGTCACTTGGGAGCTGTATATACCCATGCTAGCGTTCCTGGGGGCATTCCTTGTTTCCGCACCGCTCCTTGTCCATCCGTCATCCGCCGGCCTGTCACTTTTGATGCATTAGCTTGCGAATTAGCCTCTTCATTTCTCCGAATCCACCCGCTAATAACTCCCCCCGCATCCCATAATAGTGTGCACGCCTCTGAGTGCTGCTTCCGAAGACCAATATTTCACTTAAAGGTAAAACAGTCCACGCCAAAGCTTTCAGGCTCAGGCACATCGCCATTTCTATGTAACAAGGCAGCTTTTACGGGCTAGCGTCGCATTTGTTTTCATACCAGGCCTTTATTAGAAGATGATGTATTGTTAGCGGTGGAGGGCATTAGGATATATACCGAAATGTAAAAGCGTAAAAGTAAACAACGCTCACATAAATCTGGACCAGAGATAGAAAAATAAAGTTATCGAGATGTAAACAGGCCAGCGATGCACTTAATATAGGGGAAATATTAATAATATATAATGTATTTGATACTTGGAGAGAAAAACCTAAAGCGTGGCGTGGAATAGACTTGTAATTGAAGTATTGCAGTGTATTGAGTGGCTTTGGGAATGCGAGGACACTTCTTCTGTTTGGCGATAACAGGGTTTTAAGGCGGCAGGCTGGTTAAGTTGTGTTTGTGAAGGTTTGGATTTGCTTGGATTGCAAACAGCTGGTGAAGAAAGAAGAAAATACAAGTGCTGCTCTTACAAAATACTCAATGGGGAAGTTTATATACAAGAACAAAGCTGGTTCTAGAGGTGGCTCGTCGTTCAATGGAAATAGAAAGTTAAAACCACAGTTCAGAACATTCTCCACGGAGATAGATGGGTTTTATGTCATACTGTGGAATATTTTAGCCAAAGGAACAGCATTTCCATGGAAACAAGCAGGAGAAGGCCCACCTACAGGCCAAATAAGAGTCAGGTTTGTGGAAATGCAAGCCTACGCATAGTAAGACCGCAGGCTTTTCTATGTTTTTCAGTGCAATAAAGACAACCCAAATTTAAAAAAAAAAGCTACTACCTGTAATTAGATTGGCCGACCCGCCCCAGTTGTATTCTCAAATATCACCACTAGACGCTATCTATGTTACTGCTGTCTGATAGTGTGACAGCTTTGTCCTGACAGAAGGGCCACGTCTCATTTCTGTTTCCTCGCATCCTTCTCCTTGATTCCTCTCCTTGATTCTGCAGGAAATGGGTGAGGAAGTCCCGCCCACAGAGGCGATAAAGGGAGGAGAGAGGATATAAACTCCTCACTGAGACAAATAAAGTTTGATTCTTTTCTCTGATGTCTCCTCCTGAAGCCTCCCTCATGTTTACTCCTTCATTACCCAGTTTTCTTTGGGACAACAATTAATATGACATACTATGATTTGATTGACAGCTAACAAATGGAGGATCAAGGAGAGGAATCAAGGAGAAGGAAGCGAGGAAAGAGAATTGAGACACGACCGTGAAGACCAGAGAGCACAGGGGAGTGCCCAAGTGAGTGGAGGAGAGGAAGAGAGAACAGGTTTCACATTTGACATCTACTGGTAAAAAAAGAAAATCAGATAACGTTATACCAAAATATACATAACTTTAAGTGCCTGCGCCTACTAAAACACACTTAAGCTCATTATATGTAAGCAAACATGTAGTACACTGGGCCACAACTCCTCTAATGTACACAGAAATTAAGTGACAAATAAAATATATATTTTATTTTGTTGAAATTATGGTTAATCCATTAGAAAAAATGTGTTTCTTACATGTAAATTATGCCGAACTTTTGGATGAATTCAGCAATATGGGACTCTCTAAAATAGGACTCTTTACTTCCTGTAATTTTCGACATATTTTTCAAGTTTTCTTTTCAAACTGCTTCTTGATTTGTGTTAAACTATCATTTATATTTACAACAGGTATTATCCCATCAAATTAATTCAAAATACGAACTTTAATACAATAATTACAAAGACCATGACCAGAAAAAGCTGAGTTCTGTTTACCTGAGGTGGAGAGCTTGGGCAGTCGGCTCTGTACGTTACTCCTGGTCACGGCCGGGTCGGAGATGGAGTGGCCTAGACGGGAGGGGGGTGGGGCCGTGTTTGCCGTGACGTTATCGGTCCGCGACGACGACGAGGCGGAGGTGGAGGGGTCAGAGGTCACAGGCGCCGCCACAGGACCGCAGGACTCCGACTTGGGCAGGGGGAAGGTGCCGATGCCGCTGTCCAGGGTTCTCATCTGGCACGAGGAGCCTGGAGGGGGGGAGGAGGAGAGGGCAGTGAACACCGGGGGCAGCACGGGGGCAGTGGGGGGCAGGGTTTAGGGGGGCGGAGTTAGGGGGGGCAGTGGTCACATGCAGCGGAACGGGTGGTGTGAGAAGAGGGCGTCTGAAGTGTAGTGACATACACGCAACATAAGGAACAAGAAAGAAATCGGATATTACAATTTATGACAAGGTAACGAAGTATAAAAGTAAAAGTACAATACTCAAGTAGAAACGTCTACCTGTACCTTCTACTCCACTATATTTTAAATCTGGACAGAAAAGTAAAAAGTACTTTGAAATGGCTGAGACGTTTTTTAGCACATTTTATTTGAGATTCCGTCCCAACTTTGAGCAAACCAAATACACAAAAACAGCAAGAAAAATTAGGAAATCAACGGAATCACTTAAAATCAGATGAATTCTTGATCAAAATCACTGCATTTCATCCTTTAATTGCTCAAAAAATCTCTGCAAAATACCTTTACCTTTTACTCTTTCAGTACATGTACTTTGATACTTTAGTAGATTTTTTCAGGTGACACTTTTACTTGCGTAACTTTTTGCCCCTGTATCTGTACTTTAACTTAAATAACAAAATTGTGCACTTCATCCATTACTGCAATTCAGTAAAATATAATAAGTTATCAAATGAGATAATGCTGAAACTGCAGTACACAACAGAGCTTGGGATCTAATGTGGCCAAACCTCTCATGTTGTTACAGGTGGTTTTACAGCTCAAAAATACCTAGAAAAACAACATTCCGACTGTGAGACTGATGGTTGCCTCTCCACAGATCTGACCTATAACTCAGTCTGGTTTAGTCTCCATGAAGATAGAAAGGCTTAATACCATACAATGAAACATTCCAGAAAAAATAGCAAAAGGAGAAATTTAATTTGTCAACTGGACAGAGTTTATTTGGTCGAGTTTATTTTTCGACCAAATAAACTCTGTCCAGTTGACAAATTAAATTTCTCCTTTTGCTATGGATTCTTCCTGGACGACTGAGGGATTCTACACACATTCCAGAAAAAATAACAAAATTTGACAGATCCCTCACCAGAAAAGTAACACAATGCACATTTAAGCCTAAACTGCTGGAATGCTTTCTCTACCATATTTAGCTTCACTCTGGCTAAATTAGTTAAATCAGTATTCCAAGTTAAGACATGTCTTATGATGTAGGCTATCCCTCCGCCTCCACGCTGATTTTCAGGAGGCTAACCACTGCCGCCCCATTACGACTTCCCCAAACCCATAACTGATCTCTCTCTCGTTGCTAATGCCGAGGATTGCTAATTGGCACAGAGGCGGCGGGCACCAGACGCAGCCTTGAAATCCAAACAGACTTGGCGTGACATTTTTTACCCCCGCTGCCGCGTCTGCTCCTCCAAAACACACAACTCGTAAACCCAAGCACGTGTGTGTTTGTGCGTTCATCACGGAGCAGGAGGCACGTTTGGGGGTAATGTCGGAGGATAGAGCGACAGAAGGCAGAGGTGTCCACGTTTGCTGATACAAGGCTGTGGTTTACAGTGAAACAGATGGAGCGCAATTCGGGTTTTTAACTGCTAAAGGCTAGATAACGGTTTGCCAATATTTACATGCAAGGCTACGATAGGACTGAGTGAGTTTTGTTGTTCTCTGAGGAAAAAAAAAAAAATGTTTTAAAGGCCTGATACCTGAATTTCCCCATATATCTGTCTTTTAACTTTATTTATTAGTTTTGCGTAGGCAATATACAATGACATTTGTTTGTATAAAGGACCAGTGTAGATAAAACAGCCCCCTCCCACCGCACCCGAGTCTCATTAAAAAATAAAAAAATATAAAAATACAAAAAAATACAAAAAAACAGACAGGAAATGAGACAGGGAAGCCGCCTGGCCTGTAGCTAGAAAATCCAGTCACATTCACTGCTAAGGACTGATGAATCAGTGTTCGCAACTTAATTTAATTCATAATTTGGAAGCTTTTTGCTTATATATCAAGGTTTATTTCATGCAAATGTGAAATAGTTTAGGTTAAAAAGCATGATGATTGTAACATAAAAAATGTGATTTAAAATAGTCATTGCTAATGGAAGCTGCAAAAATAATGCTTTGTCATATTTCATAATCAGTCTGTAATTCATGTAAACTGAATATTCTTTACTTTTCTATTTCTTTAGTCAAATTTTTTGCTCCATTTCATGGTGAAGAAGTCAATATTGAAGCTACGTCGACTTGATGAGAACACTAGAATGGCGCCCTCTAGATTTCGTAGAAGAGTGTAATCGGAATGATGAAGAGCTTAGGTGACTCCTTGCTACGTTTACCTTTAGTCTTTTCCCAGTCTTTTGCAGTTTTATCCAAAATCAATGATTTGTCCCAGTTTTATACAAGACATGTCCCAGGTGTCCCCGTTTTGGACCAATCTCAAACCCACCAAGAGTAAAGAGGAGCATATACTGTCATTTGTTTAGCTCAAATACAGAAAAATGTGTTTGAAAATTACCAGAACACAAAGAAAATGTGAGATGTGAATAAGTCATGAGTGGACCAAGTTGCATAATAATATTCTTAATTACACACTTTTTTCACATTTTTATTATAACCAACCATCTCAGACCAGAGGGGGGTCCCAGTTTTTGAAAACCTGGTCACCCTACAATGTTACAGGTTACAGAAACATACAATTAAAGGTGCTTTGTGTAACTTTTCTGGTGGAGGGCCCATCAAATGCTTTTTCTCCATGGAAATGTTATTGCTTTGTCTGGGATGTTTCACAGTATGGTAATAAACTTTTCTATCTTCATGGAGAACAAACCAGATGAAGTTATAGGTCAGATCTGTGGAGAGGCGACCCTGCTCACAGTCAGAATGCCTGTTTTTCAAGATATTTTTGAATACCTTAAATTAATAAATGTAAGGTTGAGGTAGAGCTGTTTAATGTCATACTGTGGAACATTCCAGGCACCTTTAAAGTCATCACAGTTTGCTATTTGACTTTCCATATCAGTTCGTCCCTTGCTGTGTTTTACTTTCGTTTTCTATTTCTAGCTATGTGTATTATTATCTTTCCTACTTTTTACCATTTGTTTGCGACAAAAGACCCAAATCAAATAAAGCTTGAATGCGCCGCTCGCAAAGACTGTGAAAAAGTGTTTGACACGTTTGGAGAAAGTACAATCCCCGGAGGCCATTCAGACACTGCGGAAATTGCTGCACTTTCCAGACTCTAGTTCTTTTTCACGGTTTTTGGAGAGACGATCAATATTGGCGCGTCTAAACTGTAAAGCTTCGTCTCCGTGGGAGGCCGAGGCGAAAAGTCCAGTTTCAGAAGGGTCTTTAGACACACACGAGTAAAGTAAACAGAGGGAGCTAGCATGGTGCCTAGCGTAGCTCACAGTGGCAGCTACAAGAAAAGACTGTTGCGTAAGAGATCGATGCAGTGAATTGTGGGAAGTCCTCTGTTCCTCATGTATCTTTTTTGTTGAAGGGTTTATATTATGATATTTTCTAAATCTATGTTGTAATGGTGTTTCCTCATCGCAATCACACCTGGAGTTGTGTTTTGTTTCATTCACACATATTTATCACACAAACTCTGCATATTTCGGCATTAGGAGTTCTTCTCTCAAATGGAAAACACTCCATACACCTTCACAAGAATCACATGGATGATTTCCGATCTGGAATTGCAATCGCTTCTTAACTAAAGGTAAAAGGAGCTGGTAACTTGAAAACTACCACTTTCTGACATCACAAGGTGGAACAGAGCATTTTGAGCTTTGGAGATGTAGACAGACTAATAATAAAGGGTTACTCAAACATGTGGGCCCCCTTTTAAGTGCAATTAAATAGACAACTTGTAATCATACAAAAGAAAAAGAACTTTGAATGTAAATTATACTGTATATGCTTATCCTTCCATTCACTCCCACTCACCCACACACACATGCTGGTCCAATGTGCACAGAACACCTTGCTATTCCTTTTAAATGTACAAAAAGAAAGATAAAAAAAAAAACAAAAAACATTCAAAATAAAAAATAGACCTGTTCTTTGTGTCTATGAAAATATCCTTCGTCAATATCAGTACAGAAGCTTTTCTGTTTTTACTTTTTAAATGTTTGTCCATGGTGAGTTGAGTTGAGTCCAACTGTCAATAAATACATTTTCAGCATATTTGTTTTAGCTGGTAAAGATGCATTTTGTAACTTTTCTGGTGGAGGGTCCGTCAAATGCTTTTCTCCATGGAGATGTTATTGCTTTGTCTTTAATGTTTCACAGTATGGCATTAAACCTTTCTAGCTACACGGAGACCAAGTTACAGGTCAGATCTGTGGAGAGGCAACCCCGCTCACAGCCAGAATGCCTGTTTTTCCATGTATTTTTGAGCTATAAAAACACCCGTAATTGAGTAAATGTAAGGTGGAGCTGTTTGAATATCAATAGAAACCATAATGCACCTTTACGTACAAAGTGTTGACCCAAACTTTCATTGAACTACTTAAACTTGTGTATCATCTGTGCGTTACATACTTTCCCATGAACCTGTGAAAACGACATTTGAGAATTCATCAAGTGTGGCACAGATGGCGCAGCTTGTGACTCAAACCTGCTAGCGTCGCAAACTCGCTCCCTAGCTAGCGCTGAACTCCTAGCGCATATAGCAAAGCGCGCGGGACCATACATTAGCGGTTATATAATTGAATGTCAAGGCTGGCAGTTGAAAATGCTCCCAACTATAACAAGGTCGATGGTAATTCCAGCCACAGGCAAAAACAACCGCACGTAATCGAGTTTTCCGTGAGCTCTATATCAGTGTGTACAAGCTGCAGGCTACATGGGCAAGTATATGCTTTTTTTCATAGCTCCACTGTGCAAGAATTGGTTTTGCGCAGTGGTGAATGATGGGTAACCTTGTTTGAGGGATATTCCTGTAGTGAGATAGCAGCGGGAGTGGATTGTAACGGAGCAAATTCTAAAAAAAATGGAGTTTGATATAGAAGAAATGTGAATAATTTAGAAACTTTTCGCTGCTCATCACCTGTCCACGCTTGATTTCGGGTTAGCTAACAGCTTTGGATGGCTAGTCTGTAGAATTCTATGCAATTTTAGTTTATTTCTTTACACAGTGACCAGTGGTGGAATGTAACAAAGTAACAGTAGTACTGTACTTCAGTATACATTTTAGGTATCTGCACTTTACTTAAAGGTGCACTGCGCAACATTTCTAGTGGAGGGTCTACTACCTGCTTGTCTCCATGGAGATGTTATTGCTTTCCCTGTAATGTTCCATGGTATGACATTAAACCTATCCATTTTGCATTTATTCATTACAGGTGTTTCTATTGCTCAAAAATAGAATAATTCCTTCTGTGAATAGAGGCGCCTTTCCACAGATCTGATTTGTAATGTGATTTGTAATCTATACTGTGGAACATTCTAGACAAACATTTTCATGTCGGACCCTCCACTAGAAATGTGCATCTTTAAATAAATTTTAAAGTGGATACTTGTTACGTTTACTTACTAGAGAGAAGGTATCAAAGTACACCACTACATTTTTGAACTAGACTGAAAAGTAAAAGTATTTTTTTTAAATTTAGTTTGAGACCTGCTGAAAAGCCTGAGGGTTTATTTTTTAACACATCTGTAGTTTGAGCAAACACAAATATACAAATAAAAACAGCTAGGGGGACTTATTTAACAAATCAGCTCATCTGTTGTAGTTCCAGCCAAGTCAGTTTTTTATGGTCAGATAGTATAAAAAAAAATCAGATTAACGTCAAATAAAGCTTCAGACAGAGCATGCCTACAGTTAGCATCACACCCCCAGGGAATGCTGACGACATCAGTTGCAAATTATCATCTGACAGCACTACCTTGTTGCATAACAGTTGTAGTAATAGATGTGGTAGGCTAATAAACGTGGAAGTACCCATAAAAGTACTACAGTAGCTTTTGTGGTAGCTTTTCCTTGAGTGGAGACAGAGTTCAATTGCTTTCTGTATCCCAGTTTGTTTGTTTAGTGGAAATCATTTATATGAGCAGACACAATAAAACAAGTGTATTCCATGGTCAATAATACCACAAATATTGTACTTGGAGTGATCGAAGACAGCAGAGATGGCCCACTTTGCTTTTGTGCATGGTAAAGTGCCGCATATAAAACCATTTGGGAGATTTATATGTTGTTCTGGCTCGGAGCCCGGAGAGAAAAGAGACCGGCCACTAAAGGACGTGGAGGGGTACACGACCCGGTTCTGGAAATATGTCAAAGGAAATGTGCACGTTTAGCAGAAAATCAAAACACCACGCTGTTAAACTCGAACTATTTGCATTCTATTATATTTCATAGAAGTGATTTATAACGGAGAATTATGGGTCGGATATGACATTTTATGTGCACGTGTTTGGAGAGATTGTGCGTTTTAATTTAAAATACATACAACTGAACAAAAATGCTACTGTATTTTCATGAGATCAACTATTGTTCAAGATAGAAAAGTATTCATGTATTTGTATTTAAACGCACTATGAAACTTTCTGGTGATGTCTCCATTGAGCTTGAGTTATTCTTCTGTTCCACACATAGACTGTATATATAAATGTATAAATAGCTAATGTTCTAGGCAACGCGATACAATAGGAAGTGAGCCTTTGAGCTCTGATTGCAGTTGACTTATATTGAAAAAAACACAGCTGTGAGTGTCGTCATTTTGGTCTTAAAATGTTTGTATTAATCCGCTCTACATGATCCTGGTGTTTTTATTTCAATATTTTGTCTCTAAATTAAGATATGAACATTAATAACAGACCAATCCAGTGTCTATTTTTCCCTGAGGTCATTACGAAGCACCGCCCCATGCCAAAGCAGCAATACGAGCAGGTGGGGGTGTGTACCTTCAACAGCCTCCTGATTGGCTCTTTCTTTCCAAATATGGTCACTGTTTGCAGATTTGCCGCTATAACTGCTAGCCTCGCTGAGCTTCATTTGGTTGGTCCCTTAGTCACACTTCTGTTATACAGTCTATGGTTCCAGAGTATGACATTATTTATTCAGTCCACATAGTTACTGCTACATGACATTGTTCACTTTTAAGATCAGAAGCCATGTTTTTCTTTTAATAGAAAAAAAATAAAATTGGTTTTGACCTTATTACCCTACCCTACTTTCTATTACAGTGGGAGACCACAATCATGACAATAGCAACAGAACTTCAACTTCACTAGAAACATATTTTAACACTCTCTCAGTTAATTAAAAACCCATCCATCCACTCACACCAAAACCAAAAAGATCTTTCTGACACAGATCACTGGACCAATTTTTCCAGCTCCCCACCGCGCTCCGTCAACCGACGTGCCCTGGCCGTCCGCTAAAAATGAAATCCATTACAATAACAATCAGAACCGCCTCGCAAATCTTTCTTATGCTTCATAATCTGCACTCCTTAGCTGTACTTAGTGAAAAATGACCCGGCGGCGCGTCAATCAGACTCCCCCCAAAGGATTATGGGTACACGGAGAAGTTGTCAGTCACGTCACAAAATCAGCCGTGTACAAAGACACGCAATGCTCTGGTGCTTTGGTTGCTTTTTGACGTTCGGTGACAGTAGTTTATTCGATAGAACATAAACAGATTTAAAAGTTACTGAAGCAAACACAATGAAATTGCAGTGATAAAAAGGTCTGCAATATGCTTATAGTAATTGTTTGAGGTATTTATGGATAGGCTATTACTTTCTATAGGACAATGATATTTAAAGGTCCTTATTACGCTAATTTGACTATTATGAGCTTTAAGCCACGTTATAATGTTACGTCCTCAAAAACATACCTGGAGTTGTGTTTTGTTTCATTCACACATGTGTGAATAATCCTGCATTATTATTCAAGCTCAAAATGCTCGTGATTTCATGAAGCTGTAATTGAAGTTAACAGCTACATATTAGCTACAGTAATGAAGCAGCCTCCTCAACTCCATCTCCTCCTAACTTTACCACCACCCATACGTAGGAATACTGATGGTAATAGCAATAGTAGTAGTAGCAGTACTAATAGTAGCAGTGATTTAATTACTTTAATGTAAGTACTTGTTATTACTTTCACTGATTGAAGTATTGAAGTACATTCTTGTTCTGTAAGTACAGATTCTCAGACTGTCATTGTTGTTTTCAGTCTCTGCTCCTATAAAAACTGCTATGGAAATACGTAAGAGACAAAAATAGCTCAGTAAATTATTAATACACAAAAACAATCGATATCGTCTCTGTACGTGGACAAAAATTGAAGTCAATCCTCGACCTCTGACCTGCGATATTAAATATAGATATGGTCAAATATTCATATGGTCTTACCGATCATGTGGTCCTGACAGGAGGAGTCCAGGATGTGCCCGTCGTCCGTCTCCGCTTTCGGGTTCAACTTCGGACTCATGATCAGCATCTGAGGAAGGGCAAAGATTAAATACATATGGCAATAAAAACAAAAAGAAATTGTATATTATAAGCGTTTTGTAGTAAAATATATACATAAAAACGGTTGCTGAGACTGGGGGCGAGGTGGGTTAAGTGTCTTGCCCAAGGACACAACGGCAGCATACGTCTGTGGGCTCTGATTCGAACTGCTGACCTTCGGATCAGCGAACGAACACTCTACCAACTGAGCTACTGTCGTCCCCAGTGCGAACTGTAGACGATGAAGGTCCAGTGACTTGCTCAGAGGCACAATGTCAGAATGTAATAATACCAAAATGATAAATAAGGTGATAATTACTTGGTTAAAGGCACTATATTTAAGATAACTGAAAACTGACCATTCTAATGTTGATTTTTTTTTAATAGTTGGACGTTTATTTGATGACTACATTTCTTTTCTCCGATACAAACTGAAAACTGTTGACATTTGGCTTGAAATTATGGCAAACCTCATCAACAATTTTGTAAACTGAAAGTACATTTTGACTTCTGAAAATCACAACTCAAATGTTAGAAAACTCCCTTATGGTTTTAGAACTTTTCCATTATTTATTAGTAACATCCACATTCAACTTCCTTCACAATCTCCAACCAAAGTTCTCCCATTTTATCGAACCCAAACCAACTTTTTCCGCCTTCAAATAAGTTTCAAAAAATAAAACTTTATCGAACCTCCTTGTGTAACAGTCTCGCCCCTGAACCATCATTTGGGACCTCACCTCCCGAGCTTTACCATTACAACGCCCCTCCCTCTTCGCCATCCTCATTCGTAATACACTACATCTTTCATTGTTGCGCGGTAATTGCCTGCTGTACTTTACATTAATTGGGTTGTGTGATAAAAAGTACTAGCTCTGAAGTAGCTGCTAGGTCACAAAGTACACAGTCTTTTGTTGCATTTCTTTGGGGAGAAGGGAGAAGTATTAAATGTCCGCTTTGTCAAATTGAGCGGTTGAGATAAGGTCCCTTCCTCACTGCTATCGGCGCACTCATCGTATTAGAATTAAATGTCCACCATTATGTCCCTCTTTTGGTCATTTAGACACAATCGTGCGGGTCTATACTTGAAAAACGCCTACAAGGTCACGCTTTTTAAAGATACGTCTGCGGCTAATAGCTGTTATGCTAACGTTGCTAAAAATACACATCTTCCAGACCAGTTATGATATTATGGTTAAAGCGGGCGAAGAGATACTGAAGATGCTGTTGGATCAGGTATAGGTGCCATGACATCAGTTAAGCTAATGTCGTAACAGGGCCTTTAATGAGATGTAATAAGACAATTTACATCTCATAATGTTTGAACTTTGAACTTTCATTCATACAAAGCTGTTCAGTAGTGATGTGAAGGAGAAATAATAGTTACATAACGTGTTGGGATCATCACAAACACACCTGGAGTTGTGTTTTGTTTCATTCACACATGTTTAACGCACAAACCCTGCATATTTAGGCTGAGTTCTTCTCTCGAACTGAAAACACTTGTGATGTTCCACCTTGTGATGTCATATGATAATATAGGAAGTGCTCCACTGTGTTTTTAAACTCCATACGCCTTCACTAGAATCATTTGGATGATATCAGCCCTGGAATTTCCAATCTCTGCTGAACTAAAAGGTAAAAGGGAGCCAACTAGTTAACTTGAACACAACATCTTTATGACATCACAAGGTAGAACAGAGTATTTTCCGCTTTGGACATGTAGACAGACTCATAATAAATAAATAATTACTCAAACATATGTGAATGAAACAAAACACAGCTCCAGGTCTGTTTTTGAGAAGGTAACATTATAATTATGTGTAATATGGGACCTTTACATGAAATCATAGAACTCCTGAAATACAAACGAATAACTCAAAAAGTATAATTTGTTGAAAACTGAAGTGATTAATAACTACATTTAACACAAATGGGGGAAAAAAATACAGCTAGTTTGCTAATACGCGCCATTATACGCACATGTTAAGATTAGCAAACTACTCCGTACAGCTATACAAGATACAACAGGTTTGAATCATATATTTTTCCTGCGTTCTGACGCTATACAATGCAGTACTTTCAAGGTCATGTTCGTCTTTGTGTATTTTCATGACATGAGGACAATATAGGCTACATAAATATCTGCCACAGTTAGAGATGTACTGTTTGACAGATCTCTGCTGTATTGACGGCGAGGAGAAGGCACGTAACGGGAGAGAAGGGAGCAGGCGGAGAATCGTAGGCACCACGCAATCAATAACAAGGCTTCAGGGAGGATGCATGCAGAGGGGGCGGCCATGTTGATGTGTTTGCTCACCGGACCTGTGGGAATTTCGCCCACAACCAGGGCTCGGTTATAATGGGTTACAGCTACTCAATTATATAGAATTTTTTTTTTTTTTTTTTTTTTTTTAAGATACTTATAAATGCAGTTTTTTTTGGTCACGTTTTTATATAGCGCTTCAAGGCACTCAAAGCACTTTACACCAAGGAACCATTCAACAACCACGCAACAACAGCATTCATCCGCGGGAGCTGGAATCGCACCGCCAACCTGTGGGTCAGTGGATCCGACTGCTCAACCAATAATGTTTACGTCGAGAGTGCGATTCGAACCGGCAACCTTCAGAACATTGGGCAAACGCTCTTACCAACTGAACTACTTCTGTTTTTCACATATTACGCAAAAATGACTCCAATTCAGAGTATATGAAATGTTTTGAGTAATTTTGACTAGCTTGCAATAGTTTTGTTTGTATGACTATGTTGAGTTATCATGTATTGTTTTATTAATTGCATTCATTTGCCAGTAGTAACTCAAAGATCTAACTTTTAACTCTGAAATTGAGTAAACCTAAAACCACTCTCTCTGATCTGAATCCTCACTATGATAACAGATGTAGTAAATAGCTCTAAGTTCATTTTGATGACTACATTTCATTTCTCTCATACAAAGTGAAGAATGGTCAAATTTATTTTTCATTTGATTGTCATATGGATAAACTGGACTCAAATGCAACACAAGGAATGCATCCAAACGCAAGACTTTCAGTTCAACAGAAAGTGTCCTACAACAGGTAACGCAAGTCAGGCTGATAAACACCTAAGGAATATTTGACTTTATTATATGAACTTAAATATCCTCCAAACCTGGGAAAATCTCTAACAGAAAACAAGCTGGGTATAAATATAAATATAGGCAGGCTCAAACAGGGAATAATTCAGAATCAGAATACACAACGCCCAATGGGACCAACAGGATATGTTCAGATACAGAACTGGAGAGTGTGTCGACTGAATGAACGGAGAGAGTTTATATAGACTACCCTGTCTGATGATTAGGAAATGAGTGGCAGCTTTAACTAGTATTGTCATGATACTAAAATTTCTAATTCGATTTCGATACTAAAGAATAGACTCAATCATTGATATCAGTTACGATGCCACAATGAAGATAATACATACATTTAATGGAGTGTAATACAATATAATAGATACTTTAATTATGTTACCATAAGATCTTAAAGTAGTTTTAATAAAGCTCTAAATGACACTAGATATGTTCAACAGAGCTAAAGTTTTGTCCTGATAATGTAAATTTTTGCTGTATCGATACCTAATTTTAATAGTATTTAATTTCGATACTAGTTTTAATATCAGTTAGTATCTGATTTTCCGATACTTTTGACAACCCTACATTTAACCAGTTTAGAATAATTTGCACGACTGTGGTGTGGTGAGGTTTTATGTATTATTTTAGGATTTTTTTCATTTATTTTTTTATTTTATGTTTTTAATATTTGCCAGTAGCAAATCAATACTCTAATATATGAGATAATTTTACCTAATATATGGAGTTTTTGTCATTAAAGGTATCAAAATGTATATTTTTATTTTATTTACTATAATAATGATAGCATATGTACAAACTGCCAAATTTAAAAAAACAGCCCAATATTTTTATTCGTCCCATAGTTTAATTTTCAGAACCACATACTCAAAAATATCCACCCATGAACTCAGTATTGCAGTAGTTTTTCACCACATACTTTCTCCCTCCTATATGACTTCTACTTGATTAAAGATACATTGTGTAACTTTTCTGGTGGAGGGCCTATCAAAGACGTTATCCCTTGGTCTAGAATGTTCCACAATATGGTATTAAACCTTTCTATCTTCATGAAGACCAAACAAAACCAAGTTACATGTATAAAAAGGTATAAAACCACCTGTAATTGAATACATGTAAGGTAGAGCCGTTTAATGTCATACTGTGGAACATTCCAGGCAGAGCAATGGCATATCAAACAAGCAGGTGACGGACCGCCAACCAAAAAGTTACACAGTGCACCTCAGCCTGCACCCTCTATAAAAGAACACATGGTTTAGTTTGACACCTTTTTGCACACTTACTCACCGGGCTATCATGGCACATCTCTGCATCCATCTCCACTTGTTTCTTGGGCGTTGAAATCCCATGCGGAGCTGCCACTGAACTGCCCTTCACCGCCGTCCTGTGACAAAACAAAGATTCGATCAGCTTAATTCCCCTTTTATCGGGAGAGCCTAAAGATAGCGGCGCTGACGAATCTCCGGCGTTTAAAACCAGACTGATTTCAGTAACGCATGAAAGATAGGCTGTGGTTGAAAGTTCGTGGATATGTTTTTGCTTCTTCTTCTTCTTCCGGGGAGGACTGTCGGCTGGAGAGGACCTATAGCTCACGCAGACAGATGCAGTTTGTCATGTTATCGGAAAAGGCACGCTTAATGCAACAATGCCTCATGTTTATTTAGTCGGACAAACATTTCAGCAGGAAAAGAGAATGCTGACAAGTACTAATGAGGAGCTGCTAATTAATTATACAGGATTCAAGGCTGTGAAAAGCACTAGTTTGTAGTGAATGCTCAAGGACTTGTAATAAGGGATTACAATAGTTTTCAGATTTCAGTTTATTCGTGAATCTGTATTGTGAATTGGAGTATTTTTTTATGGCCTCTAGGAAAGTTTCAATGTTTTTTTATTGTTTATTCAAACACTGGTGATAATTCAAAAAGACTGGATACTTAATTCTTACCAATAAATGTCTGCAAAATATATATATGTGTGTGTGTGTGTGTGTGTGTGTGTGTGTGTGTGTATGTATATATATATATATATATATAGTAATAATTTTTCATATTATTTTGTTTATTCAAATATGACAGAAGAGCTGCTATTTTGTTAAGTACTGGCTTATATGATAATCATATATACTAGTATAATGACTCTAATGACTTTTTTTTATAAATAGTAATGATTGTAATAATAAATGTTTCCTTTATCTATAAACTATGTATATGTTGTTTTAAATATATAACAATTCACATGCTTATGTTTACAAGAAGAATAATGATCAATGCATTTAGCTAGTCATTCATTAATATCTAACTTTATACAACTCACTCTCTCTTGCACACACACACACACACACACACACACACATTTACGTCAATCTTATAAGTTTCCCAACATTTTGAATAAAGAGCACCCACCTGCCGAGAATCTCCTTCACCAGCTGCTCTTTGCCGATGAACGCCGTGGTGCACTGGATCTGGCTTGCAATCTGACCCATCTGATTATTGCAGTGGTCCATGATGGTGCTCAGCTTGTTGTTCACCTCCGCCAGATTCGACGCCGGGCCCTCTTGCTGGTTATCGCTTTTCTTCTTCTCCTTTTTCTTGTCCGACTTGATCTGCTTTCCTCCCAGCACCGATCCTATCTTGAGCTCCTTCTTTTCCTCCTTTCCCTTGGGGGTTTCTGCTTTCTTACCGCTCAGGGCTGGCAGCTTGCTTTTGCGAAGGCCAAACCAGTTTGCCAATGAGGGTCCAGTCTTTTTTGCCTCACTGGCAGCAACTTTTTCCTGTTCTTGACATTTCTGGAGATTCTCCTCAATCCCCATCATCACCCTCTCTTCGATGGTGCACACAGTGGGGCTGATCTTCTTATCATCACCATCTAGAGGTTGCTTGGTTGAGTCTACCTCCCTGCTATAGTCTGGCTCATCATTGCAAGATCCCATTGTTTCGTGTAATGGGTTTTCCAAGCTGTATGAAGGCGGTTGGAACTGCGGGTGTGAAGCAACTTTTGAAGGTTTACGGACATGGCTAGGTCTGTCACTAATTGGCAAGCTACGGACTTCTTTTTTAGATGGTGATGTGACAACCTCTTCTTCGCATTTGGAATCACATTTGGAATCACATTTGGGGGTTCTTTCTGGGAGGATGTTGTGGCTATTCGACCCCGTCATACCTCCGTAGTGACTGATTCTGCTCCTTGGGGAATGGATAGGACTTTCAACATGAGGTACCTCTAAAGAACTTTGCCTTGACAGCGAACTCCCCCTTTCCCCTGAGTTGGTGATGATTTGCGTTCGGATTCTACCAGGTATGTCTGCTGTGTTTATGCTAGGTTTCTCCAGGTAGTTGGTGCTAAAACTCTGGCTACGTGCTTTTGCGCCTGTCATTCCTAGAGCTGGTTTTAGATGAGGTTTTGTGGTAACCGATATGGACCTCGAGAAAAGCTGACTGCCCCTTTTCCCACCCATTTCCTCTAGGTGTACTTCCTCTTCCTGATCTTCCAGTTTAGCTTCGGCTATAGTAGCGCTAGCTGGGTCAAAAGAACTGTCACATTGTATTGAGGCATTAGTAGTCACAGTTTCCTTAGAGACAGAATTGATATGTTCCTTCTCTAGCTTGCCCGGTATGGAGATGCTACTTTTCTGGCTAGGTGGAGATTTCAAGAATGCTTTGAACCCCATTGGAATACGGGACTTTGGCGAAGTCACTACTGAACTAGGTGGGCTTACAATAGCTTTTGGCGGCTCTGTTTTAACTTGCGAGGATTCCTGAAGAGATATTGGCAAGCTGATGGACGTCTTTTGAACCATTTGGTGTTCTTGGGAAGACCCACGCTTAGGTGCAAATGAATTCTGGAATGACGAACCTCGAAGGGCACTGTAAGGGGGAGGGACATTCTTGGAAACTTTCGATTCGGGTTCTGGAGCACACCCTGAGTTTGCGGAAGGGAGGTAGTCTTTTGTCAAGCGTTTGGAAGTGCCTTTAGTTTGCGTTACAGCGGGGGACTTTTGAAGGTGCTGACTGGTTTTGTCCACCAGTTTTTGAGGTGCAAGTGCAGTCCCGTAGCCGGCGTCGAAGTCCGAACAGTCTTTGTCCTTAATGGGAAGAGTGGCTTGCATATTCGCTTGGTTGTAACTTGGAGGAGGGCCTCTCACAGTAGTTGATTGATGCACCATGCTAGGCTTATGCGTTTGAGGTGAGTTTTCGTAATTTGGTCTGACCAGCAGGGAGGTGGTTCGGCCCGGGGGTGGCGGAGGAGATGGGGACCTGAGTTTACTTTTGGTAGTTTCACAGTGTTTATCTTTAGTTGGTTGTTCACCGTTGTCCGTAAACTCCAAGTGTCTCCTGGCTAAATGGGGAGAGGCTGGCGTTGTAGGGCCTTTAGTCCATTCAACCCTGCTTGGTAACTTTACAGACTTGGGGCTCTGGGTGCAGATGGTGCCTTGGGCTTTGACGAAACGTGGGGCTTTGACAGTAGGAGATAAGGGAGATTTGTCCTGAGCAGCGGGTCCTGAGTTCGTAGAGGGTTCAGTAGTGGAGCCCTTAGACACTCTCAAAGGGGAAGCTGATGGTTTGTTGCGACCTGGTATTTTTGAACTGCCGGTCTTAGCACCAGCTGGCTCATTCATGGGGGGTACGGAAAGTCCTTTACTAACCCTGCTACTCTGAGGTTTGATCAGCTTCCTTTGAGGTGTCACTTGCATCGTCAACCTCTCCTCACTAGCCTCCCTACTGCTGCTCGGTATTCGAATCCTGCTTTGAAACTCCAAAGGTTTCTCTGGTGATTGCAAGACTGTATAGTTCCTTGACGATTTTTGCCTCGTTGGCCGCTCTTGAGATATCAATTCTGTATAATTGGGAAGAACTTTTGCCGTAACACTTGCACCCATGCACTTCGGAGAGCAGATTTCGATTGGTTCTCCTTCAGCGTCAAATATTGCCAATATACTTTCTTCAGACTGCGTACACTGCTTTGCTACTTTGGGGTCCTTGATGAGACTAAACGGTCTTGGCCGGCTATCCGCAGATTGGGTGCGACCTTGGTCTTTCCTTAAGTGCTGATGCGCAAGAAATCTTTTGGTTTCTCTATCTCCAACTTGTGGGTGGTAGGGCAATTGGATATCACTAGATTCTGAAATAAGTTCCTCAGTATCGTCCATATCAGAGAGCTGATTCGAACACTCAGGCGGGTCAACACGTAGCTTGCACGGTTTCGAGAAAGCAGACTTCCGCTCCCCTTCCGGAAGAAAACTGTTAATGAAACTCAAAATCTTTTCTGGTCTGTCCTTTGAATCGTAACCAGGGGGGTGTTTGGGATCAGAGCTAACAATACCAGAAGGTGCACTGTCCTGAAGGCCCTCCCAGCTACACAAACTCTCCGAAATACTATGAGACTTCTTACACTGAAACCAGCCGTCTTTTGTAGGAATATTATCGCCACGGTTTGATTGTACCAGTTCATCATCCGCGTCATCGGAATCATAGGAAAACCGTTTACTCCCAGCTGCCCGGCTAACATGTCCAGACTTGGTGACATTTTTAGCCCCACCCTTGAAGCCCAGGGAATAGATGCCCTCATTGGAGTTCATGCAGTCCTTTTCCCTGCAAGATTTGGTGACCCGCGAGGCAGAGGCGCTCCTGTGCTTCCTCCGCTGAAGTTTGCGCAGGCCCTCCAGGATACGGCACTCCTTGCGTCGGGTTGGGACTTGCTCCTCGGGGGGATTGTGGATGTTGCTCGGAGCGGAGGAGCCCAAACTCAGCCTCTTCTCCCAGTTCAGGGAAGACTGTTGGAAGAAAAAAAAAAAAGAAGTTGTAAACAACTGGAATTTCAGACATTTGCACATACATAATATTTTCTTAATATGTGTGCATGTACTGCTAACTGTACCTTTACCTCCGTGATTAAGTATACTAAAATCAAATTGGAATTATCTGAGAAGAGGCTACATACAAAATGCAAACAGCCTAACATGCTATGCAAAGTTGGTGTTACAACCATAATAAAAAAAGGCCAATATAAAGGTTGAGCTAAAAAACAAACAAACAAAAAAAAACAGTTGTCCTATATCTTTGAGAAATAATTTAGTTAAACTTTGTATTTTGTTATTCTTTGTATTATAGCAGAAGTCATACGTTTCACCTCACATTAACATACTTTGCCAGTACATGTGAGCTATGATAATAAGTTATGGATTTAGAAAATATGCAATGCCTGCTGCCATGGCAACGAGAAGCGTAAGTCATCACTACATAGTTGTGTATGCTTTTAATGTACCTCCATTATTTTCTGTTAAAAACTGTATTTACCATTTTGCCTATGGACCTTCCGTCGTTCCAGGTGTATGATCCGTTGGAGAAGTCACTGCAGGCGCTGGACAGGGAGATCTCACTGCTGCTACAGCTGCTGCGGGGGTACAGGGGGCGCTCTGGAGCAGTCAGGCTCAGCTGGCTCACACACTTGGTCACAGGGAAACCACCGGCCTTTCCATTCAACGGGATATCCTGTAAAAACATTAAGTAAGTACATGTTCAATCAACAGAAGGTAATGTTTCTTCTTTTTATAATATCTAAAAAAATGATATATGTGCTAGTAATACATGTTTTAGGTGGAGTCCCCAGGAAAAAAGCAGAAACCACACATTCTAAAGTTCATTAAATACATCAAATACATTACTTTTTACATTTGTACTTATATTTGATTACATTTTGACAAATATAATACTTAATGTAGATTGGACCCTGTAATCAGTAAAATAAAAGATCTGAACAGTATGTAGTAAGTGCTGGAACAGAAGTTTCCAGCGTTATTGTAATAGCAGTAATGGCTTGATTAAATGGTGTTCCTCATATGCAGACAAAATGCACACTTTACATAAGACCTTACAGCAGAAACCCTAGCCCGTGTTGTTATTGAACTAATCTGCTCTCAGTGCTGCTCGTGTGTATCACTTACACACACAGACGAGAAGGTGGAATTTCTTGCACGTACTTGTAATCAGATCATGTGCCAGCAAAATCACTTTAACCATTCACTCCTACCACATTTATTCTAGATTTCAGCATTATCAAAAAACTAATTAGCCAATTATATTTTCTTAATTTATCTAAGAATTAAAGAGGGGTATTACACTTCTATGGGGCATTAACTGCTAACACATAACATATTTAGCTCACCATGTTAGCTTTTATTGTTCTAGAAATGCTATATTAGGCGAAAATATAAATGAATATGGTGACTTTTTTTGGGGGGGGGTTTTTGGAACTCTGAAATCCCCCACCCTTTGCTCTCCACACTAAGTCATTCTCCCTTCAGAGCTCGATCACAAGAAGAATTGTGAGAACTGTCGTGTGGTATCTTACTGCTAACTGTAAAGAGGGTTTGAATAGGGCCCAGGAGAGATCGCTAGATTACTCAAACATGTATACATGCATGGATGACACCTAAAACCACTTCAGGCATGTTTTTGATGATGGAACATTACAACACGGTAGCTCCAAAAAGTCGATTTCGAAAAAAACAAACAAAAAAAACCCCAAAAAAAACCAATACATAAAAATCAATTTCTAAAATTATAGAATATTGTATTTATATATATTATAATAAAATGGAGATGTGTAAAGTTGATAGTTCCATTCCAGCTTTGATTGGCGCATTCTTGGGCAAGACACTTCACCCACCACCTTGATTACGTATATTTGTATAATTTTTCGTGTTTGTTGGAAGCTGTATTATTTCATTATTAGTATTTTTTTCTATTCACCCTAACAGTCAGCCCTTGGTCCTCAGCGCTACAAAAGCAATGGACCCCTCTTATTCTCCAACCTTAATGCATAATACATAAGATGACTAATGTACCGTGCTGTCCTATACGGAGTCACTGTTACCCCAGAAGAAACCGGATCAATGCGTTTCTGGAAATATGACTTGGTTGCTTTTAGCGGCTATGATACGGGTCGCTCTTCCTGCTTGGGGCCAGAAGGGGTCAGGGCTTGGGTATTTTAATATCTCGTAATGATTTGTGCGAGAGAGGGAGGGGGCAGAGGTTGGTGGTTCTATCCTTACGGTGGGCGGTGGATGGAGAGATGTCTTGCTCTTGTCGGGTTCCAGGAGGAGGTCGGCGGCGGATAAGTCCATGATCCTGGAATGGAGTTTCTGGAAGACAAAGAGGAAAAGTGAATTCAAATGGGAATTTTGACTGTGAAGGGACTAGGTAGGATTTAGAATTTTGTCTTATTTTTAGATAAACACATGATTAAAATATATAGCTTGAGAAGTGTTTAAGGAGCATATCTGTTCAAAATTCTGCTTGTGCAAAATATGAAAAAATAAGGTTAAGATACACTAAGACCAGAAAATTTGAGTGGTTTGACTTGCGCATAATAAATTTGAATAAATTTTTTGACAAAATCTAATTTTATATTTTATATTTACAAAATAGAAAACAAAATGTATTATTATTTTTTTTAACTTACAAGACTTTTTACATTGAACTAAAATGGATAAGACAAATATAATGCTTTACATAAATACTGTACAGTTGTATATGTAGGTAGTTGTACTCTTTGTCATTGTTTTTTATTATCCTGAGCAGTCTTGGTATAGAATAAAAATAAAATAAAAATGTACTAATATAATATAAACACAATGAACAAAAATATGCTATTAAAAAAATAATAATAATAATAATAATTATTATTATTTTTAGTAAATTCTTTGCTGGCCTAAAAGTCCATATGCAGATTCAGAAATACTATTCTTGGTTTGGTATACACTAAAAATAAGACATTTTATGTTATGTTATTTTATGTTGTTATGCTATTTTATTTTATGTTGTTATGTAATTTTATGTTATTTAATTTAATCTTAGGTTTTTTTATGTTATGTTATATTATTAGGGATGGTACAAGATCTCGTGCCTCAAGATCTCATGAGACAAAATTGCCACAAGACACATGAGAAAAAATGATCTTGTGAGATTTTTTTCCAAGTGTTTAAAATGTAAAAGGGTTGATGAGTTACATCTCTTTAACAGTTCCAAAAAGCAGTACTAGAATGGAAAAAAAAAAAGAAATCAAATAAATAAAACATTGTAAGGCCAAAATGAAAACTGAATCGTGAAACTTATATATTAGGAATTATGTTAAAATCTTGTTTTGTCTCGTTCTCATGGACCCAATCTCATATCTCGTCTTGTCATGTGGAAATTGTGCCTCGCCCCATCCATATATATCATGTTATCTGATGTTATGTTATTTTATGTTATGTAATGCTATTTTACTTATTTATTTTGTAAATTCTATACCTATATACATACATTTATAAGTGTGCAGTGGCCTGAGCTGTCTGGTCTCATTCATCATTAATGTGATCATGAAGCACAGAGCAGAGTGTATCTGTAATAATGACGTGTGGGACAGAGGGAGGGTTTTGACTCTGTCTCTCTGCGACCGGACTCATATTAAGCTCCAATACGGATACGGATGTGAACGCAAATGTATTAATCTGCCACTTAATTACACGAGCACCCTCGATCCACTTTCACTAAACTGGGAATAGAAGAATTAAACTGCTTCTCAAGTGTAAACTAAGCCTCCTTTTTTTGTCATTTTTTTCTGGTACATTTCATTTTTTCTTTTTCTTTTTTTATTGTTTTATTTATTTATTTATTGTTTCTTTTTTCATGTATTTATTTATTTTGCAGTGGCTATATATTTCAACAAATCTTACACTGGCACTTGCTTCAGTTAAACTGGAAAACAAAAAATAAAATTGTTCTTTTCAAGGGTAAACTTAACCTGTTTTCATTTTTTTCCCCTGACACATTTTATTTATTTTTTATTTTTACTTATTGCAGTGGCTACTATATATTTCGACAAAATCTTTCATGAGCACCCTTATATATAGATGAACAGACAAATTAAACAAGCAGTTTTTTTCACTAAATGTAAATGTTTTTAAATGTTTTTTAAATGTTTTTTTTCTGGCACATTTAATTTTTAATTATATTTATTTATTTATTTGTATTTTTTTTAATTGTATATATATTTTTTATTTTACTTTTTATATTTATTTTTTAATCTTGACTTTTTGCAGTGGCTACCATATCTTTCAACCAAACCTTCCCAGTCAAAGTCACCTCCATTCAAAAAGTCCATCCGTTTACACAATGTTTACACATTCATGAAACACACACACTGCAGCATGTATATAAAAACAGTAGGATTTTGTCATATTTGCCGATGACGTCCTTGAAATGTTTTGATGGATAAACAAATAAAGATAAAATAAAAGCAATGACAGCGCTGTGTGGTCTCTGAAGAAAAAAATGAACTGAGCCTGAGGCCTAAACACTGCGTCCTACATCTCTCCTCTTCCTCTCCTCTTTCCCTCCTCCCTCTCTCAAATACAAATTATTCTTACTGATATATAAAGGTCTATGGAAATTCCAAAAAATACAACTTTGACCCTAACTAAACGTATGCACCTGCTTGTTTCTATGAATCTGTCATTGCTCTGCCTGGAATATTCCACAGTATGACATTAAACAGCTCTACTTTACATATATTTAATTACAGGTGGTTTAATAGCTCAAAAATGCCTAGAAAAACAGACATTCTGACAGTGAGCGGGGTCGCCTCTCCACAGATCTGACCTGTAACTCGGTCTGGTTTGGTCTCCATAAAGATAGAAAGGTTTAACACCATACTGTGGAACCAGACATTCCAGACAAAGCAATAACATCTCCAAGGAGAAAAGCATTTGACAGACCTTCCAGCAGAAATTTACACAATGCACCTTTACCTTGAAAACTCCCGCTTCATCATCACAATTTGGAACAGAGCATTTTGAGCTTTGGAGATGCACAGACTAATAATAGTGTTACTCAAACATGTGTGAATGAAACAAAACACAACTCCAGGTATGTTTTTGAGGAGGTAACAACATTCTAACATGATTTAAAGTTTACAGGAGTCTATTTTGCGTAATATAGGACCCTTAAACCGTGAGTCTCCTTGCGTCTCCTGCTGTCTCCACTCCGAGTCTGGACTCTGATCTTATCCTGTTCTACGTGGTGCAGGATTTCACCCCCTCAGCAGCTTCTCATCAGCCATTCAGTCAATAGTGTCAGAGGACAGCACGGGGACAGGGCGGGGACAGGGGGGGCAGGGGGAGGAGGGTGAGGGCACCCAGCATGCACTCTGCTCCTCCTCCACTCCTCTCAGGGGTCACAAGTTCAAGGCCGGGGTCAAGAGCGGATCTGACTGGACATGCTAATGCTAAAGGCTAATCGATGGGAGGAAATGCAGACTAAAAAGTGTGTAGTTAGCGTACTACTTTTTAGTTTCGGTGTGTAGCAGGAGTTGTCGTAGTAATAAGTAGTGATAGTCAGATTGGAAGGTACATTTTCTTTAGAGGAGTACTTTCTTCAACTTAAAGGCACAGTATTAAAAAAAAAAATAGACCAAAAACAAAGGTATGTTTTTGTTTTGTTCATCATTTTGGTTGAGTTCACTGTACTGAAGTATGAAAAAGTATATATAAGTAAAAGTATTACAGTACCTGTTTAAAAAAGTACTTAAAGAGTAAAAAGTGAAAGTATTTAGCCCAGATTTTGAGATAAAAAGAAGCTTCCAATGTAGCAATTTTTGAAAGTTTTTTTTTTTTTTTTCCTGTTTTTATTTGTATATTTTTGCCTGGAATGTTCCACAGTATGACATTAAACAGCTCTACTTTACATTTATTCAATTACAGGTGGTTTTATAGCTGGAAAATATCTAGAAAAACAGGCATTCTAACTGTGAGCACCATCGCCTCTCCACAAATCTGACCTGTAACTTGAATTGGTTTGGTTTCCATGAAGACATAAAGGTTTAATGCCATACTGTGAAACATTCCAGACAAAGCAATAACATCTCCATGAAGAAAAGCATTTGACGGACCTTTACTATTTCATTTTTATTTATTTATTTTTTTTTAATATATGTATCTTTTTTCATTAGAATTAGAACAGTGCATTAATTAGTGTAATGATTGTGTCTCCAAGCAGCTTCAGCATAAATATGCCTGAGTTTGCACAATAGCTACATTTCATTTGTTCTCATAACTGTTCAAAGCTGAGCCAAAATGTAAAACAGTTACTCTACTTGCTGTGCTAACCGCTCTAGCCCCTGACCTGGTTTTAACCAGGCTGTGGTCTCCCCGTCCTCTGCAGAATTCACTCATTGAGATGATGATATATAATTTATAATATAATATATATATATATATATATATATATATATATATATATATATATATATATATATATATATATATATATATATAATATATATATATGTTATAATTTAGTTTCCTCATCACAAACACACCTGGAGTTGTGTTTTGTTTTCATTCATGTTTAACACACAAACCCTGCATATTTAGGCTGAGTTCTTCTCTCAAACAGAAAACACTCTGTTCCACCTTGTGATGTCATGTGGTAATACAAGAAGTGCTCCGTTGTGTTTTTAAACTCCATACACTTTCACTAGAATCATTTGGATCATTTCAGCTCTGGAATTTCAAATCTCTACTGAGCTAAAGGAACAAAGGCGCTGTTAACTTGAAAACTACCACTTCCTGACATCACAAGGTGGAACAGAACATTCTGAGCTTTGGAGATGTAGACAGACTAATAATAAAGGATTACTCAAACATATGTAAATGAAACAAAACACAACTTCAGGTATGTTTGTGACGAGGAAACTACGTACGTTATAACATAGCTCAGAAAACAGCATAACATGGACCCTTTAATGATGACAATATGAATACTATTTGGTTAGAAGTATCTTTTAAATTCCACTTTTCCTAGCTTTGTCCACATTCTCTACCATGATTCCACCTGAGTAAATAGGCAGCTTCCACGAATACATTTTTGGCTATTGGCACCACAACTGTCAAAGTGTCACTGGGCTACAACAAACAAACAGAATCATTATAGTCTTTAAAATATCAAAATAATAACATATGAAATTAAAAATAACACAAATGGAAAGAGATGGAGATGTGATTAAACGTGTAACTAAAATTGTAGTAATTGAATAAACTTGTAGAAAGTGCCACAGAAGCCGGTAATGAGGTCACTGTGTTTTGCTGTGGACTAAGGTGCATCTCTATAGGTTTGTCACTATAATGAGTTCGCCATGGTAACGCGTCTGTCACATTTGGAAGAAAAGCTAGCTAACAGCATACATTGTAAATAAGTTAAACGGAATAAAAAATATATGTAAATAGACAAAATGAACAAAAAGTGTGATATTAAAGGGCCCGTACCGCACTATTTTCTGATTTGTGTTCTAATGTTGTTTCTTCATAACAAACAGACCTGGAGTTGTGTTTTGTTTCATTCACATATGTTTAACGCACAAACCCTGCATATTTAGGCTTCTAGACTTCTTCTCTCAAACTGAAAACACTCTGTTCCAAATTGTGATGTCATGTGGTAATACAGGAAGTGCTACACTGTGTTTTTAAACTTCATACACTTTAACTAGTATCAGTTGGATCATTTCAGCCTTGGAATTGCCAAACTCTACTAAACAGAAGATAAAAGGAGCTGTTAACTTGAAAACTACCACTTCATGACATCACATGGTGGAACAGAGCATTTTGAGCTTTGGAAATGTAGACAGATTAATAATGCAGGATTACTCAAACGTGTGAATGAAACAAAACACAACTCCAGGTCTGTTTTTAAGAGAAAACGACATTCTAACACGACTTTAAGCTCACAAGAGTCTATTTTGCGTAATATAGGACCTTTAAATTGTACAAAAAATGTAAAATGCTAGCAGTTATAGCAGCAAATTTGGAGTTCCATATTAGGAATCGGAATTGATTTACCGACAAAATAGCAAAATAAAAACCCCAGGATCACGTAGCGCGGGTTAATACGAACATTTTAAGACCCAAATGACGAAGCTCACAGCAGAAGTTACAGAACCATTCAAAACAGTAGCTTTTCAGTAGTGCATACACTGAACTCTGCCAGGTTCAATTGCAATTGTCTTCAAACATAATTATGACGATGGAAACTCAAGACTCCCGCTGGGAGGAAGGGGATGTTTAATTACTGATAAGATGTTGAAATGGTACACTTGAAGATAACACCATTCTGAGGCCTGAAAACGTAATCTCACTCAGGGACTGTTTTATCAAGAGGAGAAAGAAACTGGATATGTAAACCAATTTAAAAGGTCTATATTATGCAAAATTGACTCTTGTGAGGTTTAAGTTGTGTTAGAACGTTGTTACTTCATCAAAAACATACCTGGAGTTGTGTTTTGTTTCATTCATGTTTGAGTAACCCTTTATTATTAGTCTGTCTACATCTCCAAAGCTCAAAATGCTCTGTTAACAGCTACGTTACATTGTGTAACTTTTCTGGTGGAGGGTCCGTCAAATGCTCTTTTCCATGGAGATGTTATTGCTTTGTCTGGAATGTTTCACAGTATGGTATTAAAGCTTGAACTTGAAAACTGCTGCTTCATGATATCACAAGGTGGAACAAAGCATTTTGAGCTTTGGAGATGTAGACAGACTAATAATGCAGGATTACTCAAACATGTGTGAATGAAACAAAACACAACTCCAGGTCTGTTTTTTTAAGAGGTAACAACATTATAACATGACTTAAAGCTCACATTTACCTTAATATCGGACCTTCAAATTGATTCCAAAGTAGCTGTTATAGAGTTATATAGTCTAATATTCCTGATTGTTGGTGATGATGGACACTGCGTGGTACAGTTAAAAATAGACCTTCTCCACAGCTCTCCTACGTGCCTCAGAACAGACGAATTTCCAACATCGGATCAAAAAGTGATTAATTCGTCTCTGATTCACGCCACCGCCGCAATGTAAAAATATGCTTCTCAGACGTCAACTTCCATGAGTAATATCTGATCTTTAATACTGTGAAGAAACCCATGTAGCGAGCTATATGAAGGCCACAATATGGAGCTTGATACAGGGTTAAGTAAACAATAAAATTTTTCTATTTCTGTTCTATTTTCTGTTTCTATATTACGCCAAAATTGACTCTTGTGAGCTTTAAGCAGTGTTAAAGTTTGTTATCTCCTCAAAAACATAGCAGGAGTTGTGTTTTGTTTCATTCACACGTTTCAGTAACCCTGCATCAGTGGTGGAAGACGTACTCAGTTTTGTTACTTAAGTAAAAGTACAGATGCAGGGAGGGGAATCATACGAAGAAATGTACTTAAGTAAAACTATTGAAGTGGGTGTTAAAAATTGTACTTAAAAGTGAAAAGTACAAGTATTTTGCAGAGATTTTTAGAACAATTTAAGGATGAAATGTAGTGATTTTGATAAAGAACTCAGCTGATTTTAAGCGATTTAATTGATTTCTTCTTTTTGTAGCTGTTTGTGTCTTTTTGTGTATTTGATTTCCTCAAAGTTGGGACGGAAACTCAAATGAAATGTGCTAAAAATCAGTCTCAGCTTTTTCAGCTTTCAAACCAAAAAGTACTTTTTACTTTTCAGTCCAGATCTAAAATGTAGTAGAGTAGAAATCGTGCAAATCTCGTACCGAGAAATTTGGATATTGTTACATCCCCAATGCTAATGTGACCTCAGTATTTCCCTGGACATCCTATAATAGGCTCGTCCATAGACTAAATCTGGCAAACAGTTTCACAATGGCCCACTTGCTGTTTCTTTTCTCACTATATACATTCTAATTCTCAACTCATTTTTTAGTCAATCACCAGACTTGGACACTATACGAAATTATACATTCAGATAGAGCGTATATTGTATTGCAGTATCGAATCACAGCTGACAATAACAGTGAAATGGAGAGGAGGTAGTTCTGTCTGTCTGTCTCTCCGTCTGTGGGATGATTCACTTATTCAGACAGAAATGCAAGAGGAGCGAATTCGGAATAAATTTGTGTTTTGCAAGAGTCTAAAGACGAAGCAGGCGACGTCCGTCCGTTTCTAAAGAAGAGATAAGAATTGGATTTCGAAATTATATGTTAACCTTGAGGTCGTCGGTTGAAATGGATAAAAAGCCCGACATTTCTGGTCTCCATGGAAATATTATTGCTTTCTCTAGAAGCAGGTTAAAGCACTACACTACATTACAGGTCAGATCTGTGGAGAGTCGCCCCTATTCACTGAGAGAATTGTTGTATTTTTGAGATATAGAAACACCTGTAATTAAAAAAGGGTAGCTGGATATGTTTAAAGTCATATCATGGAACAAGTAGCGGACCTTCCACCAGAAAAGTTGCGCAGTTCACCTTTAAGTCTGAACATGTGAAAGTATATAAAACTATACTATGACTATCAGAAAAAAACTAGCTAGTGCTACCTCATCACCATTAGCAACAACATCACCTGGGATCTGTATGATAAATTAACATTATTCATTTTGCACTGTTTTGTTCAGTTTAAAGTGGAACTAAATACTAAATTCACTTCTAAAACTGTGTGTGTGCTGCCCCCTGTGGTTACTGCAATCTCAAGTACTATGTGACATCACACAGAACTGCCCTGGCTGCGGGGGCCGCGTTTGACCAATCACCCCCCCCACCACTCTCCCCTTTAATCATCAATATATATTTTTCATGTATCACTTTACAAATATTGTCCTCCATTCTGCTATATGACCACTTAAAGGTGCACTGCGCAACCTTTCTGGTCGAGGTTCTGTCACCGGCTTGTCTCCATGGAGATGCTATTGCTTTGCCTGGAATGTTCCATTGTATGATACTTACACCATATATCCATCTAGCATTTATTCATTACGGGTGTTTCTATTGCTCAAAAACACAATCATTCCTTCTGTGAACAGGGGCCACTCTCCACAGATCTGACCTGTAATGTAGCGTAGTGCTGTAACCTGCTTGTCAGATTCTAGAGAAAGCAATAACATCTCCATGGAGACAAGCAGGTGAGAGACCCCCAACCAAAAAGTTACACAGTGCACGTTTAAAGCGTGTATCTGAATGTACGGGAGAGGAGATACCTGGAGAAGGAGGTCAGATGCGGGTTTGATTTTCTGTTGGAACAAAACGCTGAGAGCCCGATTCTGCTGCTCCAGGTCAAAAACACGTGTGCGCAGTTTCACACACTCCTCACGAAGATCCTACGAAAAGAAACAAAATATATAGAATGGTTATAGAAGTATGGAAAACTATGAGTAAAAGTTCAGTTTGGAAAGTTAACGTTTAAAGAGGGGGTATTACACTTTTATGGGGTATTTATAGCTAACACATAACATACTGTATTTAGAACACCATGTTACCTTTTATTGTTCTGAAAATGCTAAATTTACTCCACCTTCAGAGCGCTAATACACATCGCGTCAGGTTTGTGAAGTTGTAGTGTATTGTTTTTTTTAATCCTGCTTTCGATACTTATGGAGAATTCTTGTATGGGGGCTTGGGTGTTGGTTTGCGGGCGGAGCTTTGCACACGCTCGTACTGCTGAACGTAAGGAGGGTTCGAGTAGGGCCTGGGAGAGATCGCTAAATTACTCAAAACCTCTTCAGGCATGTTTTTGATGAAGGAGCAACGTTGTAGAAAGCGCCAAAAAGTCCGCCACCTGCTTGTCTCCATGCATTTATTGAATGTTTTTTCATTCAATAAACTTCTCTATTGCATTTATTCATTTTCAGACGTTTAATTGCTAAATAAAAAAAGGCCAGGAAGCATTTCCATGGAGACAAGCAACTACTTCTACTACTACTACTATTACAACTCCTACTACTACTGTTGCTGCTACTTTTCCCATTATTGTTATAGTGTATGTATTTTTACTAAATCCATAGTTTACATTACTTCATTATAATCAACATATCTAACCTACGCTTTACACCCATGTCAAATGCAATAACATGTAATGGGCGTCATGTGTTATAACAGCGGTAACCGAGACTGGTTTCCATGGTAACGACAGACATACCTTCTGAGTGAGCAGCGCCTGGACCACTTGATTGGCCACCTGTGAACACAAGACAGAACATGTCAGATTGGTAAAGGGAGTTTAATATGGAACATGTCTGATATACAAACAATACAGTGCCAATCATTATAAAGGGTGCGTGTTACGGTGAGATTGTATTAAGATAGATCTGGAAATGGACCACAACTGCTGTGTCTTTCCCATAAACTATATATAAATTGGCATAACGAACCCGCTAGTCACCGCGTTCCAAATAGGAAGTGTAAAAAACATAAAATAATCAATTAATTAAAATAAAGACTACCCGATTATTTTTATTTGTAGAATACGGCAGTTTATAGCATTGTTGTGACATTTATTATGCCTCAACATTAGCATTAGCGTTAGCACTGAGACACAAACCTCTACCTCTGTAAACATAGACGTATTCTCCACTGAAGTCTTCATTTTATTTGTGTACTTTTTAACAAGTTGTCAGTGACATACACACACACACACACAGCTCCCTGTTCACTGCTTTATCTTTAAATATGTATAAATGTTAGCATGACTTACAATGAAAAACTGTCACCCCTCTCTCTGTAACTGCGTCAGTGAATTTTGTCATTTTGGCCATAAAATGTTCATATTAATCCGCTCTACACGATCCTGGAGTTTTTATTTTGCTATTTTGTCCGTAAATCAATTCCTATTCCTAATATGGACCTGGATCCAAATTGGCTCCTGTAACTTCCAGCTTCGATGAGCTTCATTTGACTGGAGCCAAACGCTATGTTCACTAGATGTTGCAAAGTCAATTAATCTGTGTCTTTTATTTATTTATTCTTTTTATGATTTTTTTTTTATTTTTTTTATTACGGATTTGCTGTGTTTTGTTTCATTCACACATTTGGAGATGTGGACAGACTAATAATGCAGGATTACTCAAACATGTGTGAAAGAAACAAAACACAACTCCAGGTATGTTTTTGACAAAGTAACAACATTCTAACACGTCTTAAAACCCACAAGAGTCAATTTTACTTACTATAGAACCTTTAAACTTGACCCCATATACTTGACTCATTATTAACTTCTACCATTACAGTTACCGCACCTCTTTAGGCCATAGCAGAGGTGTAAAAGCGTTGTACCCCCCATACACAGTGTTCAGTGGCTTTTAAACACTGCGCTCCCCTGACCACAGCCTTGCACTGGGACCGCTCACATTACAAATCATTGATCTCTCATTATTACAGCGTGCAGCCACTCAACGCAGACACTCACAATGCATTATGGGTCTAGCACAGATGGACAGAATGTGGTCAAATGAAGCGGCTAGCTAACGGTGCAGAAACTGCCCCTGAGCAAAACAAAACACCGGATTTCTACTAAAATTAATGTAGACAATGTGTGTGTTACGAACAGTGGTGGATGAAGTACACAGTTTTGTTACGTGAGTAAAAGGTGAAAAGTTCCTCAAGTAAAAGTATCACATGAAAACATCTACTTAAATAAAAGTATTAAAGCACCTGTTTAAAAATGTACTTAAAGAGTCAAAAGTAAAAGTATTTTGCAGAGATTCTGAGCACTATTAAAGGATGAAATGCAGTGATTTTGATCAAGAATTCAGCTCATTTGAAGTGATTCCATTGATTTCTTAATTTTTCTTGCCGTTTTTGTGTTTTTTTGAGGGGGTTGGGACGGAAACTTAAATAAAATGTGCTAAAAAAAAGTCTCAGCCATTTCAAAGTACTTTTTACTTTCAGTCCAGGTATAAAATGTAGTGGAGTAGTACAGATACAGGTTTCCAAATGTAGCAAAGTAAAAGTAAAAAGTATCAGCTGTAAAATTTACTCAAGTACAGATACCTAAAATGTGTACTTAAGAATTGGACTTTTACTTTTATACTTTGTTCCCTTCCACCACTGGTTTTGTTTCATTCACATGTTTGAGTAACTCTTTATTATTAGTCTGCATACATCTCCAAAGCTCAAAATGCTCTGTTCCACCTTGTGATGTCATGTAGTGGTAGTTTTCAAGTTAACAGCTCCTTTTACCTTTCACTAAGTACAGATTGGCAATTCCAGGGCTGAAATCATCCAAATGATTCTGCATGCAAACTTGTTATTTTTATTTTTTTTAATACCAGATGCCCTTCCATCGCTGTCATCAACAAAGAGTGATCTCCTGCAAGCAATTTTACCTCACTGACTATTTGCTGACAAACCTTTAGCCAGTTTATAGGTCCTATATTACACAAAATTGACTCTTGTGAGCTTTAAGTCATGTTAAAATGTTGTTACCTCCTCAAAAACATTCCTTGAAGTTGTGTTTTGTTTTATTCACATGTCTAACACACAAACCCTGCATATTTAGGCTGACAACATTATAACATAGATCAGAAAATAGCGTAATATGACCTTTAATCGACATAAGAACTTTCTACATCTTGGTAAGGTCAGAACAGGTCCCCGCTCAATAAGCCTATATCCACTCTCTTGCTTTATGTCTGCATTTTCTGCTTGTGCCCGCTAGCCAAACTCCCCTTTAGCTATGTTTCTGCTTCGCTAGCTGCCCTCCCTGGTGGTGTCATTGTGCCATACGCCTCTGCCTGGTTTATTCCTCTCCTGGGGCTCTCGAGCTAGCTCCTGCAAACAACGAGAGGGCAGCCGAGTGCGCTTGTTATGTAAATTATAGCATTAGCATCGCCGTTCCGCGCTAGGTTAACAGCGCATTTTATGGCGAAATTAATATTCTTTGCGGGGGTACAGGAAAAGGGCCCAAAAACCGCCAATTAAAAACCTATTAAAAGTATATCATCTCACCTATATAAGACTTAAGGGAGGAAAAAATGGTAGCATTATTTTAGCTAGCCAAGATTTTGAATTAATTGCTATTACCGGCCATTAAGCTAGCAAGTGGAGAAATATTGACCACTTGTGGGATGTCCCTTTATTGTTATGTCTTGTTTTGCCCACATTAAGTTAAGCCTGGAGAATTAGATAGGCCTGGAGGAAGCTGTTTGGGTTTATGGCTAATAATGCTGTAGAGATTTGAAAGCTCAACAAAGTATACTTAACAGGAAGCCAAAGGGGAACAGGCTACAGCGATGGAAGAGGCTATCATCTATTCACAGTAATTCTCTCGAAAACAGCAGTCATCCACAAACTCAGTGGTTGCTGGTTCAATTGCAGCTCTGACCAGTGCTTAAATGTTCTAATATTACACAAAATTGACTCTTGTGTGCTTTAAGATATGTTAAAATGCTGTTACTTCCTCAAAAACATACCTGGAAACTCATCTAACTCGCATTTATTCCATTGCAGTTTAAAAAAATATATATATGTACACTTTCTTGTCAGTGTGTTGACCCATCTCCAGATCTTAAGATGCCCTTAATCTGGACTATTTTAGCTGGTGGATCTGACCTATGGTGTTTGTTTTCGGTTAGATTTCATTCAATATTCCACAACAGGAAAAAAGAACGTTGTGATGTCATCAGAAACTCAGGAATTCCAGCTCAACATCAAGTAAGTATATCGCTAACATCACTCACCTCATCCAGACACCTTTCGTATTGCTCCCTCTGGTTCTCGTTCTCCATGGCCAACGCTGAATTCTGCTCCTGCGAAAAATATCAAAACATACGGTCATCAACTCTATAGTCTGAGCATCGAAAACATCTTCTAAACACTTGGTGGAGGCCGATGCTACAATCAGGATTTCTCCAAAAAGGTCAGATGTTGACACGGGTGATAAAAAATGTAAAAGGTTAAGGAGAAGGCGAGCTTGAACTTTGAGGCCAGTCTAATAAGAATATCCGGGCTGGACTTGGAAGAGATGCCCTATTGATCTTGCTGAGTTTCCAATTTGTCAGATGCAAGCGCCGTATTAGGAGCTGTCAGAGCCGGCGAACTTTAACCTTTAGGAGATGCAAACATGGCTGACGCGATGGCAACAGTGATCACGGAGCAAGATTTTTAATTGCGAGTTAGATAGAGAAGTGTTGAGTTGTGTTTTATGTATCGTGGAAATCTTAAATTAATTCACGCTCTACACCTCTTGACTAGGAGACCTTTTATCTAAGTTTTTCTACACCTTCAAGAAGAAAGGAAACTTTGTAGGCACTTATAAGGTCATAATTCTCAAGACCAGTGAAGCTTATAACAAGACTGAACCTATTTGAGTTTGAATATGCTGCAGATAGGATAAAATATAACGAATAAAAGTGTAATCAAATGTTAAGTTGTGGAAAATATTATCTTAGATTATGGTTTTCTGATCTATGTTATAATTTAGTTTCCTCATCCCACATGTTTAACACACAAACCCTGCATATTTAGGCTAAGTTCTTCTCTCAATCAGAAACACTCTGTTCCAGCTTGTGATGTCATGTGGTGATACAGGAAGTGCTCCACTGTGTTTTAAAACTTAATGGTCACATTTTTATACAGCGCTTTTCCACCTACAAGGCACTTTACATTGAGAAACCACTCATCCATTCACACACACACTCATACACCAGTGTACGCACACACTGGGGGCAAAGTGGGTTTAGTGTCTTGCCCAAGGACAGAACAACAGTATTCATTTGTGGTAGCTGGAGTCGGACTGATAACCTGTGGGTCAGCCGATCTGACTGCTCAACCAGTGATGTTTATGTAAATCATTTGGATGATTTCAGCCCTGGAATTGCCAATCTCTACTGAACAAAAAGTAAAAGGTAGCTGTTAATTTGAAAACTACCACTTCATGACATCACAAGGTGGAACAGAGCATCTTGAGCTTTCGAAATTTAGACAGACTAATCATAAAGGTGTGAATGTAATAAAACACAACTCTGGCATGGCATAAAGAGTCAGTCTGCATAATATGGCTTTAAGAATAAACTGTGCATGGAAATGTAAAAATGTATAAATATATTTATCATTGTAGAAAATACAGTATTTTAGTCAGAACCCAAAGTTTGCCGGTTTAATTCCTCCTGGCCCCTATAACTTCACATGCTGTAGAATGTTTGTGCTCGGTGCTTGCTTGGCGTCAGAGGAGTTTATGGGCATTGGGAGCGGTGATGTATGGGCCTGTGTTTACGTCTCCAGCTCCAGCAGACGCAGCATCCATCACCACACGGCCACTGGAATCAAACCACTGATAAGTCCGGATAAAGCCATTTAAATGTAATGTTTAGTAATGCGCCTCATTGGTCCCACTGTGAAGCTTTCCAAAGATAAGAGAAAGAACGGAAATAAAGTGGGATTTAGTAAGCTACAGAGTTTGTTCTTGGAAATAAATGTGTGGTTTATGTTTTAAAGAGGCGGTATTACACTTCTATGGGGTATTAAACGCACATAACACATTACATATTTAAATCACCATGTTACCTTTTATTGTTTTGAATGCTAAAACTCACTCCTCCACAACCGCTAATGAAACTACTGCACATCACATCAGGTTTGTGAAGTTATAGTGTATTGTTTTGTATCATGTTTTTGTTTATTTATGAAGAACTGCCGTGTGGGAGCATGGGCTCGTACTGCTAACAGTAAGGAGGGTTTGAATAGGGCCCCGGAGAGATCACTAGATTACTCAAACATGCATGGATGACATCTAAAACCTCTGCAGGCATGTTTTTGGTTGTCATACTGACTCCAGCCACAAGGGGTCTGTATAGTTATTATAGACACGATCTTTATTATTGTGTTTTTAAGCTTTTTCATTAAAGGTTCTATACTACACAAAATTGACTCTTGTGAGCTTTAAGCCATGTTATATTGTTGTTGTTGTTGTTACCCTCTCAAAAACATACTTGGAGTTGTGTTTTGTTTCTTTCACACTTGTTTGAGTAACCCTTTATTATTAGTCTGTCTACATCTAAAGCTCAAAATGTCATGTAGTGGTAGTTTTCAAGTTATCAATATTTCAGTAGAGACTGGCAATTCCAGGGCTGAAATTATCCATATATAGATGAGAAAACAGCGTATATGGGCGTATATATGGGCTCTTTAATGTTATGCTGTTTACTGAATGCCTGGGTTATAGAAATGTACTAATGTATCAGATGCATTACAACATTGTCAAGCTTAAACCTGAAGTTCATACCTCTATTTTCTACACATTTTCTATCATCCCTGGGGCTTGTTTCCACAGTGAAAAGCTTAACAACACTGACCTGGAGCAGAGCCAAAGGCCGTGCTGTGGAGGGTCAAACTGGAGGACTTAGGAATAAAAGATATATATTTGTATGTTCAGTTGTAGTTTTGTATGGTATAACATTGACAGCCCTTCATTTGTTGTTTTAAAAGGTACAGCTTTTCCGGTAGAGGGTCAGCCAAATACTTGTCTTCATGGACATGTTATTGCTTTGTTTGAAATGTTTCACAGTATGGTATTAAACCTTTTTATCTTCATGGAGACCAAACCAGATGAAGTTAGGGGTCAGAGCTGTGGAGAAGCAACCCTGCTCAGTCAGAATATCTATTTTTGTAGGTATTGAATACATGTAATTTAGAGCTGTTTAATGTCATACTGTGGAACATTCCAGGCAGAGCAATGACATATCCACAGAGACAAAAAGGTGACGGACCCAATACAGAAGTTACACAGTGCACCTTTAAGATTTTTATTATTATTATATTATATTATCAAGTTTTAAGATTTTTGCTTTGGATAACTGTCAAAAATAAGACAGCTACTGACCTTATTAATCCCCACCCACTTCTGAATTGTACTTTCATTGTGGTGGCATTTCCAGTTAAGAGAATCCCATTTGTTTCAATAGAGAATTGGAGAAAAGATATGTTCGAAAATATGAAATAAAGTAGGTTGGTTTGTGGAAAATTTTCATTGCTGATTTACACCCGCAAGTCAAAACTGCACAGATTCTTTCTAAAGAACTGATTTACTGTGGAGATCGGCAGCGCGCCATGCAGAGTAATACAACCCCAATCACAATGACGGTGCCCAAGGCAACTTCTGGAAATTAATGCTAATGTCTGGATTTTTTAAATGGACTGTAATACTGACTCCAGGCATAAGGGGTCAGTAACATTTTTATGGCTATCTTCTTGAATCAAATGGCCTTTTACTGATTTTTATTTTTTTTCACAAATGGGGAGAACTGGTTATTTTCACCGACACAAGGAGAACAACCCAGGACCTTCTCGCTGTGAGGTGTGCAAACCGACTACGGCGCCAACTTGCTACCAAAAACTACCACGTTTTTGCTTGATTTCTACATCTGCATACCTCCAAGCTCTTCAACCTCTCCAGCAGCAGTTTTGTCTTGTCCTCCCCTAGGTTCATCTCAGCATCTTCACTCGTGGACAGCACTAGATCTCTCACCGCATCACTCCTCCCCTCCTCCTCTTCTGCTTCTTCTTCTCCTTTGCCGCCATGTTGCTTCTTCACCTCCTCCGACAGCTTATCCTGCAAACACAAAACACAACAGGCTCAGAGACATGACAGATGGCGATAAAAGTGTTGATGAAAATGTTCCGCAAATTTCCGACCCGGCATATGGGACCCCTAATCCCGAATTGTGTTCCAGGAGTGACCTTGAGGGTCCCCATCCCGTCTGCCTTTGACAAACTGCCTACTCTGATGCACTGTTGTTGTGTTTTTAGATTCCGAGCATGTGCGGTAATTAAGTAGCGGTAATAATTAGATCTTAATTAAGCCCTGTCTGATGAGCGATGATCTGCAAACAAAATACAATGAACTGTCTGTCACTGCAAAGTCACAAGGATGAGTTCAGGAGACAGATGGGATCAATTGGAATACAGGATAATATTTGTTTTACTGTCCAAATTTGACTACATTACCATTTTGAATCAATCGTGGTCCTTTTTGGAACATTTTGGAGCATTTCACAACTTTCTAAAGCCGGTTTGAATAGAAATGTTTTTAAATACATTATAAACTGCTGCTATACAAGTACACAAAGGAAAGGGAACTTTTGAACCAAAAAAGGAACAAAACTACTTCACGGGTTTCACGCTTGCCCTGGGTTTCCATTTAATCCAAACTTTTCAACATTTTCTTTTAGATGAATAATAAATAATAAGCAGATGATACATGCCTTGCTGAAGAGGAAGAGCAAAAAAACAATAATGATGCAATAATGATGTCTTATATAGTGCTTTTCACACGCTCAAAGACACATTTTTCCTTCACTCCTTCTCTATATACTTACTATACTCAGAGGTGGTAAGATGCTATTGTAACCACCGCTGCTCTGGGACAGACTGACGAATGCGAGGCTGCCCAATTTGTGCCACTGGCTGCTCTGATCATCACCAACACACACACACACACACACACACACACACACACACACACACAAGCCAATGTGGGTGTCTTTCAAAGGAATGTGTATAATTCAATATACAGTATTTAGTGTTTGAAAAGGCAGGTTTCAAAGGTTTTTTTTTTTAATATAAATGAAATGTAAATGGGTAAGAAACATACTGATTAAGTACTTGGGGAAAAAAAACAACTACCATATCGTCTTTGTTGTCTTCAGAGGTATAATACTCCTTACAACAAAAGCATAGCCAGACTAGACTGGACTAGACTCAAACACACACACCACATTCATACTAGGCGCTGTGGGTGTCTTGCTAAGTGTCTTGCCTAAGGACACAACAACAGTTTTACCACTGGCGCCCCACTGTACCACCTGGTATATATTCCCAGCGGTCTCCCATCCAAGTACTAACCAGGCTTTGCTTCTGACATCAGACGAGATCAGGCTTTGATAAAGAGGTTTGGATACAAAAAAAACAAGCAAAAACGAGTGCGAGGCAGATGTTGACTCTTCCTCATCGCAGAGTCGTGCTCCGGCCCTAACACAACAACTTCAGTTATATGTTTGATGAGAAAGAATCGCAAGCAATACAATGACACTTTGATAGACACTAAACCAATAACCACGCTTTGTCATGTATGGCCTTGTGTAGTTAATACTGAAGTAGTTACATCTCTCCCAGGCTCCGTCTCTCCTCATGAATCTTGCAGCTGTTCAGTTCTGTGTATTCAGGAGACAAACTCAATATCTCCAAAGGGCAGCTCCAGGGACAAGGTTTCCTCCCCTTTTCTCCCACTCTCTCCGAGGAGATTATTACTAAAGACCTTACAGCCGTCCAGCCTCTATACGAGCTAACACCCACCACCAACCACAGACGCAATTGTACAAGATTGAAAACCCAATAAACGTCATCGGAAGGGGCCGTTATTTCAAATTCATTCTGCAAATTTTGAAATGTGACTTCGAGCATTCATCACTCGGTTTAAAAAATGTCCGACGCAATTCTGTGTCAATGAAGGAGCCGGGATGACGAATGTAGCGTATGTAGATGGCCGTAATCTAGCGTTAGCATCGGATTAGGGCATAAAAGTGGCCGTTAGCTATCCGCAGGCAAAGTCACAGGAATAGAAAAGGTTTTATGGACCCTCAAGACGTTATAATGGAGACTTAATGGACAGTGGTGAGCTGTACTGAGGAGAGATGAGAAATTTGAATGAAACGTGAAATTAGACATTAAAAAGTGGGCTGGTCACAAGGATGCTTTTTGCCTCTTTAAACTTTACTCTTTTGTGATTCTTCAATTTGAAAAGATGTGTAAAATCATTCTAATAGTAGAATATCGAAGTGAGGTTGCAGATTTTTAAAGGGCCCATATTACGCTATTTTCTGATCTATGTTATAATGTTGTTACCTCATCACAAACATACTTGGAGTTGTGTTTTGTTTCATTCACACGTTTAAGTAACACTTTATTATTAGTCTGTCTACATCTCCAAAGCTCAGAGTTTTCAAGTTAACAGCTACTTTTTATCTTTAGTTCAGCAGAGTTTGGCAATTCCAGGTCTGAAATTATCCAAATGATTTTCGTGATGGTGCATGGAGTTTCCCTGTATCGCCCATGCGATGCGATTATTTCCCCCCATATTGATAGATCTTGATTTTCAATTTGATCTTCTTCCATCTTACTGAAAACATCGACATGTGGACTTCAGGCATTAAGAGCAGGTGTCAGGATCACTACAGTTTTTAGTTTCTGTTGATCGGACCGATAATTCCAGAGAAACCATTATTCAAAGTTTGGAATGAATTTGTACAATATATTAAGCCTAAATGCACGCCTTGCCATTAGCGGCAGAAACACGTGCACTATGGCTATCAACAGAAACATGTGCGATGTTTGTGTGCTAAATTAGGTCTTAAGTTTCACTGATAAACATTGAGAAAATAGTCGCTTATTTTCCATAACTAGAATTATAATGATCATCAGAAGCACCTGAGGAGAGAAAGAGGTGAAAAGGTGAGGAGGCTAAGGCCAAGGCAGGTGAGGAGCAAAATCCTCATCAGCGCCACATGTTACTGACACGCGATTGGCTGTTGGCCTGCCGATTAAAATGCGCATGTCTTATCATCGAGATCACCCTAAGTAGAGATCGTGATCTATCGATCTTTCGATTTTCAGCCCAGCCCTACCACATGTCAATGGAGTGTTTTCAGTTTTCCAAGAAGAGCCTAAATATGCAGGGTTTATGTGTTAAACATGTGTGAATTAAAAACAAAACACAACACCAAAAATGTCTGTGATGAGGAAACAACATTAAAACATAGATCAATAAATAGTTTGATCTATTTGTTTTTATAGTAATTGTGCAACTTTACTGGTGGAGGATCTGTCAAATACTTTTCTCCATGGAGATGTTTTTGCTTTGTCTGGAATGTTTCACAGTATGGCATTCAAATTTTCAATCTTCATGGAGACCAAACCAGACCAAGTTACAGGTCAGATCTGTGGAGAAGCAACCCACAATGCCTGTTTTTCTAGGTATTTTTGAGCTAAAAAAAACCACCTGCAATTTAATAAATGTAAGGTAGAGCTGTTTAATGTTATACTGTGGAACATTCCAGGCAGAGCAATGACATATCCATAGAAACAAGCAAGTGACAGATCCTCCACCAAAAAGTTACATAGTGCACCTTTAAATACCCACAAAACAATCCAATTTACCTTTTGCATCAAACTTGAACTACAACAGCTCCACCCTTGCTCTGGGACCATTCAGCTGTTCAGTTATTCACTACTCCCTCCCTCCTAAGCCCTTCACAAATGCCACACTTCTGAAACGATTGCGCAAGTCTCCCAAAACACCCATAAACACGAGTGAAGCCCCCGGAAACACGCATCACAGTTTCAAACGAAAATAAATTGAATAATGTTTTGATGGAGACGGGACAGAGCGAGGATACAGCTTGGCGCAGTAAACATCGGAATAGAAAAGCGGAACCCCAGCGGTGACCCCGAGCACTTTCGAAAGATTACAGAATTATTTTTTTATCTATTTATTTTTGCTTCTTGGATCCAAATCAACACAATCTTTTCAATGATTTCACCCCGTATCGCGTAGCCTGTTGAACGTAAAAGTCTGTCAAAGGAATGTGGATGTTTCAGTGTATTTAGTCCTTGAAAAGGCAAGTTTCAAAGTTTTTTTCAACTATATACGAAAGTAAATGGGTAAGAACCACACTGATAAAGTACTTGTTATCTTCATCTATGTCATCAGAGGTATAAATACTCCCTACAACTGAAGCATAGCCACACTAGACTGGACTTGGCTGGAGCTACAGTAGATCTGAGAAATATTGTAAGATTATTGTAGATACTAGGGTTGTCAAAAGTATAGAAAATCAGTTACTAATCGATACTAAAACTAGCATCAAAACTAGATACTCATTTGAGCAGGTATTGATACTAAAAAAGTCCCATTCACAGGACAGAAATGAACCTTTTCTGAAGCTTTAGAATGATCTTGAGCTGTATCGGAACAAGTATAAGAGCACATAGACCAGTATACGCCCATGGACCACTATGGAACCTACAGGACCACTGAGGGAGTACACAGATATAAGGACACATAGGAATAGAAAAGAAAGTACTATTGGCCAAAATATGAACCAGCTAATACCGTTAAGCTAACATATAATGCTAAGTTAGCTAGAGATGCTAACTAAACTACAGTCCAGTTTCATATTTTGACATAAATAAACGCGTACATTAGTATTGCCATTGAGCTGACGGGGTGAGGGCAGGTAAGACATGCTTCAAACAGGGCTCTGAATAGAAGAATGCAGGAAGTGAGCCTGTCTCCATGGCAACGCTCGGAACTAATCATCTGTTTGAGTATCTGAAGTTCACACGGCTCTGAGCAATGGATCGTGTTTGGATAGCAGAGTTCACGTGGTCTCTTCTCAAACAGAGAGAATCACGTATTAAATAGCATGGCAAAAAATTCAACTATGTGTGTGTGTTAGGTTCGGATTTCTGGTAAAAATCGAACGTTTTGGTATCCATTTTAATATACTTTATGAGGAAAAATATATGAAAAACTATAAATACATTACAGTTAGTATAGTAGTACACACTTATATGGTGTCCCTACGACAAATGTGTGAAAATTATTACTTGGGGTGGTTTTTTGCTACTAAACTGGTACATGGTGTTTTAATAGCATTATCTACTGTTTTATTTATATATATTTATATATATATGACTCTGTGGTGGCATCAGCCATCCTGTACGGTGTGGTCTGCTGGAGCAGCAGCATCACAGAGAGGGAGAGGAAGAAGCTGGACAAGGTCATCAAGAAGTCCAGCTCCGTCCTGGGCTGTCCTCTGGACTCAGTGCAGCAGGTGGGGGACAAGAGGGTCCTGGCTAAGGTCATCTCTATGCTGGACCATGAGTGTCACCCCCTGCAGGACGCCCTGTCTGCTCTGGAGAGCAGCTTCAGTGACAGACTGATTCACCCTCGCTGTGGGAAGGAGAGGTTTCGCAGGTCTTTCCTTCCTGCTGCTGTTAGACTGTACAATGATCACTGTTAACACTGAACATGTGTCATCATGTCACTTTACTGATATTTATCCTGTCTGTACATAAACATAGTCATTACTGTAAATAACATAATACACTGAAGTCACTTTACTGAGATTTACTCTGTTCATATGCTGCACTGTTACTTTTATTGTACATAATAGTTTTTTGTTTTTTTTTGTATTTTATATTTTGTATTTTATATTTTTGCTCCACCGGAACAAAATTAGAGTCTATCTTTAAGTCTATTTGTAAATTATTATTTTTTTAGCCATTATCTATTATCTTGTTTTATTGCATGTTCCATTTTCCTGCTGTTCTTGAACTGTGCGTTGCAACACTGGAATTTCCCCACTGTGGGACTAATAAAGGCATATCTTATCTTATCTTATTTTGGCAATTTTAGTTCAAACTAGGTACATTTGCAGCTTTGTGTCAAAAACTGTGTGTGTGTGAGTGGCCAATCCAATTCCAAGTACTATGTGACCTCTCACAAGACTGCCCTGATTACAGCTCAAGATCATTCTAAAGCAATTAGGGAAAGGTTAATGCCTTCTAAATGGGACTTTTTTTTGTATCGATACCTGCTGAATCTAGTTTTGATACTGGTTTTAGTATCGATTAGTATCAGATTTTCAATACTTCTGACAACCTTTTAGAGTGGACATTCAGATACAGCCCAAGTCTACATCAAGACTTAAAGGGTTCATATTACGCTATTTTTTTATGTATGTTATAATGTTTCCTCATCACAAACATACCTGGAGATGTTTTAAACTCCATACACCTTCACTAGGTAGCTGCAAACTTGAAAACTACCGCTACATGACATCACAAGGTGGAACAGAGCATTTTGAGCTTTCGAGACATAAACAGCCCAATAATACTGGATTACTCAAACATGTGTGAAGCTCCAGGTATGTTTTTGAAGAGATAACCACATTCTAACATTACTTAAAGCTCAAGAGAGTCAACTTCGGACCTTTAACTAGCTTCACACCAGGACAATGGAGATGTTGGTAGATGCTGGTACCTTGTAGGCTTTCATGAGGTCCACAGTGTCCACGGCAGTCTGCTCCAGGCCCTGGTTCTGCAGCAGGGAACGCACCGTCTCTTCCATCCTGAAAAACAATCAGACGCAATCTTTATGTTGATCAGATCTGCACACAACAGCCAGTCTGCTTTGCTTACTGTTTACGGAACAATTATAAGTGCTAACTGGGCCACTTTATGCTTGAAACAGTATTGTGAATTACTACACATTATGCGGTTGCCAGATTACGCCTTCAAATGTACCTCTTGTAAGCAACTTTGCATTTCAGATCTCCACTTTGTATGGAAATGTAGCCCCAAGAGTAAACGGAACTCATTAGTAAAGTCAAATCTCAGGCAAGTGATAATGTTTAATATGGTTTGATGAATACAACATATTTGAAAGAGTTTGCTCAAGGGCAACAAAGCACTGGAGATTTGTGACGCTCAATAAATATATAATTTGTTTTCTTATTTTGATTATTGACACGTTGCAGCTCATGTCATCAGCGTTCCCTGGGGGTGTGATGCTAACTGAAAGCACTACTGTTAGAAGTTCTGTTACTCAAGTTAGATTTAATTAGAGTTTTGTTTTAACACAATCTGACCAGAAGGAACAGACTTGGCTCGAACTACAATAGGTGATGATTTGTGCCGTTAAACAAGTCTCTCTCCCATGTAAAATTAGTCACAAGCTAGCTAGCATTAGCCAACAGTTTTTCACTCTCACCTTTTTGTTGAAAATCAAACTCCTAACCAGGACTATGAACAAAAATGTGATGTTGAAATCCATTTTGTGTTTTTTCTTGAGATTCCAGACGATGTGAAGAAGTTTGCTCATGTGTGCATTGTGTCACCATGCTAACTGATTAACATTTCACCAATAGAGATACATGTAGGACACCCCCAGCGTGATGTCAATGCAAAGTATCAATACTACCTTTTAAGTCATGTCATAGTATATTTATTCTCTTCCACCAAAACCAGGTATTGGAAAACAGTCTGTGATACCAAAATGGTTCAAAATAAACCAATCCATGCGCTTCATAAAGATGAGAAATGACTAGAGCTACTGTTGCCATAAGAATTTAAAGGTGTGATGATAACTGCATGATTCAATGGGAATAGAAAGTTAAAACCATAGTTTGAAACATTCTCCATGGAGATAGATATGTTTTATGCCATACTGTGGAAGATAATATTCAGAGGAACAACATTTCCATGGAAACAAGCAGGAGAAGGCCAAGTAAGAGTCAGATTTGTGGAGATGCAAGCCCACTCTCAGTAAGGACACGTGATTTTCAGTGCAATACAAAACATTCATAATGAAATAAACATGCTTTAATTTTAGTCTGTTTTAGCAAAGCAAAAAAGTTACATACTATGGCTTTAATAGTATTGGCCTAAAGAATGTTATGATGTCATCTGTAGCCCAGCAATAACTAATTACAAATAGAGCATTATACTTATTAAAGGTGCAGTGTGTAACATTTCAGCTGGAAGATCCGTCAGAAGCTTTTCTCCGTGGAGATGTTATTGCTTTGTATGGAATGTTTCACAGTATGGCATTAAACCTTCTTATCATCACGGAGACCAAACCAGACCAAGTTACATGTCAGATCTGCGGAGAGGCAAATGCTCACAGTCAGAATGCCTGTTTTTCTAGGTATTTTTGAGCTATGAAAACGCCTGTAATGTAATAAATGTAAGGTAGAGCAGCTTAATTAAATACTGTAAAACATTCCAGCCAGAGCAATGACATATTCATAGAAACAAGCAGGTGACAGACCCTCCACCAGAAAAGTTACACAATGCACCTTTAAATGTTACAGGCCTGAAACGCAGCAATAACTAAATACAAATAGAGCTTCTTAACCATGTAATGAATGTGTCAATTTGTATTTGAAAAAACGGTAGCAATTCCAACAACAGTATATCATAAAAATGCTAAAACGCCGCTAAAGGAAGATAGAGTTTTGCTGCTGGACCGTTGACCGTGATCCCAATCTTTTCCCGTTCAAACGTTCTTAACCACACTACTAAATTCTCAATCTCAAATGTCCCAGCGCTTCTTTTTTTTTTTTTTCCTGGTTTATTGTACCCAAATGGCGGCGCTTTCGTATTTGTTTAAGACTTAAATTAAGCGCAATCAGACAAACGAAATAGCACAGGAGATCCCGTGACCTTCAAGACTCCCGTAGCAATCTTCCATTTTGCACGGCTATGCTAGCACCTGCATGCTAAGCAGATAAATGGCGCATATGCCATTACCAAAGAATAAGTTGTTTTGTCCTTCGTACTACAAGGTTAACAGTGGTTGTAGAAAATGTAAACAAAATACGAAAACAAAAAAAAAACGACACAAGTTAGAAGTGAAATGATAGAAAAAATGAAAAAGAGGGATTGGGGAAAGATAGTGGGATAGCTTTGACAGTGTCTGCGGCTGGATTTATGTCAGATTCTTTGGTGCAGAGAAGTGTCATAGAAGAATAAAGAGAGGGAGCTGAGAAGAGATTTTAGCATTTCAGCATAAAGGTAGACAGTTAAAGTCCCCCGTGAAGTCCTTTTACGCAGTCACGCTTTGATTCTGATCTGCTAGCGTGGCGTTTTTATAAAGTCAGTGTGCATCTGAATGGACACGACTTCAACAAAGGGTGAATCCACTGGCGTTATGTTAGCAACAACTCACCCTTATGTAATATAATACTCCCTAGAACTGTACAACAACTCACCCTTCTGTAACAGAAAACCTGTTATTTTAATCACTAAGTTGGTAAGAGCGTTTGTCCACTGACCCACACGTTGGTGGTGTGATTCCAGCTCCGGCTACTGTGTCCAAATACTTTCCCTTGTGGATCAATAAAGTTTCTCTAAGCCTAAGTCTCTAACAATGGCAATAGTTTAGCTATGAAAACTCTAACTGATAAAAAATAAATGTTGAAAGGTAAAAATATCCGGAACAGAGCCACTTCAGATGGCCCCTCTCGGTGTGGAGGAGTAGCGGCTTTAATCCGGGTTCCTCCAGTGTGACTAAGCTGAGTCATGTTGAGTCAGGCTGTCTACATCGCCAAAGCTCAAAATGCTCTGTTCCACTTTGTGATGTTATGAAGCTGTAGTTTCCAAGTTAACAGCTCCTTTTATGTTTTGTTTAGTAGAGATTGGAAATTCCAGGGCTGAAATGATTCAAATGATTCTAATGAAGGTGTATGGAGTTTAAAAACACAGTTGAGCTGTGTCACCACATGACATCACAAGGTAGAACAGAGTGTTTGAAAGAAGAACTCAGTCCTAAATATGCAGGGTTTGTGTGTTAAACATGTGTAAATGAAACAAAACACAACTCCAGGTATGTTAGTGATGAGGAAACTAAATTATAATAGAGATCAGAAAACAGTGTAATCTGAGCCCTTTAGGAACCATCATCTCAATGAGTGAATTCTGCAGAGGACGGGGAGACCACAGCCTGGTTAAAACCAGGTCAGGGGCTAGAGCGGTTAGCACAGCAAGTAGAGTAACTGTTTTACATTTTGGCTCAGCTTTGAACAGTTATGAGAACAAATGAAATGTAGCTATTGTGCAAACTCAGGCATATTTATGCTGAAGCTGCTTGGAGACACAATCATTACACTAATTAATGCACTGTTCTAATTCTAATGAAAAAAAAAAAAAAAAAATTCGAATTAGTTAAAGGTGCATTGTGTAACTGTTTCTGGTGGAGGGTCCGTCAAATGCTTTTTTCCATGGAGACGTTATTGCTTTGACAGGAATGTTTCACAGTATGGAATTAAACCTTTCTATCTTCACAGAGATCTAACCAGAGCAAGTTACAGGTCAGATCTTTGGAAAGACGACCCCGCTCATAGTCAGAACACCTGTTTTTCTAGGTATTTTTGAGCTATAAACCACATTTAATAAAATAAATGTAAAGTAGAGCTGTTTAATATCACACTGTGGAACATTCCAGGCAGAGCAATGACATATCCATAGAAACAAGCAGATGACACAAAACATTATCATCAACAAAAATTAAAATATTGACAATTTCTGTAAGTTCCACTTTATCGACTATCTCCAGTAAACAGGGGTGTAGTGCAAAATTCTGAGCCCTGGGTACAAATCATCTTAGTGGGCCCATCATTTTCTCTATATGAAAATTGCATATTGCTGAGTTTCAGATGACATCACAGCATTTTATAGTCTAATATTAATGATTACATATGGGGACAGCTAAAATTAAAAATGTTACAATGCAAAATTTACCTTTTGTATATTTCCTGGCAAAGTACAATGTAATCAATTGAGAAACCTGGCCCTTATCCACCATTTGAGAGTATAACATCATCACATTTATAATTTTAGAGTCTGTAAAGTACCAATTACAGATTTTGTGAAGGGCCCCCTGCCAGCTCTGGGCCCTTTAACCCCCTTCAGTCCGACGCCCCTGCCAGTAAATAAAGTAAATAGAGCTGTCTGTTGTGTGTGCGGTGATTGGCAGCTTGAGCTCTCAGAAGCCGGAGCCCTGCTGAGCTCTGGAGCTTTTCTGTGCCATCTCCTAATTAGCAAACTGTGTTAATGACAACTCATCAAAGTTGATTTAACCCATTTAACTCTAGCTTTCACTTTGGAATACAAAGCAATGATCGTAGCCACTGTGACATGGCGAGAATTCTTAAGAAATAGAACAGCGAATTATTTGGAAGAACATTTTGGATTCCAGTAATTTTACAATTTACGGGATTTGAGCATTTAATCTAAACCAATATTTGCATATATCTTATTTGAAGTTCATTCTAGTGTTGTCACGATAGTGAAATTTCAAACTCAATTCCGATACTAAGGAATAGACTTGATACTCAATCCTGATTCTGATACTACGGTGATAATTAAAAATGTTCTTTCTTTAGACAATAGAATGTGATTTTCAACATTAAATGGTAGTACTTTCTTTTCTATTCCCATGTGGCCTTTTATCTGTGTGATCCCTGAGTTTTCCAGGTAGGTTCCATAGTGGTCCATGAGCGTATACTAGTCTACTATACTTATTATACTTATACTTGTTCTGATACAGCTCAAGATCATTCTAAGGCTATTCAGGAAAGGTTCATTTCTGTCCTGTGAATTGAACTTTTTCAGTATCGATACCTGCTCAAATGAGTATCTAGTTTTAGTATCGATTAGTATCTGATTTTCAATACTTGTGACAACCCTTGTTCATTCTCTATCATATTTTTACAAGATCTGGCCAAGTCTTAGTCCAGTTCTTTCATTCACAGCATGTCTTTTCAATCTATTTCCAAACTTCTCATAACTTGTCAAAACCAAACTCCTTATGCTATCTAGTGACCACTCCATTCCAACTCAATCGAAGCCATCCTTTACGCTACCACGGCAACCGCCAGATGGGTCTTTGAAACTATGTACCTTGCCTGAATACAAATACCCCAACTTCACAACAAAAATGCTTTCCAAATTTCATAATCCTGGCTTTTCTTTTACTCCCATGTGCATTGTGACCTCCATGACCCCCGCGTTACAAACCAGATTCGAAGTAGGTGCGCGTTTCATGGTGTGGCCAGTCTGCTTCCTGCTCGGTTGAAGCTGGACACCTGAAAGGCCTTCTTTGTCTCCTGGGAATGGGACTTTTGAAGCGGCTCCATCGCTACCTCTTCCATTTCAAAGTCCAGATGTGTGGGCATTGATGGATAGACTTTTGGGGGGCTTTTGATGGCCGGGGTGGGACGGGCAGCTTTGAAGTCGCGGATGGTGTGCAGGGGGAGACAGATTACTTAATGCAAAAGAGAGAAAGGAGGTCCATATGAGAAATATATTTGGGAGGCAGAACATGACTGAGGAGACGATTCACACATATAGCGGAACTGGTCTCACCGTAAGATTCAAATAGCAATGTCAAAAAAAATTTAGCTTGTAACTTTATAAACCATAGAAGTGCTATACTGAGTTTGTGGTTGTATTGACCGGTGCAACATTTGTAATTTTTAAAAAAGATTTAGTTAAATAAATAACCATATGGTCAGCTCCTATGCTTTACCATTACACAAAGACATCGTTTTTTTCATATTAGCCAGTAAAGCTAGCATAAATTCAAATTTATGCTAGTATCTCAAAACTACTCAGAACTTGTACTAATTTATATTACTAACTAATTTGTACTATATCACTTGAAGGCTATGTACCCAACCCAATATTTTCCTGTGTATTTGAGTAAAATGTGTCTTGCCCCAGTACAAATATATTGTAGTAGCAGCTCTTGAGGTCAAAATAAGCCTGCTGCGTACCGTCCACATCAAATTATTGTCAATGAATCAGGAAATGCATGTTAGCATGCTAGTTGTTTACGGTAAAACTCCACACTGGTGACTGCAAAACTCCACTCTGGTCTTTGAGAGTTGGGAAAAGCACTTGTAAACTCATCGTGGTGAGTAATTAGGATGCTCAGAATACATAAGGTAAGTGAGGAGGAACTTTGGACCACTGCAAACTGTTTCAAATGAACTAGTTTTGGTTTGTTTGTCACATTTTTAAAATAAGTAAAAATCTGAATTTGAATTTCAGTCATCTCCACACTACTGATTCAGTACTACATCATTTACCACCTAAATATTAGTAGTAGTAAAAGTAGTAGTAAGTAGGGATGGTGGAAGGTAACAGAGTACCAATGGAAAAGTGCAATTAAAGTACAAATTTTAGGTATCTGTACTTTACTTACAGAAATTTTACAGTGGATATTTTGTACTTTTACTTCACTACATTTGAGAACATGTATCTGTACTTCCTACTCCACTACATTTTAGATCTGGACTGAAACGTAAAAAGTACTTTGAAATGGCTGACACTTTCTTAGCACATTTAATTTGCATTTCTGTCCCAACTTTGAGCAAACCAAATACACAAAAAGGGCTGGAAAAATTAAGAAATCAATGGAATCACTTAAAATCAGCCAAATTCTTTATCAAAACCCCATACATTCCATCCTTTAACTGTTCTAAAAATCTCTGCAAAATACTTTTACTTTTTACTGTTTAAATACATTTTTAAACAGGTACTTCAATACTTTTACTTGCGTAGATTTTTTCATCTGATACTTCACCCTTTTAGCTGTACTTTTACTTAAGTAACAAAATTGAGTACTTCATCCACTGCTAGTGAGTAGTAAAAGTAGATGTATTGAAATATGTAGGTGAAATACATTTCTGAAACCAATTTACCTTTTTGAGTCACTAACATCTGCTAAATATCACCACCAAGCCATTTCTGATTATGTGCGCTTAATTTCAGGCAATTTGCAATCACAGCGCAAGCAAAAGGCCCTAACCTACACGTCTACGGTGAACGCCAAATCAACTCACAGCTTTCACACTGCCTGTAAATATAATAAACACCGGGAGAGTTCTTGATTCTTGACGGGAGCGGAGCGTCGCGAGTGGTCCAAAAAGGTTTGATGAGGTTAAAGGCAAATGTTGGCTCCGTTGACCTCGCGCTGAGTTTGAAATTCAGGGCAGGAAAGACAATTAAAGCGCCAATCAATGGAGAGCCTGAGGTCTGCCAGTCCAGGCCAGAGGCACCTGTGTACATGCAAAACACAACGAAAACACTCTTGATGTAAAAGTTCGTGAAAAGGCCTATTCATAACGGTGGTCCAAAGAACGTCAAATGGATGGACATGTCTTATCGTTTCGAAAATTCGCATTAGTCCATTTATCATTTTAAGTAGAGGACACAGCAAAACGGAGAAGTGAGGGAGCTGAAGATTTGGGATTTTTCGGTATGTATATGTAAAAAAACAGATTAAACTCAAGATTCACAAGTGTAATATGTCTTCATATAAATACATTGTTCCCTAGTACTTTTTTCTGCATAAATAGTAGTTTTTGCATGAACTCCCCCTGCAGGTGTAGTCTTGTGAGTGCAGTTTGGGTCAGATACACAGAGATATGTAATAGTCTTGAGAGCTTTTGCCATGATTAGTCAAGACATGTCTTTAGTTGACAAAAAATGTATTTTAATCTTATAAGTTTATTTGGTTGAGTTTATTTGGTCGAACCAAATAAACCTTTGTCCAGTTGACAAATTGAATTTCTACTTTTGCCATGGATTCTGCCTGGACGACTGAAGGATTTTACACACATTTAATATTGTAATTTAACAAAAATACTACTAGTATTACTTACCATAGTTCAATAACTCCTACAAATACTACCCCGTTCAGAGCGCTATCACTCCTACTCTCCGTTCAGAGCGCTATCACAACACAGAGTGCATCCTGCTAAAGAAACTACTACACATCGCATCAGCTTTCTGAAGTTGTAGTGTATTGTTTTTGATGAGGGAATAACATTATGACATGACAGAAAGATCCAAAAAGTAAATGCTGCACAATACCATCAGACACAGACATTCTGACTGTGAGCGGGATTGCATCTCCACAGATCTGACCTGTAACGTGGTCTGGTTTGGGTTCCATAAAGACAGAATGGTTTAATACCATATTGAGAAACATTCCAGACAAAGCAAAAACATCTCCATGGAGAAAAGCATTCGATAGACTCTCCACCAGAAAAGTTACACAATGCACCTTTAAGAATTTCAAATATTAAAGTTTTGTGTCCTATACTACCAAAACACACAGCACAATGATATAACTTTCACTGAGTGTTTTGAAAAGTCCTCTATCCAATGTAACATGTCCTATTCTTTTTTGTGAATCCAATCGTCAAAAGTCACTTCAAACACTTCTGAAAGCCTATTATTCAAAACTATTCAAAGCATAACCCCTATGGTACCAGGCCCAACCTTCAGTGACAAACTCCTTCACAGCACTCCCAATGATCAAAGCCCTCCCCACTTCCCCACCTCCCACTGCTACCTCTGACAACTCACCCCATCTTGACTTTATCCTTCTTGCTTCCATTTTTCCGCAAAAATGCCCAAACCGCCATGCATATATCCTTTAGCTCCATGCGCAACTGGAACTGGACTGACTGACCCAGACGCTAGCAAGGCAACGGCGTAGCTAGTATGTGGGTTTCTGGGTTAAAATAGCCATCCAGTCATCATATAAGCCTGAGCGATTTTTTTTCTCCCCTCGCTAACGCCATTGACGCACGGCATGTCTAGAGATCCGAGTTAGCGAGTTGTGTCATAACATGCTAGCGATCTGGATGGCGGCTAAGGGTTGCGTCATATGGCCCAAATTAAGCTGTATCCCAAAGGCAAGAGGTGAGAGAGGGTGTCCCGCTGAGAGGGAGCAAGCTGGGGTGGAGGTACTTAAGGTTGGGGAATACCATCTGGGTGATAAGGTTTTGGGTATTTGGTGCAACTAGATTAAAAAGGTTTTAAAATGGAATTAACACTTTCTGTGGAGTTAAATATGTGGGGGATGTGATGTACCAGGATATTTGTAAAGGCTGAACTTATTGAGCAGCTTTTTCAGTACTTATTTTGATACTATAGCTTTAAGTATCTGCTGATGCCTGATATCAACCAATAACAGTGCAGAGACAGCCTTTATTTCCTAAAACAAAAATGAAATGAGACAAAACTGCTAAAAATGTGTTATGTACCTGTTACTTATCCCAGAAGTAACTACAGAAAAGCTTTGTGTAAATAAAAGTTCAAACATTATGAGACTACTACTACTACTACCAGTAAATAGTCTTATTACATCATGTCCAAAGAGGATATCGGCAGAACTAATATTTGAAAGCCGATATTCGATCCTGCAAATTTTTCATTATTGGCATCCCTAATTAGAATTAGTATTCTTATTTTCAAACAAAATGGTAAATGGTAAACGCTTTTCTACCTTCAAGGCCCTCAAAGCGTTATACATCTAGGAACCACTCGCCCGTTCACACATGCACAATTATACACCGATGTACGCAGACACTGGGGTCGACGTGGGTTAAGGGTTTTGCCCAAGGACACAATGTCAGTATTTATCAGTGGGAACTGGAATCGCATCTCCAATCTGACCATTCTACCAGCAATGTTTATGTTGAGAGCAGTTTTCGAACCGGCAACCTTCAGATCAGAGGACAGACACTCTACCAACTGAGCTACCCCCTATTTTTTCCCCAGTTGTATCGTTTTAATTGCTAGCTAACACTTACCCACTAAATCAACTACAAAATTGTGCATTAAAAGTTGAAAATGAAGTCTTAACACCAGTTTGAGTTGAACCAAAGCTGACATAGATAGATATAAGATCTAAAAACGATCTTTAGCTTATTTATCTCTACTTTTCTGTCAATGATCTCTTGAGTCTCTGCAGGCTCCGCAGCTCCAGCCAGACTCCCTGCTGTGTTTGGATTTTTCTACTTTTTCTTTCTTTTTTGCTGACTCACTTACACAAGAAATAAATCAGCACTCAAATCATTCAAACAAGTCATATTGTGTTTTCTGTATATCTTTATAAACCAATTCTTGTCATCGCTAGGGACAGTTTTCCAGTGCATTTTATCTGTAACTGCCCTCATGTGGCTGAAGTTAGTATCTCTGACCTTTGACCTTATCCCAGTATTCTTATTAGAGGTCCTATATTACGCAAAATGGACTCTTGTGAGCTTTAAGTTGTGTTAGAATGTTGTTACCTGGAGTTTGTTTTGTTTCATTCACACGTTTGAGTAATCCTTTATGGTCAGTCTGTCGACATCTCCAAAGCTCAAAATGCTCTGTTCCACCTTGTGATGTCATGAACCGGTAGTTTTCAAGTCAACATCAACTGTTTGTATTTAGTTCAGTAGAGATTGGCAATTCTAGGGCTGAAATTATCCAAACGATTCAAGTGAAGGTGTATGGAGTTTAAAATCATAGTAGAGCACTTCCTGTATTGCCACATCACAAGGTGGACCAGAGTGTTTTCCGTTTCCGAGAAGAAATCAATAATATGCAGAGTTTGTGTGTTAAACGTGTGAATGAAACAAAACAGAACTCCAGGTGTGTTTGTGATGAGGAAACAACATTATAACAGAAAGTAGCGCAATATAGGACACCAAAAAGTTGAACTACTTCTAAGTTTTTTACCCTGGCAAATGTAATCATCGTTGCTTTAGCGCCATCTTCCCCACAAACCATGAAATACATCCACTGAACCACATTTATGTCTTTTTTTCCTATGGCACACTTTCGCTTCATGCTCGCCCACCAGGACCTTCTAATCAGCTCTCACTCGCGCACAGTCCTAATCTTTTTAAATATGACCAACAATTACCTTGGTGTTTGGTTTATTCTCTGAAGTCCTCTCTCGTGACAGCTTGGGCCTTTCCCGACCTCGGCACACTTTTGGATTGAAAAAAAAAAAAAAAAAGCAAAAAGCAATTTCCATTCTTCTATTTGGCCTTCTTTGTTGTACGCATGCCCACCCAGGATTAACCCAATACTAGGCTAATGCTAATCCTCTTAATCCAAAAATAAAAACTCCATGGACCCTTTTCTGCGAGTAGAAAAAGAAATGACACCTTAAAGAGTTTTTGGAAGCCGCTAGCCACCTAACTGTCCGCCGCAGTAAAGTTCATGCGGATTCGGTCATGCGTGCTATGTAGGACTAGTGTTACAAAGGGTCTCAACCTCGCGAACTTTGACCTCAACAACAAGGCACACATGCGGTGGAGCGGAGGGTGACCGGGGGTGAGCAGTTAGCTAACCCTGGAAGATATAATTCATTGTGGTGTTAGCGAACTTAAGCTACAAGTCACTTTAACTTGTAGTTGTAAGCATATTAGCAACTGAGGAAACAACATATTTAGATCTCTGTTTTACCTTTTATATTGTTTTTAAAAAGATATATTTGCCAAAAAAAAAAACGTATTAACATGTTTTATAAGTTTAAGTTTTGTTTTTGACCACTCAGTTTGCTCTCCGCACTAAGTCACTCTCCCTTCAGAGCACTATCACGATGCAGTTCGCATGCATCCCGCCAATGAAACTACTGCACAATACTTTTGTTTTTGTATATTCATGGAGAATTGTTGTGTGGGAGCATAGGTGATATAGGCTTGTGGGTGGAGAATCGTAGTACTAACCGTAAGAAGAGTTCGAATAGGGCCCTAAATTACTCAGACATAATACAACTTCAGGCATGTTTTCGATGAGGGAACAATGCTATAACATGGGAGAGGGCTAAAAAAAATTAAAAATAATACCCACTCTTTAAGTTCTAATCAAATCTGAATGTTGTAAAATCTTTTGAAATACTGGACTCACGTTAAAATAAAAAGTCAATTCTAAAATTTCTTTCAAGGAATCTTCAAATCGACCCAACTCCGAGTCAAACCACACTAGGCCCATAAAAAGTGTAGATTACCAGACATATGGCAGGAAACAGATTAACGGCCTCTGCAGTCTCTTTGCATTTGGAAGGATTTAAATTCACGAAATTCACCTCTGGCTAAAGGAAACAGTTACAAGGAAGTAGCTGCTCCTCGAAAGTAGACATTTCATTTTCCCAGAGGGCTTGTAGTGGTGGGACATGTGCCGTCCACGTGTGAGACTAAAGAAGAAGAACATGCCAGGAACCCTTCGTCATGATCACACTGGAGGCCTTACGTGGACCAAGATAGATGACGTCCACAAGAAGCATTTGACATGTTAACTCAGTCCGAAAAGGCAGCCAGCACTGAACCCAACTATATTAATGGGAGTTTAAAGTGTGAGTTTGTGTAGGAACGTTTTTTTCATGTCAGCCAGTGTGTGTGTGCGTCGATGAGTGGATAAAGGACGCTAATGATTCACATTCAACTCTTCTAGGGGAAAGTCCGTCAAACGCTTTTCTCCATGGAGATGTTATTGCTTTGTCTGGAATGTGTCACAGTATGGTATTAAAACTTTCTATCTTCATGGAGACCAACACAGACCAAGTTACAGGTCAGATCTGTGGAGAGGTCTGTCCAATCTGCTCACAGTCAGAACGCCTGTTTTTTTGAGCAGTAAATCCACCTCTAATTGAATAAACGTAAGGTCAAGCTGTGTAATGTCATACTGTGGAACATTCCAGGCAGAGCAATGACGTATCCATAGAAACAAGCAAAGACAGACCCCAAACCAAAAAATTGCACTGTGCACCATTAAGCAGTACAGTTCCACACTTTCTTGACAATGCTAGCTTTAATTATTGGAGTTGGAAAAAAAGCAAGTAGCAGTAAGCAGCTAAATAAATGCAAAAACGATGTTTCCTTTCTGTCTTAAGTATGAAAATAGCAAAACTGCTTTTATAATTAATTAGATTTTGATTATTTAATAATAGGGGCGGCACGGTGGCTGAGTGGCAACACTCGTGCCTCACAGCAAGAAGGTTACGGGTTCGATCCCCGGGTCGCCCGGGCCTTTCTGTGTGGAGTTTGCATGTTTCCTCCCCGTGTCTGGATGGGTTTCCTCCGGGTACTCCGGTTTCCCCCCATCAACCAAAAACATGCAACACCCCTATGAACAGTTTACCATCAAGGACCGTCAAGGAATTCCTCCCTCCTGTGGGCTCACCACCTGCAGAGGGGTTCATAGGGGTCTGGGTCTGGTGCATAGAGTAATGGGCAGCGTGCTGCCCCCGCGACCCAGCCGGATTAAGCGGGAGAAAATGGATGGATGGATGGATATTTAATAATAGTTGCACTATGTAATTTTTTGGTTAGGGGTCCATCACCTGCTTTCTATGGAGATGTCATTGCTCTGCCTGGAATGTTCCACAGTATGACATTAAACAGTTCTACCTTACATTTATTCAATTACAGGTGGATTTACTGCTCAAAAATACCTAGAAAAACAGACATTCTGACTGTGAGTGGGGTCGCCTCTCCACAGATCTGACCTCTAACTTGGTCTGGTTTGATCTCCATGATGATAGAAAGGTTTAATACCATACTGTGAAACATTCAAGACAAAGCAATAACATCTCCAAAAACATTTGAAGGACCCCCCACCCCTCCATCAATAAATTAAATCCATAATAACGCAAAAAAAAAGAAAAAAGAAAAGAAACATTACCCAATATAAATTTTTTCTCCCAGGTTTTTGAAATTATTTTTAAATAACCCTAAATTGCTACGAAATTACAAATATGTAAATCCCAAAACCACTATTTCGCCATTTATTTTCCCTCAATATTCTTTTTTTCTTGATATAGTTACAGTAGTTTCAGATCTATACTGACTGAGCATGCTCCGATCTACCATATCACACGAAATGAAATTGAAACAGAATCCAGGGATCAGAATCCAACTGCCCCACAAAAGCCTCTCCTCCCTGGGCAGCGGTCGTGAGGTCAGCCCCATGACCCCTCGCTCTGGGCTACACTGACCGGACAGCGGCTCCACATACAGAGAACGGTGGCCTACATTGGCGCGAACACGTAATCTGACCTCTTTCGGCATTCCCATAACATCGTCTAATCCCAACCGGAAGTTACATGCGCTAGGGATTGTCTGTTATAGTTGCTAATCCGGAGTAGTGTAAGTAAGGCTTAAGAATGTTAGCATTTTAAAGCTGGTAAATAATGGAGAGTGATTAAAATGGCCCAAATTAAAAATTAGCTGCGTAGCAGGCTAGCCTTAATTAGAATTGAGTTAGCATTAGCCGCTAGTGTTGTCATAATGTAGAGTATCTAGTTTCGATACTAGTTTTAGTAATGTTTAGCATCTGATTTTCGATTCTTTTGACAACCCTATATCAGCCACAATTAGCAATCCATCTCATAGTGGTACATTGATTTTAAGTGGAATCTGGAGCCTAATTAGCAAACGGTGCAACAGATACAAATAATGACGCAATTAATATTTAAAAATACACAATTAAGATGAATTACAAACATCTAACAAGTGATAAAGCATGCTTGGTCATTCTTTTTTACCGTTAGCAACCAAGAGAGGTGCAAGCACGCATTCGAAAACACGGGTTATAATTTCAAAGCTGCCAAATGAGTAGCTGCCATAGAATAAAACAACCGAAATTAAGTTCAATCAGACGTAATTAAAGCGAATTTTGCGAAACCCCGCCAATAAATCCCACTAAATGTGAGGTGTTCTCAAAATAGTCAAGGCACCTATTATCTATGGAGCGGCCCTGGTGTAGCAGTGGTGACTTCAAAAGGCTAGCTAGTGCCCCCCCTCCCCCTCGCCAGACTTAATGACCCCATATGTGTCGTCCCCAACAGAGGACTGATTCATCTGGGCCAAATCCGGAACGGGGAGGGAGCTGTAGGAGCCGAGATGAAAATATACAGCTAGAAAGGATGCAGTGCTAAAAAAAATCTGAAAAGTTTAGAAAAAAAGAAAAAAACAACTTTGTCTGAAATGTTTCATAGTATGGTATTAATTAAACCTTTATTTTCAGGGAGACCAAACCAGGCCAAGATACAGGTCAGATCTGTGGAGGTAGAGCTGTTTAATGTCATACTGTGGAACATTCCAGGCAACGCAGTGACATATCCATAGAAACAAGCAGGTGACAACCAGAAAGCTACACAATGCACCTTTAAACCTGTGAAAAAAAATGATTCACAGAGATGAGTTTATAAGCGATTTTCACAACTGTAAGAAATGAGAGCGGAGTTTTGCTGCGATGCTAAAGCTAATGACAACTAGCGTGTTAACGGTGCACTTCCTGCTTCCTCAGACAGTAAAACGCTTTGGAATTACATGCAGACGGTACATTCAGAGCAGACTTATTTTGACCTCAAGAGTTGCTAATACAATATTATCCGTACTGGGGCAAACAAAATCGGGTACAGGCTCTTTAATGCCGTAGTGGGGAAGATTCCTGGCAACCCTAACCCAGACACGGTAACAACATGCAGTAATGCAAAAGTCAGTTCTCAAAGTCAAATTCTTGGTGTTTTATTGTAGTTTTCCCATGTATTGTGTGTATCTGTATCTGTTTTCTTCTGTTTTTCTTGAAGCACTTTGGACAGTTGAAGTAGCTTTTTTTAAACGTGTTATATAAAAGAACTTGAATTGAATCGAAAGTCTCGTCTTTGATGCCCAATATAATGGCTAAAACTCTACTCTAATTAGAATTTTGGCATTTGACAGTGTGTAGAAAAGGTGGTGCAGGCTTGGTTATGGTGGTAGTGGTGGTAGAAGGGGTGGTAGGGTTTGGATGCTTGGCCGATTAAAGGAGAGGGGGCATTGATCTGCAAACAGGCACCAGTCGCTCAGGTCTCCAGAGGGCCAGCTGTGCAGAGGGCCGGTAATGAGAGAAAAGACAGGCCCTGGAGCCCCAGTCTGCGGACCGTGGAGGGGGGGGGGGGGGCTAAAATGAAGCTGGTTCAGAATACAAAATCAATCATGGAGAGTTTGGGAGATGTTCTTTTGCGTTTTCAATTTGTTTTCTTTGTACTCCCTGTAGTCCAAAAATTACCCCAAAAAGTTTTTTAATCATAGTATTGCTATATAGTCACAAAATGAGCAAACAAATTATGTCTTCACTGTGTAACTTTTAGGTTGGGGGTCCGTCACCTGCTTGTTTCTACAGAAATGTCATTGCTCTGCCTGGAATGTTCCACAGTATGACATTAAACAGCTCTGCCTTACATTTATTTAATTACAGGTGGTTTTATAGCTGAAAAATACCTAGAAAAACAGACATTCTGACTGTGAGTGGGGTCGTCTCTCCACAGATCTGACCTGTAACTTGGTCTGGTTTGTTCTCCTTGAAGATAAAAAGGTAGAAGTGCTTTATAACATTGTCAGAAGCCGTCACGATGAAGCTAAGAACAACTAGCATGCTAACAGTGCGCTTCCCGATTGTCTGATAATAAGGCTGGTAAGGCTTTATGGTTAGATGCGGATTAGTTACAATTACATTACACGGTGGACATGTTTTGACCTCAAGAGCTGCTTATTCTGTACAAAATATCTGGGGCAAGAAAAAAAAAAGAAAATTCTCAAAAATATGGAAAAAAAATCAGCTCTTTATATACGCATGTCATTGTATGCTAGAGTTACTTCAATATCAGAAAGTAAAAATGTAGTATTATATTCGTTAAAAAAAAAAAAAAAAAAAGACTCCATTTCCACTTTTGAAATTTAGTTATTTGCTTTTTTGTAAATATACAAAAAATGTACAAAGATACTACTTCCAACACACTTTTTACCCATCAGCACCTTCCACATTTCAGCCTGTTGCCTGTTTACCCCATCAGCGGCACTTCAAACCAAGGGGACAAGCGCATTCAAAGACTGGCCGTAAATCCAAGCACACCCCTCACTATGGGCCGCCGCTGTTGTTAGCGTTAGCCGTAAGTCTCCCACTTCCTGTAGGGGGAGGGGGCCCTTTCAAAGTGGCCCTCTCGTAAACGACGCAGACTGCCGGTGCGATTCCACATGTGTTTCTGGTGACAGCGTCCGGTTCAAATGAGTTAAACAGAGCGTAATATGCATTTTAATGGTTCTGCTAGGATAAGTCACAAAACAGGAAAATGTAGTAAGTGACAAGATGGTTGAGGTACTACAATTAGTTAAACAAAAAGGAATACAACTCAATTAAAGTTAAAGCCACAGTATGGAACTTTTTAGACAATGTTCTTTTTTTCATTGTGGTTGTATTTATTGCACATACAAAGACATGCATTTTTACTCTGTGCAGGTTTGCATCTCTACAAACCTGACTTTTATTTGGTCACCACTTCCTTGTTTCCATGGAAATGTTGTTATTTTGGCTATAGTCTTCTACAACTTTTCTGGTGGAGGGTCCATCAAATGCTTGTCTCCATGAGGATGTTATTGCTTTGTCTGGAATGTTTGACAGTATGGCATTAAATCTTTCTATCTTCATGGAGACCGAACCAGACCAAGTTCCAGGTCAGATCTGTGGAGAGGTGGCCCCGCTCTCAGTCAGAATGCCTGTTTTTTCTAGGTATTTTTGAGCTATAAAACCACCTGTAACTGAATAAATGTAAGTTAGAGCTGTTTAATGTCATAGTGTGGAACATTCCAGGCAGAGCAGTGATGTATCCATAGAAACAAGCAACAAAGGATGGACCCCCAACCAAAAAGTTACACAGTGCACCTTTAACTTTCTATTTCCATGGATTCATGCAGGTGACGTATGCACCACCTCCAGAAAGTTTCATACTGTATCTTTAACTTTGGCTATTCAAGATGAGTCTTATGTGTATTCCCTCAGCACTTTGCATGACTTTTACACCAGATGCCCTACCTGTTGCTGCAAACCACATTATTGTGATTAGAATGGGCGATGTGATTGTTCTAGGACACAACAACAGACAGATATACATGAGATCTGAACCAGCTTCCTTCTGGTCATAGGGTGAACATCTTCTAGAAACTGTGTGCTGAACATCTTTAAGTCTATACGTCTATTTGAGTAACTGATTGTAGCTATAAACATTGTTGTTTTTCTCAAACAAATTTATAATTACATAAAAAAAACAATGCAACTGAAACACATTCAACCACAAAACAGGATGTCCTTTCAAAATTGAGAGTTCCATATCCACTTCACATTAAAGGGCCGATATTACGCTATTTTCTGATCTATGTTCTAGCGATGTTTCTTCATCACAAACAGACCTGGAGTTGTGTTTTGTTTCATTCACATATGTTTAACACACAAACCCTGCACATTTAGGCTGAGTTCTTCTCTCAAATGGAAAACACTCATTTCCACCCTGTGATGTCATGTGGTAATACAGTAAGTGCTCCCCTTTGTTTTTAAACTCCATACACTTTCACTAGAATCATTTGGATGATTTCAGCCCGGGAATTTCCAGTCTCTACTGAACTAAAGTTAAAAAGGTAGCTGAAAACTACCACTTCATGACATCACAAGGTGGAACAGAGCATTTTGAGATTTGGGGATGTAGACAGACTAATAATAAAGGGTTAGTCAAACATACGTGAATGAAACAAAACATGACTCCATGTGTGTGATTGAGGAGGAAACAACATTCTAACACGACTTAAAGCTCACAAGAGTCCATTTTGTGTAATATAGGACTTTTCAAATTGAATACAGGTTCCTTCTATGCAACATCTCCAGTTATGCTAGCTCACCTGCTAGCAACTGTCAACAAGGAGCTTTTCGCTTTCAGTCCAGCCTTAATCTCCGACGCCCTGGTCTTTAAGAGGATAAATAATAAGTGGACAGCCAATGCCAAAGAATCTACACTGAAAGAACACAAATTTGACCTGTTCATTACCTGTGAACTTGGCCTTCATCTTCCAACTCTTAACTCAGGGCCAACTGCGGTCATCTCCTTCGTCCACCCAGCGGTCATCCTGTCTAAGCGTCACTTCTTCATCGATCTTCCATTGACCGAATCGATTTTCATTTCATGGCGCGATTCGGTCTGAAGGATAACATATTCCTCCGCCAGACCTCTATGCACTATGTCCTTGCAAGTCCTGGCCACGGCTCTAGAATATCTTTGGCTTGGAAGGATGAGGTGGTGGTTGGGAGGTCCAGGGTGGGCTGAGCTAAAGGGGCTAATCCACGGGCAAGAGCTGTAATGACCGTGTAGGCCGGGCTGTGGTGGCTGTTAGGGGGGAGGTGGAGGGAGGGGGGCATGTGACCTGAGACAGGGAGCAGCAGGCGTCTGGGGATAAAGGAGAAGAAGTGGTCGGGAGCTGGTGGAATGCAGGCTTCCAGAGGGCTTTGAAATTTTGAGTTCAATGTTTTGCGAATAGCTAAAATAGTTATTCTGTGCTAATGTTGTCACAGTACAAAAATTTCAAAATCGATTTCAATACTAAGGAGTAAACTTGATACTCAATACCGATTCTGATACCACAATGATAATAAAAAAGACTCTTTATCTAGACAATAGAATGTGATTTTCAATATTTAAGGTGCGTTATGTAGCTTTTCTGGTGGAAGGTTGCTTTGCAGATCAAGATACCGGTCAGGTTTGTGCAGAGGAGGGCCTGCTGACTGTAGCTGTGAATGTTCTATGAGCAATAAAAACACCATAATTGAATGAATGGTAGATTTAACTCAAAGCCCAATAGCAGTCGCATTATTAGCTTGAGCAAGCATGAAACCAGCCATAGCTACTAACACATAAAACAGCTCCCTGGGGTTAGCCTGGCTCCAATGGTGAAGTCATAACCTTTTCTTCTATAGTATAACCCCAGCTCATTAATGCAACCTCCCACCATCAGGGAGCGTCGTATTTTTTTCTAATCAAAAACTAGCACGACATCTCACTAACATGTCTTAGTCTTCTTCTCAATGCTCGTCAGGCAGAACTACAATTCATTAGCGAATGAATGGGGTCAAAAAAACAAGGGTTTCTTTAAGAAATTGGAAGCCCAGTTAAAGGTGCAATGTGTAACTTTTGTGGTGGAGGGTCTGTCACCTGCTTCTTTCTGTGGAGATGTCATTGCTCTGCCTGGAATATTCCACAGTATGACATTAAACAGCTCTACCTTACATTTATTCAATTACAGGTAGTTTTATAGCTCAAAAATACCCAGAAAATCAGGCATTCTGACTGTGAGCGGGGTTGCCTCTCCACAGATCTGACCTGTAACTTGGTCTGGTTTGGTCTTCATGATGATAGAAAGGTTTAATGCCATACTGTGAAACATTCCAGGCAAAGCAATAACATCTAAATGGAGAAAAGCATTTGACGGACCCTCCAGCAGAAATGTACACAATGCACCTTTAACATGATTTGCAGTTGTTTGCTAGTAAAGATGCATTGACGGAGTGAGCGTTCTATCCCAGTAATGTGCGACAAATAACAAGCTCGGATCAATGGGGAGACAGTGGTGTGTGCGAGCAGAACAGCACGAGGCCTAATAAATGTGATGTGTGAGCTGGCACTGTCAGGAATGCACAGTAATAATGGATGCTGAATGGGCTGATTGTATTTCAAATGCACAAGGACGCCACAATGTAATTTTTGTAACAGCGCCAAGAAAAATAACAGAACTCCCAAACTGCCTTCTTCTGCACTATAATCAAACGCTTGATATGAATTTAAAGGAACTATATTTGGTCTGACGTCTTACTATTTACTGATACTCCGCTCTGGTGTTGGAAAGTTGTGGAAAGTGCTTATAAAGTAATTGTGGTGAGTAATGAGGACGCTCTGAATGTGTAAGGTAAGTGAGGAATAACTTTGGACTACTTCAAACTGTTTAAAATGAACTAATTGTTTTTTGTTTGTTTTTTTAAGACAGAAAAAGAAAGCAGGTACAGATTTGATGTTATGTTATAATGTTATGTATAATGTTCCATCATCAAAATTATACAGGGTTGTGTTTTGTTTCATTCACACATGTTTAACACACAAACTTCTTTCTCTCAAACCAAAAACACACCTTGATGTCAAGTTGCAATACAGGAAGTGCTTCACTGTGTTTTAAACTCCATACACCTTCACTAGAACCATTTGGATAATTTCAACCCTGGAATTTCTAATCTTTACAAAATAAAAAATGAACGGTAGCTGTTACCTTATGGTAGTCCTCCTTAACTGGACATTTACATATTGGCTGGTATTCATATGTCTTCAGATCCTCTTGAGAATTTAACTACTTCTTACATTCAGGATTCTTATAGAGATAAAGGATTCTGTAACCCACTGACCAACATTTGTTTTGTTGGTGAGCTAATTCGCTAATTAAATGATCACACTGTTGATCCCATCTGGCATTTTGGGCACGGTACCATTCTAATCTACCTGGCTAATCTGCTATCAGTAAACACACATTGACATTTAGCCAACCAAATATCTCACAGCAGAACTACAATCCCGCTGCTAGCTCGTCCGGGTATCTGCTCGCTAGCAAAGATCTTCAACTTCTTCTTCCCCCGGGACCAGTATTGAGCGCCGGGAAATTACGGCAATCCACCATGATGACAATGAAGAGACTGAGAATGTGGCCAGGTTGGGTGCTTTTTAAGGACATAATGGAGTCGGCCAATGAGAAGCATCAATTGCGAACACAGCGGTTACGGACACCAAAGGGGGACCCAATCACGGGCACGTCTGATATTTCTGTTTCAGCGTAATTGCACTAGTTTCTCTTGGATGGCGTTTGGTGACATTAGAACACAGCTAAACTGATTACAGTTTGGGTTAAAGAGTTTAAAGGTGTAAAAAAAAAAAAAGGCTAAAACATGCTAATCAACTTCAAATCTTTTCTTTTGTTAAGGCCTGTACATGATTTTTGTAATATGTTCAGCAAAATGTGTCTTATGACAGTACAGATAATTGAATTAATTAATCATTGCATTTCTATAGTGCAGGCATCTCCAACCTTTTTCCTCTGTTGAGCTACTTTTACGAAATGAAAATGCCAGAAAGCTGCTCATTTTAGTTTCGGTTGCAAGAAATGGAGTAAACTTAAGAGCCTTAGAGGGGGAACAGTTTGATGCCTATAAAACATTTGCACAATTATTATCCATTTTTCAGTGCACAAAGATATCAAAAGGCATCAAAATTATACATTTACAGTGACAATAGGCATTTAATTAAATACAATTTGAGTTATTCAGCACAATGTGTATGATTCAGAAATCCCTTGGCGAGCTACTCGGAAGGGGGTGGCGAGCTACTGGTTGGAGACCCCTGATATAGCGCCATTCAAGACACCCAAACTCTTTATGGTGCATTTTTCATTCACTCCACACGGCGGTGGTAAGATACTACTGTAGCCACAGCTGCCCTGGGACAGACTGACAGAAGCGAGGCTGTCAATCTTCCGACCACTAACGTTCATGCACACATCACTTTCATACTAGGAACTTCTTTTTTGCCACTGTTGAACCACTGTGGTACCTGATTTTCCCAGTGGTCTCCCATCCAAGACGAGATCAGACTTTGACCAGCCGGTATAGCAAGATATTGTATAAGCAACTCTTTATCATCGCTTTTTCGTCCTATAATCAGGAAGTGCATTGTAGCTGCTTGTTTGCATTACCGTGACTCTGCTCTGAAGGTGTGAAAAGCACTTAGAGACTCATCAACATGAATAAGTAAGTAAGAAAGTAAGTGAGGAATAACTTTGGACCACTGACAACCTTTTATTAAAATAGTAAAAACCCTGTACAGCACCTTTAAAGATGTATCCACTTAAAATAAAGGCTGACCTTAAAGAGATTAATAATCAAAAGTAACAGCTGGAAATCATCACTTTAGTCCAGAAGAAGTTATTTTTTTAAGCTTCCAAAGTTTACAGAATTCTGAAATTCAAGCCAAGTTGATGCCAAAACAGAACTTTAAAATACACAGTTAGCATCTTGAACCGATATCATTAGTTTTACTGGCGTCAGATGGCTACGCACTTAGCCCAGTCTCTTTTGCAGACGTGAGCAGGTGCAGCCAGCCACACGATTGAAAGCAAAAACACTTCCAGACAAGTTTATATGCAAGCTGTATTGAGTTATGGGCCCAGGTTTCAAAAGGAAAAGGAAAAGTCAACGGGAGGCTGGTTATAACCTCATGTAATGTACGGACTGCTTGCTGATATGGAAAAATGTGTAAGCCAGTATCGAGATCTTTTCAAAGTAATATTTTCTTGTATTTGTTCAATTGAGATTTTATTGCATGGTTTTAAATGTTCCGCAGTATGGCATTAAGAAGATATCTAGCTAACAGTTAGTTAATTACTGGTGATTTTATTGTAACATTCTAACATGGCTTAAAGCTCAGAAGAGTCAATTCTGTGTAATATAGGAACTTTAAATGTTCCACGGTATGGCATTAAACATATACTAGCTAGCAGTTATGTAATTACCAGTGATTTTATTGTTCAAAAATGCCTTAAATACAACATTCTTACCATGAATGTGGTCGCTTCTCAACAGATATGACCTATAATTTGGCCTAAAGATGCTTCGGTACCATACTGTGAAACATTCTATTTAACACAACCAGATCTTCATGGATACAAGCATGCCAAAAAAGTTACACATAGCACCTTTAGAGTGTAGATGATTTAAATTCTCACTGTTATTGGACTGACATGTGACAGCAGTATGATTTGAACACTTGTAGGTTCATAGACGAGCTAAAACCAGATGGTGAGAGGAGAGCTAAAGATGTTCTGAAGCTTAAGTGCTGATTGGATGAAAATGACCGTCTTCTACACAGAGAAGGTGTCACATGGTTTGCCCAGTACATTTCAGATATCATAGTAACTTCTATATATGTCATGTATTGAAAAAAAATTAAGTATATATAGTAATTTTTGCTACTTATTTTGAATTGTGCCTTAGATAACTTTTCTGGTGGAGGGTCCGTTAAATGCTTTTCTCAAATGCTTTGTCTGGAACATTCCTAGCAGCACATTGGCATCGTCATAGAAACGAGCAGGTGATGGACCCCCAGCCAAAAAGTTGCATAGTTCACCTTAAGTCCAAGTCTTATATTTTCCTATATTATAATACTTTGACCGATTTTCATCAAACTTATTACACATTATCTCTCATTCAGTGTCACCAAAAACATGGTGCACAATTCACAACGTAAAAAGGCCTTGTAGTATAAATGAATATATAGTATACATTTATATTTAAAAGGACCACTTAAAATACCACATTAATAAGTGCATAACAGCTGCAAGTGGTCCAATATTTATCTCTCACAGTGATGCAGCTATAGAAGCAGAGTCAGCCTTCACCAGGGCACAGCAGCGGAGTTGGAGGGGAGAATAACGAGGCGGCTCTTCCCTCACACACAAAGGTCACTATTTTATGTTTGGAGAGCTCGCTGAATACGCCGTAAACACAGCCTCCCAGAGGGGCGCAGAGATGGTTAGTGAATGGGCTGGTGTCATACGAGCATGTTTTGAAATTCCCTTTGCTGTGAGGAATTCATTGCTGAAGGGTTCCACTAAATGCTTCCTCAAAATGTAAAAAAGTGTAAAAAATATGCAAGTTTTTGGCACACCTCAAAATTCAATATTTGGCCCGTTGACGTTTTAATTCTATTTAGAATGATGGCATGTACCCAATTTTTACAACAAAATTTGTCTGGCTCCAGTACAGATATTGCGTTTTATTTTCATGGAATCAGGAAGTGCACGGTTAGCATGCTAGTGGCTGTAAGCATTACTGTGACAGCACAACTCCATTCTGGTCTCTGAAAGCTGTGAAAGACTTATAAACGCATCGCGGTGAATAATTAGGATGCTCTGATTGCATAAAGTAAGCAAGGTAGTGATGGGTAGCCTCAACCTCTACGTCAAGGGCTGCGCCATCTGGTGGTTTAAAAAATGAACTGATCTCTATGCAGAAGGTGAAACAGCACAGGGCTCATTCATTCAGATGGTTGGGAAAATTATAGTAAAACAATATATTTCTTTCAGTAGATCTATAGTGAGCGCCACTTGAGGTAGATCAAAATGAGCCCACACAGAAGAACAGGCCTATCTTCTGTTTCTGTGGTTCTGTGGCAATGAACAGCGACACAGCAACAGACTTGAGGATCTTTGCATTTGCCTCGTCATGTGTGTGTTATCTGAAATGTCGTAATGTTCCGTACCTGGAGAATTGCTGCTGCAGTGACACCATGTGGGCCCGTCCTTGCTCGGACTCCTCGGTCACCTCCCGCACACGTTTTTCACTTTCCAGACGCAGGCGGCGCTCTTCCTCTAGCTCGTGGATCAGCTTTTCACGCTACAGAAACACAAAAAAACAGAGAGAACCATAAGACTGAAGATTTTGCCTTTGAAAACAAGACGTTCTGAGAATCAAACACTGCAGAGTTTTGACGTAAAGTGCAATACAAAAGGGGTGAGAGCCTATCGAATAGCCCCATATTTAATCCCAGAGTAAACACAATAAAGACATTCAGTGCAGGGCATCAGGAGTAAAGTGCATCACAGGAACATACAGTCAGATATGTGGAGTATTTTATGTCATTATGCCACAATGCAAAGTCCTATGTTATTGTATAGGAAGATATGGTTATTGTCCATGGGAGGGGGTCAAAGAAGGTCTCTCTTTAAAAAAAATAAATAACAACTAAAACAACAATTTTAACTGAACATTTTCTATAAAATGGCTCACATTTTCAAATTCCTAACAGTGTTGACCAAGTAAAGAGTACATTAAATCTAGTTCTAAAAATTGATGAAGCTATTTTGGGAGTACCTCAGGGATCAGTTTATGGACTCATCAACTTTTCTATTCCAGCTGTATTGGTTTTCTAAATATTTTTAACAAAGACATATATGCATATTCATTCAAAAACATTGTATTGTTTCTTCCATTTCTCCACCTTAATACCTGTCTGTTGCATAGCCTTTCTACTAATTAACTAATTAACATTCAAGCCATTTAAGTTTGTTAAGGTCCTATTATGCAAAACCATACTATAATGTTACCTCATCAAAAACATACCTGGAGTTGTGTTTTTTATTCATTGACATGTTTGAGTAACACTTTATTATTAGTCTGTCTACATCTCCAAATTTCAAAATGCTCTGTTCCAATTTGTGATGCCATAAAGCTGTAGTTTTCATGTTAACATATAATAGCTACCTTTTACTTTTGTTTAGTAGAAACTGGAAATTCCATTTCATTCTAGTGAAGTAATATGGAGTTTATGGAGCACTTCCTGTATTACCACATGACATCACAAGGTGGGAGTGTTTTCAGTTTGAGAGAAGAACTCAGCCTAAATACGCAGGGTTTGTGTGTTGAACATGTGTGAATGAAACAATGAACATTTGTGTAATGACAGGTAGCCTGTTGATTACAAGTCTGTTAAGGGCTACAATAAAAAGGAAAAAGCGACCAGTTGACTTTGAGTTCACGAGGTTAAAACAATTACCCTGGGTCAAACTTGGGGTCAAATGTCACCTTTATAGCCCCATAGAACCCTGCAGGACACAGTGAGAAGAGCCTACTTTGACCTTTGAACCCCGAAACCAAATCCAGAAGTTAGTTTTGCCAACATGGGTCATATTTTATTGACTAAAGCAAACATTGAGAAGGGCATGATGACATTTAAAGAACCCAGCGGAACTGCATCCCGGAGTTTGTTGTTTCTTTGATATGTTTATAATGAACATCTTTTGCTTCTGTTGCTATGACACAAAAGTTCACGGTAAATGTCGTTGCCAAGGCTGGTCCACACCTTGGTCTTATCTTTCATCTTGGAATGGTTAGAAGTTAGGGCCGTGACTCTTTGTACTTTAAAGTTTTCTGGCATACTTTTTTAATTAGTTTTGCTTTGTATGAGCAGTTTCTGTAGTGTTTTTGTTATGACTGCAAGATGAATCGCAATCGAATCGAAATTTGAATGGACGCAACTAGCAAATCGCAACAATATTTGAAGGACCATAATAATGACCCTGTAGTTTAGATTCTGTTCTCAAATGTGATTCTTGTATTAGTTTATTAAAGGTGCATTGTGTAACTTTTCTGGTGGAGGGTCCGTCAAATGTTTTGCTTCGTCTAGAATGTTTCGCAGTATGGCATTAAACCCTAAATATGCAGGATTTGTGCGTTCAACATGTGTGAATGAAACAAAACACAACTCCAGGTATGTTTGTGATGAGGAAACAACATTATAACAGCTCAGAAAATAGCGTAATCTGAGCCCTTTAAAGTTCCTAAAGCTTCTACAATTGCCCATGGAATCAAACATTTCACAATTTAAAAATAAAACATAAATTAGAAACCCATTTTTAACATACAAAAAAATAAAAAAATAAAAGTGGTAGCAGATGGCACATGGACCTCAACAGCTGGTGCAGTGAGGAGTGAAGCAGTTCAAAACAAGCTCAAAAAATCGCTGTAAAACTATTTAGACGCCGAAAAAATCGATCTTTATTTTAGTTATTTTGCCTATTGTACACTATATCAACATTTTACAGAGTTTGGTGTTTTTGTGAGGATTTAATGAGCAAAAATTGGCCGATCACAGTCAACTGCTTTGGTCCTGTAGTCCTTGTTTTTGGCATGTTTTGTAGATAGAACCTTGTAATGACAAATGAATGATGCATTTTCATAATTAGAAGGTTCTATCTGCAGAAGACTACTTCCCAGAACACTCACGTTCACAAATACATGTACTCCTCTTTTATTTCTACAGTACAAATGGTCAAAGCTTTAAACGTAAATATCTCAGAAGTACCCAGAATGCAGACAGAACCTTCTCATTCTAGGTGGATGATAATTCAAACCAAAACCCTCTGTATAATTTAGTTTATATATGTACTGTAACTTTACTCAGAAGCAGCCTCCATGGACTCCATTCTTTCAAACTTGTCCAATATTACAGCTTAATGCCCAACCGCCCAAAAATCTCCACATTAACCTCGCCATCCTCACGAGGACCCCTCCGAACCCCACTCTCATCCGACCGTTTTATCATGCTCTCCTCTAGTCCCAAAACCATTTCCATTTTCCAGTCTTTATAATTGGATTCCTCCCTGTCCCACGAAGAAAAAAAAAAAAAAAGATCTCGCTTCCAACCGCCTGCCTCTGAGCGCTTTTGAACCCAGCTCTGGCACACTCTCTCCTGGCATCGCTAGAGAGCCCCATCCCCCCCTTCTAGCAGGATCGCTGGAGGAAAAAAGGAAAAGTTTGGATTTTAGCTGACGGAGCAAGAAGTGGTTCCAGTAGGGATGACAGTTTTCTGACAAACCTGCAGTTTCGAAGATTGAGAAATAAAAATCCACTATCAGGAGTAGAGAAAGTTGTCACGGATGGCTCCAGGTGTAAAAAAGTGTAACGGGAATTGAACGCAATATAGTGTCACTGATAACTTAAGTCAAATGTTGAAAAGGTCCCCGGGCTGTTTTGTTTGTAGGGTGTAAAGTTTGTGATGCCAAAAGTTGATACAGGAACTAAATCATGTTGTTGTTTTTTTTTGTTTCAGTAACTTCAGAAGTCCTTGGTGAAGATTCTTGCTTGTTCAAAAATGTCTTATATAATTTTGAAGATTTACTTTGAAAATTAATTTTGAAGATTAATTATTTGTAGACAACTTTAAATGGGCATAACAAACAGTACAAACTTAAAGAAAATACTATATTCACCAAAAACAACATTTTCTAAGTCACTCCTGCACATCACATCAGGTTTGTGAAGTTGTAGAGTACACTTTTGTATCATGTTTTTGTACATTTATGGAGATGAGTATGAGATGAGCATGGGTGACGTAGACTTGTGGGCGGAGCATTGCACAGCATCTCACAGCTAACAGTCAGGAGGGTTTGAATAGGGCCTGGGAGAGATCACTAAGTTACTGAGACATGCATGGATGACATCTAAACCATCTAAAAGGTATTCCAACATTAGGTGTACCTAATAATATAATATAAAAATAACAAAATATATCAAGTCTTAAGTGGCACCAATACCATATATAGTCCATGTTACATTATATGGTTTGGTAATGTGCTGTGACTGTCAAATAATTAGGTAATAAAGTACTATTGCTAATTAATTGACTATTAATAGTTTATACTTCAGACATGTTTGAATGTTATAACATGAACATTATAACATGAACGTTATAACATGGTAGAAAACTCCAAAATTTTGCATAATACACATCAATTTCAAACAACATAGAGTACCTGCTACTCTACTTTTGCGACTTTTGATTTTATATTTTGTTTATTTTTGTACAGTTAATCTAAAAATAATCAGGTCATGAACACAAGGTAAGTTTTTTTTTTTTCTCTCTTTTTTTTCTTTTTTTTTTTTGTGTGTAACTTTTCCGGTGGAGGATCCGTCCAATGCTATTATTATTGTTTATCTGGAATGTTTCACAGTGTGGCATTAAACCTTTCTAACATCATAGAGACCAAACTAGGCCAAGTTACAGATCAGATTTGTGTAGAGGCGACCCCGCTCACAGCCTGTTTTTTCTAGGTATTTTTGACCTATTAAACCACTTGTAATTGAATAAATGTAAAGGTAGGTGGAGAGCTGTTTAATGTCACACTGTGGAACATTCTGAGCAGAGCAATGATACCTTTTAATAATATCACTGTTTTATATAAAAATAAGAGTGGCCATATGAATTTGAACCTACATACATTTAAAGTTTTATTGCTTTGTATTTGAAAGCTCACCCATGCATTCTCCCGCACCCCTCTCCTCTCTTCCTCACCATGACGTCACCACTCTGCACAGCGATCTCTCCATCTCACAACAAAAGCCTTATGGGGCCCCCTGGTGGTTAGACGTCGCACCAGCACCCTTCACCACATTCACTTTGGACATAAATATCCCTCTCCTTTGTGCTACGTGCCAAAACCTTTACAAAGCCCCTCTTCAAATGGATGGATTTATGGGGACGCTGTAAACCAAAAAGCAAAGAAAACACAGATAAAAACGTCAAAACAAGTCTGAGGAGCGCTTGTGAATCGCGGAAATTACCAACTTTTTTACTGTCCCTCGAACGCAACACATAAACATGCATATTTCAATCACTGGGTTGCTACTTGGCTGGAATTTCGGGCACAAAAGCGGGTCGTAACTAAAGTATTAAAGGTGCACTGTGGAACTTTTTGGGTGGGGGTCCGTCACCACCTTGTTTCTACGGATATGTCATTGCTCTGCCTGGAATGTTCCACAGTATGACATTAAACAGTTCTACATTACATTTATTCAATTACAGGTGGTTTTATAGCTCAAAAATACCTAAAAAGCAGGCATTCTGACTGTGAGCGGGGTCGCCTCTCCACAGGGCCGACCTGTAACTTGGTCTGGTTTGGATTCCATGATGACAGAAAGGTTTAATGCCGTACTGCGAAACATTCCAGACAAAGCAATAACTTCTCCACAGAGAAGGCATTTGAAGGACCTTCCAGCAGAAAAGTTACAAAAGTTACAATGCACCTTTAAACCCAAGGTGCCATTAAAATCTATTTGGGGCACAGCTACAGTTGTTTTTATGACAGCCGTAAATCTGCACCAGAACCTATATTTTCTGGATTTTTCTGGTTTTGAGTGGGATAAATAGGCCATAGGAATCAGTAAAACAGACTGGAACTTGGAAGTTGACGAATGCATGCTTCTTAACTGTATTTACTTTTACATGGGTTACGGTAATCACTGAAAGGGGGCGCTAAAGGGCACATGGGCACAAAGGGCTTTTCTTGGACCTGGGTAAATAGGTACAGTATTGTGCAGAAGCTTGTAGAATCAGTAAGTAAAGGGCCTATATTACGCTATATTCTGATCTATGTTCTAATGTTGTTTCCTCATCACAAACAGACCTGGAGTTGTGTTTTGTTTCAATCACACAAATCCTGCATATTTAGGCTGAGTTATTTTCTCAAACTGGAAACGCGCTGTTCCAACTTGTGATGTCATGTGGTGATATAGGAAGTTTTGTTTCACTATATTGAACAGAGTGGAGTATTTATTAGATCTCAGCTTGTATTTAAATATTTTATTATGTTCATTAAAGCAATGTAGTCTGTCTAAATAATAATAATAATAATAATAAATAATTGAGAAATATTAATGAACCAATAATTTAAATATAATGAAGAAAGCGAAAAAAAATAAATAATGATAATAAAAAATAATAAAACAAGAAAAAAAAATATTAAAAAAAAACTAAAAGTGGAAATAAAAATAACAATAATAATAATAACAACAATTGTGGTATGCTAATTGAAAGCATTCTCCGCTAATAAGCATTAAGCATAGCCTGGGAAGTCAGCGGCCGAAATGCGATGAAATCATACTTGGCAACATTTGTGTGAGAACATTTACTTTGCTTAATCCACTGACTCGAGTGTTATCCTGTATGTCTGTCAGCGGCCCGCTTCATCCACTAGAGGGCGGCGTTCTCCTAGTGTATGAACGTCAGCAGTGCTGGGGGATATCGAATGGAAGAGGGCATGTAATCTATAAAATGGGGTTTATTCCATAGCCGTATATCTCAGGATTATATGTGACCTCTAGCTGCCCCTGTATTTCCTGGTATATAATGTTTTTCCATTGAGATATGAAGGATTTGCAGTGTATAAAAGCGTGCACTGTTTTCAGATTGAGTATATTGATTTGAATGAAATGTATATGGGATAGTAAATGAAAAATGTCACTGTACTGTATTATTTTATGCAAGATGTGCAGTACAGGTCTGTGGTACTGTAAATAGTAGCAAGAACAACTGCTAATTTTGTAATAAACACTAAAACATGTAGTACATTCTAACAAATAAACTTTATAATGTACAAAATTTGTCAATTTAGGAATGCTCCAACTAGTGAAAATTTTGAATTAAAACGCCCATATAACACCATTTTCTGATCTACTGTATGTTCTAATGTTTCCTCCACAAACAGACCTGGAGTTGTGTTTTGTTTCCTTCACACATGTTTAACACACAAACCCTGCATATTTACGCTGTGATGTTCTCTTAAACAGAAAAAAAAAAAAAAACACTCTGTTCCACCTTGTGATGTCATGTGGTAATACAGGAAGTGCTCCCAGCAATAGGTTGCCGGTTCAATTTTCAAATGGACCTGTTGTTGCGTCCACGGATATAACCTTTCACATTGCACAATCAGAAGGGCATCCAGTGCATAAAAAAATCACCCTAATCACCACCAACAAAATAAAAATCAATTACATAAACTAGGTTAGCTAAAAAACTCCATATTGTATTCCAGTTGCCATAGTTACTTTGGATGCTCCCAGTCTAAATGATATTACAGCACAGTGGATCCTAATTGACCAGGCTAAATTACTAGAGGACCAGTGGTTGCCTAGTACCCTTAAGAAATCCACCATGGACTCTAAAACAATTCTCCTGGTAGATGCACTATGGGTTATCAGGTCAAAGGTGCATTGTGTAACTTTTCTGGTGGAGTAATTCAAAGATGGTTTAGGTCAGTGTTTCTCAAACTGTGGTACATGTACACAAGCTCCTTCAGGTGGTACTTGGACAGCTCTTCAGTTTGTGGGTTTTGCTAATGTAGAGTTAATTTTATTTACTTGTTGGAACTCCTCTGGATTATTTTTGTTTAGAACTACAATGGAAATAACGTAATCCACTTTTAGACCTGGTTAGACCTGGAATAGTCCAGACCTGGTTTTGGTCTCAATTAGACTTGAAATACTGAGGTGCATTGTGTAACTTTTCTGGTAGAGGGTCTGTCAAATGATTTTCTCCATGGAGATGTTATTGCTTTGTCTGGAATATTTCACAGCATGGTATTAAACATTTCTCTAGTGAATTTCTCCTCTGTGAGATCAATAAAATCTTATCTTATCTTATCTTCTATCTTCATGGAGACCAAACCAGACCAAGTTACAGGTCAGATCTGTGGAGAGGCGAACCCCGCTCATAGTCAGAATATCTGTTTTTCTAGGTATTTCTGAGCTATAAAACCACCTGTAACTGAATAAATGTAAGGTAGAGCTATTTAATGTCACACTGTGGAACATTCCAGGCAGAGCAATGACATATCCACAGAAACAAGCAGGTGACGCTGACAGACCCTCCATCAGAAAAGTTGCACACTGTACATTTACTGCACGTAGTGTAGTACAGCTCCCTCCGCTTTGCTAGCCTTTTCGGTGGCACTCAATAATCTCTTCATTAGCCCGCCCCCCCAGCCCACTGGCCCTCCACTCACCAGCCCACCGGCCCTCCCCTCCCCTGGCAGGTTGTCCCGGGGCTGGAGGCTTTTTGCCTAATCAAAGGACCCCGGCGCTGATCTCCCCGGCTAACCAAACATCGGGGGGAAAAGTGCACAATGCAGGTTCCTGGTTCATAAATAAAACATGGGGCACGGGGCAGGCGCGGTGGAGTTAGCGAAGGGTGGGTGGGGGGATTGTAACGCGAGCTGCCGTAGCCATGGGAGGGTGGAGGGGGGTGGCTGTACGGGGGGCTTTGGCACGCATTATGCCAGGTCATGTGCGATGTGCGCTAGTGAAAGACAGCAGTACAGTGGCAGGGTGAGCGTAGCAGTTTAGATGGTGCTGGTATAATACTACGGGGGTAACAACATGTGGGTTTTGTATGAGGAGCAAAGCATTATGGGATGTCGTGAGTGAGCATGGAGAGTCAGCCAAGCAACAGCCTGCGTTGGATTTAGCATAATTGGAACAGTTAATAAGGAGAGCGGTACATTGGTGCTAATATCAATATTGGGGACATTGTGGGATGCTTTCATATGAAGATATCATAAAATGTCAGCATACATCAGGTCAATATTTTTTTCTTCAGATATTTTCTTTTTCTATTCGAAATAAAAAAAATGAGAGCAATGAACTAAAGGAAAGGAAAGAACTGTCTGTAAACTTGACTTAACTTGACTCTGACTGACCTGATCTGAATGGTCACAACCTAAACCCCAGCACCTGCAGCCAATCATGAATCAGTGCTAGTGTCTGGCCCAAGGACACAACGACAGCATTTATCTGTGAGCGTTGGAATCGAACTACTAACCTTAAGATCAGACAAACGCTTTACCAACTGAGCTACTGTCCTCTTTCTGTAGGTTAAGGTACTGGCAACACAGGTTGAGTTGTGACTGTAGTACTTTTTTAGAACAGTAAGACGTCAGGCTATATACAATTCATTTAACTTTACTTCAAATTGTGGGTCTTGACCTGCATTTAAAAACACTTTATACTGTATTGTTATCGCCCACAGCAGTTAGACAAACAGGATATCGATATCGGCTGAAAAGAATTCCAGAATTTGTGGTCACATCTATTGGAATGAAGATAAGACTGCCATTTTTATATACATATATTTTTTTGTGATCAGCTCAAGAAACTAAACTTTGCATTTATAAATAATTACGACAACGTTTGATTTCTTGGGATTATTTGATAAGTGTTAGCAATTCAGCGTTTGTCATCAATTAACATTATCAACAGTTAAGGGGCTCACTTCCTTGATTAATGCACCACAGTGCAGATAAAAGATTCTATTATTGCTTAGACAATGCACCTTTGCTAATTAAAGATAACAGAAGGTATTGAAATGAAACGCCAATCAAAATATAGTAATGTCTCACGCCAAGCCAGGAACAACGAACGACAATTAAATGATAAAAGTGTTTAGTAAGGATGTTTTGCAAGGTAGGATTGTAGGAAACAAGGAGATAGGATTTAGGAGGGAAACGCGTCCTAGCTAGCAGCCTTCCCTCGGGGCTCCATCAATTCAATTACATTACCGCTAGCTCTGTGTTAGCCGCCAGCGCTATGTCAATAACGCACAAGAATATGCTAAATAATACGAGTGGCCCATTTATCATAGGGTTCAATGGACACCCCTGTCTAGTACCCCCAAAAAACCCACCCACGCTAACTCTACGCGGGGGTGCCAAGATGCGATTTGGTGGGTCAGTGTGGCCACGGGAGGTCCTGTGTGGAGAAGATAAGTGGTGAGGGAGGGGTGGGGGTGGCTGGGTGACACCTGAGGCCCCCCTGACGCTGTCACCGAGTGTCCGATACAGCTGTCAGCAAACTCCACAGGGACAACGGAGAGAGATCTCCCTCAAAGAACAAAAGGAACTGCTCATAGAATTTTGGACAAATACAAGGTAGGGGTTCATTCAAAGATGGTTAAGGGTATTGAGAAATATTTAAACTGACCAGCATGGTAGATTTATAATGACGTTGATTGGACTTTTCTTTTAAGGTTGTCTTAAAAACAATTTCAAATAGTAAAATAGTAACTGTATTGGAACCCCTTTTTGTCGAAAATGTGGTGTATTCCTCAGACAATACAGTAAAACTCTAAATGGTCACATTGTCACATTTTTATACAGCGCTCTTCCACCTTCAAGTCACTTAAAGCTCTTTATATCAAGGAGCCACTCACACATTCACACACTAGCGTATGCAGACACACTGGGGGGAGGTGGGTTAAGTGTCTTGCCCAAGGACATAATGACAGCATCTGTGGGAGCTGGAATCGCACCGCCAACCTTTAGGTCAATGGATTTAATCGCTCTACCAACAATGCTCATGTTGAGAACAGGATTTTAACTGCCTTCCTTCGGATCAGTGGAAGAGTCAACCACCTTCCTGTCTCCGTGGAGATATCATTGTTTTGCCTAGAATGTGCCACAGTAGGGCATTAGATGTATCTATCTCCATGGGGACAAGCATGTGGTGCCACCAGACCAAGTTACAGGTCTAATCAGCAGAGAGAACAGCCCGTTTACTCTTTTTTTTCAAAGTATTTTTGAACACTTAAGAAAGATACAGTTGCTTGATCAGTTCAAGTAATAATATCCACTGTGGAAATACGCTTTTTTTAGTGACTAGAAAAGTTACATAATGCCCCTTTAAATACTTTGAGAGGACAAAGCGTGCAATTCCCCCAATTACCAATTTTCAAATTCGCTTCAAGTAGGTCTTTTACACATTTTAACCGAAAAGAACTCCAGATGTCCTCGCAAATCTTCTCTCAGCAATTTTGCACCATAATACATCTTTCTGGCGTCTTTAAGTGTCTTTCCCTCCACTCCTTATTCATACTAGTGATGAATACGAAACGCGTAACTACATCCGTGGCCCTATAATCCTGCAGACAGTAGCGCATCCCGAGTTCTTTATGATGAGAAGGACCTGTTCTGACTGAGACTTAGCTTGGGGGCCCACTTCACCCTTCTGTGCCTGCCGTAGCAGTACTTGGCAGTGTCGTCTTATCTCTGCTCCATTTTCTACATGAAATACTTCGCAGAGATCAGATGAGAATGCAATTAGGGCACGTTCAAGTGTTCAGTTTTTATCGTGCTTTTACATCTATGGGGGTACGGCTGGAGTTAGACTGGTGGAAATGTTAAAAGTAAAGTGATATAAAAAGACTGAAATGACTAATATGGTTACTAATATGGCTTCATTTGAATGCAAAATATGTGAAGTCATAGGGGCAATACGTGACTTTTCTGTTGGACGGTCTGTCTCCACGGAGGTGCCTGAAATGTTTCACAATATGGCTTTGAACGCATCTCAACAGAGACAGCAGAAGACACCGCCAAGCCTAATTACAGGTCAGATCTGTGTAGAGGCGACCCTACACACTGTAAGAGTGCGTGTTTTTAAAGGTCCTATATTACACAAAATTGACCCTTGTGAGCTTTAAGTCATGTTAGAATGTTGTTACCTCATCACAAACAGACCTGGAGTTGTGTTTTGTTTCATTCACACATGTCTGAGTAATCCTTTATTATTAGTCTGTCTACATCTCCAAAGCTCAAAATGCTCTGTTCCACCTTGTGATGTCATGAAATGGTAGTTTTCAAGTTAACGACAATTTTTAGCCTCACTCAAACTGCTTTATTCTACAAAGCACTAGTATAACTGTTATCTTTAAAAAATATTTTGTTCTAACCTTTGTTCAGTTGAGATTGCCACAGAAAGTCCACAATATTTTCTGAAGACGAAGCGAAGAAGTTACAATGTGGCTCAAAACAATAGCTGTAGCTTCAAAGTTTGGCAGTTCCAGGGCTCAAATTATTCAAATTATTCTATGGAGTTTAGAAACACAGTGGAGTACTTCCTGTATTATCACTTCATTACTTCAAAGTGGAACAGAACAGATTGTTTTCAGTTTGAGTGAAGAACTCAGCCTAAATATGCAGGATTTGTGTGTTAAACATGTGTGAATGAAACAAAACACAGCTCAAGGTATGTTTGTGATGAGGAGAAAAGCGTAATATGGGACATTTAAATTATCAAGAGAACAGAAATTACTGTAAGTTACTGACAAATATAGCCTCATTTAAATGTAAAATGTGTGTACAACGTGTTACTTTTCTGGTGGAGAACTGGAATCATCCACAATATGGCGTTAAACATACTGACACATTCTGTTCCTATGTTCATATTCACATATCAGTTTTGCCTATAGCAGCTATTGTTCTGAATCTCATTTAAACTGCTTCACAAAGGTGTCCAAAAGTATTAAAAAGCACCTAAATAATGAATAATAGGACTGCAAAAATCCAAGTGAGGTGGGTGTGTATGTGGCCATGTTTAGACAGCTGCTCCTCAGAAGCCTCAGAAGTTAAAGGCCTTTTAAATAAGAGCACCAAGAGCTCTTTACAAGGCAGCCACATGTGCAGCCACACGGTGAAAGCAAAACCAACACACAAAACACCACACCAGGGTGGCATCAGAAGAACAGCACAGGGAGTGAGGGAGGGAGGGGGAGAGGGAGAGAGAGAGAGAGAGAGAGAGAAGGAGAGAGGGTATGCCCGCTCCAGAGGCACCACCACGCCTTGGGTAAATACTGTGAGAGGAAGTCCAAAACCCATTCTGCATGAGAGACAATATGTATTGTAATGGATATTAATATTGTAACATGAATAGTTTAATGTACTATAGTAGTAGCAGCAGCTGCAGCTGCAGCAGTAGTAGTAGTGGTAGCAGTAGTAGTAGTAACTGTAGTAATGGTGGTAGTAGTAGTAGTAGTAGTATAAATGGGTTAGTAGAAGTTGTAGCATTTGGCTATAGTTGTGTTAGAAGTAGTAGTTAGTCGTACTAGTAGTATTGTTAGTAGTAGTAGCATTAGAAGTAGCAGTAGTAGTAGCAATTACTACTATTAGTAGCAAGTAGTAGTAGTGAAAGCATGAATTTTGTTCCTAGGCAAGGTTAACCTTCACCTGTTCTCACATACGCCAATTTTAACAGTTGTGGAAACACTTGGTTGCAACCAATACTTCTCAAATTCAGACCTTGTCGCTGTCTGGTATTTTTGGCTCACAAGGAAGTCCAACAACACTCCATATATGTAACACACTCTGGTTGTTTATTTTTCTCCAACATATATAAAGACCGAACTGTGACCTCTTAGGGGTTTTGCTTTCCCTCCTCGCATGTCTTCTGTGTATCTCCTGCTTGTAACTCCCTTAAATCTGATCAGATAAAGAACTTCTTTTACGACTCTACCTGGTCTATTGTCTCTTACTGATTTCCAACCTTGACTTCAAGTAGCAATTTCTTATTGCAAATTATATTACAGCCACTACTATAACTTGGGTACTAGTACTCTGGATACTACTGCTAACTACTGTACTGCTACTATGAATACTACTTACACCATCTTGCTGCTGCTTTCTAGTACTACTACAACAATGATTACAACTACTAAGCATGTTAATCATAGTAATATTATTACTGCAAATTAGTATTGCTATCTTTTTAATACATTGCTTTATATCTTTACTTTTTTTTTTTTGGTAGATAGAATTTTAACCCTCAGTAGTAGTAGTGGTTATAAGTTGTAGTATTTGGCTATAGTTGTAGTAGAAGTACTAGTTGTTCAACATTCAGTGCAAAGTCAGGTTGGCAATTACAAGAATTTGTAGTACAACTAGTATAACTGCTACAACAACTTTCACTAATAACTACTGCATAACTACTGAACAGCTACTTTGAATACTACATCCAACATCTTTCTGCTGTTTTTATTACTACTACTACTACAATAACAACTAACCATGCTACCATGCTATCATACTACTACTATTATTCCTGCAGTTTTGTTACTGCACATTTTTTTCTTAATCCATTGTTTCATATTTTTTGGTAGATCAAATTTTACCCCTCAAATAATACTGAAGTATATTGAAGTATATTTGATGATGCAGTACTCTACACAGCCCCATGTCATTCCTCATCCAAAGTTCCATGCGGCTTCTTTGTGAATGAAAGTATGCAGTACTGTGCCATGTGCGGTCTCCCACTGCAACATCGATCCACACAAACCTGATTAGAAACATGCCCCGCGCTTGTGGAGGATGAGGGTTCTATTCCGGCGGTTAACATAAGGTACAATTACTGTAGTTTACCCAGGCAGCGGCTCTGGATCGCGGTACCAGTTTGTGGAAAAAGGAGCGTCAAACAAGATTTAGCTGGTAATTATTGTTTTGAGTTTGGGCGTGATGGCGCTCAGATATGCCCGCACAAGTAGAATCGGGGTGAATTTGGGTGCTTTTCTGTTGCTTTTGGCCGTGCTACGAAAACTGCTAACATTCAAATAGAGGATTTACTGTTAACTCATTTGGTCATGAGTAATCCAGCCAAGACTTCCCTCATTGCAGTAGTGAACGTTGCTAGATGCTTGTACTTATATTTGAGGTAAACCTTCTAGAATATACTAAAAATAAAGGCTAAAATAAAAGCATTTTTTTCAGTTTGGTTGTGTCTATTGCACTGAAAAACTCTGAAAAACACGCGTCCTTACTGTGATCGGGCTTGCATCTGCACAAACCTGACTCATATTACCCTGAGATAAATGTAAGAACAAAGAAATAAATACACACACTTACTTAAATGTACAGTATTTAAATTTCTGGAGGTAGCGCGTCACCTGCATGATGAAAAACATACAAAAACATGCGTCCGTATTGTGATCGGGCTTGCATCTCCACAAACCTAACTCTTATTAGCCTGAGATAATTGTAAGATCAAACAAATAAAAATGCATAAATAAAGCTATAATATTATAATGTATGTTTATTATTGTCACATTAAAAGCTTGAGATTTGACCCTCTGAGGCCACTGTATTTCACCTGCATGATGAAAAACATGCATCCTTATTGTGAGTGGGCTTGCATCTCCACAAACCAGACTCGTATTTGGCCTGGATGAGGACCTCCTGTTTGTTTCCATGGAAATGTTATCCCTTCGGCTATAATATTCCACTTCATGGTAAAAAAAAAACGTATCTATCTCCTTTGAGAATGTTCCAAAGTGTGGTTTTAACCATCTATTTCCATGGAATTATAAACGTTTTGGATGTGCCACGTCCTAAAAGTTCACATTAACTGTGTGTTTAATATTCAAAATGGATTACTGACCTTGGAGCAGCCCCGTCAACAGAAATTTGGGGGCCCTTTGCAAGAAGCCTCACATGGGCCCCCCTCTAATATAAATTCACTGGAAGAGGCTCCGATTCTGGGCACACAGTACACGCAGTACGGTATTAAACCTTTCTATCTTCATGGAATCCAAACCAGACCAAGTTACAGGTCAGACCCCACTCACAGTCAGAATGTTTGTTTTTCTAGGTATTTTTGAGCAGTAACAGTAACTGAATAAATATAAGGTAGAGCTGTTTAATGTCATACTGTGGAACATTGCAGGCAGCGCAATAACATATCCATAATAATAATAATAATAATAATAATAATAATAATAATAATAATAATAATAATTATACATGGGTTTTATAAAGCTCTTTTCACGCTAACACAAAGACACTTTACAATAAAGTAACACAACAAGGACAACAAGGATCCATAGAAACACACCTTTAAGTATTTATCTTATACCTACTTTATCTACAGTATATCAACATAGTTATATTAAATAAAAGGAGGAATTCAAGGTCAAAATTTCAGTTTGAAATTGGAGTATAGGTCTTTAGGTTGGAACAAATGCAACTGACACAAAACAAAATGGACTGCAACAACAAAAAACAATGCTATATAAAAAAAAAAGCAGCTTCTTCTTTGCTTTAGGTGTGAGTTGTTTTGGCCCATGCTTAAAAGTGACACACCTTTGTACGAACAAAAGAGCTGGAACCTGATATGGATCTAATGAATCAGTGCTGGAGAGACGCACACTGGCTGCCAACTGTCAATCAAACACACCCGTACTCGGGATTAACCAAGCGTGAAGATGGAAATTATTAATTATCATATTCATAATTGACCTCTAGAGAACCTGATTTATACAGTACTTTGCGCCAAATGGTTGTTTAAAGGTGTACTGTGTAACTTTTCATTTGGGGGTCTGTCACCTGCTTGTTTCTATAGATATGTCATTGCTCTGCCTGGAATGTTCCACAGTGTGACATTAAACAGCTCTACCTTACAGGTGGTTTTACAGCTCAAAAATACCTAGAAAAAAAAGGCGTTCTGACTGTGAGCGGGGTCGCCTCTCCACAGATCTGACCTTTAACTTGGTCTGGTTTGGTCCCCATGAAGTTAGAAAGGTTTAATGCCATACTGTGAAACATTCCAGAAAAAGCAATAACATCTCCATAGAGAAAATCATTTGACAGACCCACCACCAGAAAAGTTACACAATGCCCCTTTAAATGACACATTCTACCCTTCTAGATCTGTATTTCAGCGAACTTTAAAATACGTAGTTAAAATAAACACACTGAATAAAAAATACTGTATTTAAATTAAAATGTGCACTGTGTAACTTTTCTAGTGGAGGGTATGTCACCTGCTTGTCTCCATGGAGATGTTCAAGTTTTGCCTGTGATGTCCTGTAGTATAGCATTAAACATATATTCATTGCTTTTATTCAATTGCAGGCGAAAACATGCATTCTTATTGTAAGGGGGGTTGCCTCTCCACAGAGCTGACTTGTAACTTGGCCAGCTGGCACCATAAGTTACCAAGGGCTCCTTTAAAGGGCCTATATTACGCTATTTCCTGCTCAGTTATTATGTTGTTTAAGTTTAACACACAAACCCTGCATATTTAGGCTGAGCTCTTCTCTCAAACTGAAAACACTCTGTTCCACTTTGTGATGTCATGTGATGATACAGGAAGTGCTTCACTGTGTATTTAAACTCCATACATTCACTAGAATCGTTTGGAAAATTACAGCCCTAGAATTGCCAATCTGTACTGAACTAAAGGTAAAAGGTAGCTGTTAACTTGAAAACTACCACTTCATGACATCACAAGGTGGAACAGAGCATTTTGAGCAACTCCAGGTATGTGTTTGAGGAGTTAACAGCATTATAAAGTGGCTTAAAGGTCACAATAATCAATTTTGTGTAACATAGGACCTTTAAAAAAATAAAGCACTAACACTTCTATCTTGCTGTAGTTCATTTAGCATCCACCAGGGGTTTGAGAAAATCCACACCGCCCCATTTTAATCCAACCAAATCAATTTAATCACCCAAACATTATCTTAACCAAACTACTTCCTGGATTACGCAGACCCCGCCCATCCCAGTATGTTTGACAAACAAATTACACTGCGTTTATAAGAGTCTGTGGTTTGTGTGAATGTGCATGTTTTGTTGGAGCCGGTAGCCACACCACAGGGGCCCTCGTGAAGCAGCGGTCCCCAGTCCCCAGCTGTTAATACTGTTATTTACATAGCGCTTGTATATGGGAGCCAGAGCAGGCCTGTGCAGTCGTGCCAGTGTGATTTAGCGCCTTGTAAAAATGCCATTCTTCTCACTACCGACGCTTTAGAAATCGACTTAGCTCATTTTGTGCAATGAAGCAGATTGTATCGACTCATATTTAACAAACAAATTGCTACTGGCTGCTTGTCTATTCATACTTTGCAATAACATCATGCTGGGGGTGTTTTACATGTATGACTATGGCGGAGTGTTCATCAGTTACCATGGTAACACGGTGTACACAGTAGCAAACACAGCCAAAAAGGTTGTCACATAGTCTGAAAACTGAAAAAATACTAACAGCTTATTTTCAGGAGCCTGTGATCAATACGAGCGTTCACGGTTCTGTTTAGGAGTTTGATTTTCAACAAAAAGGTGAGAGTGACTAATTGAAAAACTTTTGGTTAATGCTAGCTAGCTTGTGATTGTTTTGAGAGGGACTTTTTAAAAGCACAAATCAGCTCACATGTTGTAGCTCCCGTTAAGTCAGTTCTTTCTGGTCAGATTGTGTTAAAATAAAGCTCCGATTAAAGTCTAACTTGAGTAACTTCAGACAGAGCAGAGCCTACAGTTAGCGCCACACCCCCAGGGAATGTTGGTGACATCAGCTGCAGTATCAATGACTTGTCAACACTGAGAGTAATGGGTTAGTAATTAAAAGAAATAATTTACAAGCAACAATTAGCATTAACACACGCAGTATATAAACAACTGTCAGGCTACATACAATACTAGGCTGTTGTGATAGTAATAAAGTTAAAAGCCCTGCAGCCATTTTTTCCCATGTATTGCATGTATGTATACAGATAATCAGGTGTACTGTTAGCATGCTAGTTGTTGATAGCTTTACTGAGACGACAAACTGCTCTAGTTTCTGAAAGTTGTGTCCAAAGCGCTTTATATCAAGGGACCATGAATTTGTTGTTTTTCATGTTTCAAGTCAATTAAAGGTGAGTAATATAATCCAATTCTTAAAGACATCACACATTATCAAGCTAAAGAAAGTAAACGTGAGTAAAACATGCAAAAACAAACTGTGCCTAAAATTCGTATTTCATCTTGTGAATAAGTTTGACTAGCAAAAGAGCATAAATATTACTCAAAGGGATTTAACACTGCTTTGAGTGTGAAGACTAGACAGTGTCATACTCATTCTCGGTGGATACTTCAAGCAAAAACTACAAACGTACAACTGTTTAGCTTTGATATACAAGACGCTAATGGATGTAGCATGCTAATATGTCCACGGCACTTTGGAGAGTCCCTTGGCATCTCCTCTGTATCCGGCGGGGATGGGCATGGGAGTAGACCGGGGGTATCCTAACCTACTTTAGTTCCCTTTTACTAGCACTGCCATTATCTCTTCAACACAGCAGCCTCTTTTCTCACTTCTTTTGCAGACGCTAAGACTTCCAATGTGCAAGAGAGTGGCGAGGGGGGAATCCGGCACGCGATAATCTCAATTTCGAATGGAGCTTAGTGCCATCCCCCTCCCCACCGCGCTTTTATTCTCGGATACACCCCCTCCCGAGCCTGCCCATCCTCCTGTCTGGCGTAGATAACTCATCCTCCTCTCTCAAGTCCTAGCATGCACCGGGCTAATGCTCTATAACGTTAAAGGGTAATAATTAGCACGTGGGTTAGCCAAGGGTTGGAGGAGGAGGTTGGGTTTTTTGACAGGTCCCGGTGAGGTCAGGGGTTGGTGTTACAGGAGGAGGCGATGACAGCCTGACAAGCACAGGCATAAATTCAATTACGTTACATACACACATGGTAGCAAGCCATAGTGTGCTGCAAACTGAAAACAAAGTAGGTTTTAAGAATATTGATTGAAAGAAGAGTAGGATGGGAGCCTGCTGTGGAGATGCAAGCTGTTTTGGAGGTAACTTCAGATCAAGAAAAGATCTAAACCAGTCTTTCACGTAAAATTTTATGGGTTAACTTGAATAAAAGTAAAATATGTAAGGGAACTTGTCATGAACTGTCTAAGACTAAACGAAATCAGTACTATTAAACAACGAAAAAATATGATAGCTGAGTATAATGTAGTGTCTTGTTGTAGTGTTGTCATGATACTAAAATTTCAAACTCGATTTCGATGCTAAGGAATAGACTCGATACTCAATACCGATTCCGATACCACAATGATAATAAAAACACTTTCTTAGACAAGAGAATAGAATTTTCAACGTTAAATGGTAGTACAAACAAAGTCGGTTCTGAAAAAGTGCTGTGTTTTGGAGGTAGCTTCAGATCAAGAAAAGATCTAAACCAGTCTTTCACGTAAAATGTTATGGGTAAACTTTTATGGGAACTCAAGATCATTCTAAAGCTATTCAGGAAAGGTTCATTTCTGTCCTGTGAATGTGACTTTTTTAGTATTGATACTAGTTTCGATACTACCCAATCTCCCCATTCATCATTACAAAAACGCAAGCTATTTATTTAAATTTAATAAAACTACTTCTAATGACACCTCAAAGACTCTTCTCAAAACAGAAAGGTCAAGACGCACTCCGCAAACAAGCTAAATGTAATTACGCCAACGTTAGCTAGCCTAATTCACGTGATAACTAGATGACTGTACACTATCAACAAGCTAAGGCTAGTATTCATTTTAAACACATAGATGGGAGACTAACTGGATTTTGTGGTCCATAGCATTTATATTATAGTGAATGGGCACCAATTCAAAACATACAGAGCGTTTTTGTGCGCCAGTTAAGTTGGCACCTATATGGGAAAGTGTGGGCCGGTGTATTTGATGCTAGTCGCTGATATGAGGGCTTTCCAGAGGTTGCATTCCATTGTTCCACAGATGTAGTGTGAAAATCAGGCCCCAGGAGGGAGAGGAGCTGGATTACAGTCCTGAGTGGGAAAAGGAGTTAGGCTTGACTATGATATACGGGTTGCCAAGGGAAGGTTCCTAGATGGTACTGATAGGCCAGGGCTGTGAAAGTAGTCTCAGTACTTGCTTTGATAAAGGCAGAAACATGTTTGCGTCTTTGTATCCTCATTTGCCATGTGGTAATAAAGGCTTTTAATAGTTTTGTACTTTTTGATAGTCAATTTTTTTTATTTGGTATTTGGTATCTTATCAGCCTATACTAGGCTGATAAGATTTTCAAAATTCAAAACTGGGACACACCCGGGTTGGGATGGTTGGCGGATGATATGATAATATGTCCACTCTCGACTCACTTGTGGGTCAGTATCAGTATATATAAATGGAGGGACTTCTGTCGATGCCTTTTTTTTTTTGTCTTATTGTCGTTTTCAAACACAATTTTCTGTATTTTAGCTAAACAAGTGACAATATAATCCCCCTTTACTGTTGGCGGGTATCAGATTAACTAAAAATATAGACAGCTGGGACATGGGGACACAAGGCCCAAAACTTTTTACTCTGTCCCAGGTAAAAAGTACATTCATGCATTCCTGCCTTCTAAAGTTCTGTGTAGCCACAGTACTGATATAGCAGAGGTTATTTTATGCTACCTGCAAATAAACAAATGTAAAACTGGCTGTGCACAGTCATTGAGCTTACTGGCTAGTGTGATTTAGTTTTGAAGCATATTGAGTTCCAGTCGCAAAATCTTTTTTGAGACTTAAAAAAAAACAAAAAGGTGAGAATAATTTCTGTTTGCGCATGTCTGAAGAGCAATATATGGCTTATTAAAGGCTATTTTACTTTTGTCAAGGAAAAATTGCTGCGCTAATTGCCAAAGTTAGCATAATCAATCAACACTAGCTTATTTGAGGCTATTCTTTACATCACAAGTGATGCAGTATTCATGTTCCAATGGTGTAAATAGTGTGGTCAAACCTTACCTTTTAGTTTTGTCAGATATATTCAAATATTGTTTACCTACTGACTTAGAAGCCTTTTTAACGGTTCTATATTACATAAAATTAACTTTTGTGAGCTTCAAGTCATGTTATAATGTTGTTACCTCATCAAAAACCTAGCTGGAGTTGTGTTTTGTTTCATTCACACATGTCTGACTAACCCTTTATTATTCGTCTGTCTACATCTTAAAGCTCAAAATGCTCTGTTCCACCTTGTGATGTCATGAAGCTGTAGTTAGCAAGCTAATAGCTCCTTTTACCTTTTGGTCAGTAGAGATTGGCAATTCCATGGCTGAAACCATCCAAATGATTCTGGTGAAGGTGTATGGAGTTTAAAAACACAGTGGAGCACTTAATGTATTACCACATGATATCAGAAGAAGAACTCTGCCTAAATATGCAGGGTTTGTGTGTTAAACATATGTGAATGTAACAAAACAGGTATATTTGAGATGAGGGAACAACATTATAACATAGATCAGAAAATATAGTAATATGGGCCCTTTAAAGTATGGCATGGTACGTTCATACTATATTTCAAACAACTATCTTTCAAATCATATAAGGCTTTAACGCTAAACTATAGGCCCTTCAGTCCCTTCCTGTCTGCAATCTGAAGGTTATGGCCCAATCCGTATTGACACCAAGAAGCTGTAGCTAACGCCTCCAGCTAACCACGTTCTACTCCCCAACCTCCGAGGGCGCTGTTCTCTATTTGACCCTCTGACTTGACCTTCTCCACTGCTCTTCACTGTGGGGGAAACGCGAGAAGAAAAATATGCATCGCTCCTTCTGGGATCAATAAAGAATACAGTGTGAACGCTTCAAACTAGCGTTGTTTTAGGCCCAGAGCCATCACTGGAGCATGCTGGGACATGCGGTTTTGGGGGTTACAGTCAGCTGCTCCCATCACATGCACAACTAAATACAAGCGCACCTGATTTCATACAACATAAGAAAAGACAATAAGAGGAATTTTCCAAAACTGAAGATTCCATGATATGAGAACTCAATGGTTTCAGGTTAATCTTGCAAGTAGTTTTGTCAGAATTAAACAAAAAACATGCAATTATTAGGTTGATGATAAATGTTTACCTGTACGGCCATTAAATATTTTAACAATAAAACCCTGAAAATGATAATTAACTGAATACAATAATACAATTATAATTAACTGAATACAATCGATATAGCAAGACCTTTGTCATATATGGTCACCTTTTTTCCACTGTCTTTATATATACTTTACATACAAGGAACCACTCATACACCAGTGTACGCAGACACTGGGGGCGAGGGGGGTTAAGTGTTTTGTCCAAGGACACAACGAATACATTCATCTGTGGGAGCTGGAATCGCACCGCCAACCTGTGGGTCAGAGGATCATCCAGACAAACACTCTACAAACTGAGCTACAGTCACCCCAGTATATGTAGTAGGATTGCAAGATAATCTCAATTTAATCAAAATCGCAATTTGAATGTATGCAAATTACGAAGGCTGCGATTTTTGAAGTACCATAATTTCCTCCACAAACTGTCTCTCAGTCTTATTCTGCATAAAAACTGCTAACCCCATACTGCTATCTGTACAAACATGTCCCGAAACATGATTCTTATATTCGTTTGTCAGTTAAGATTTCAGTCTTTTTGTCAGTTCTTCTGGACATGTTTAAAATGTGAACTTTGACTATAATCCTATTATTAATTCAGTATGTTGTCTTTTGTTTGGTGCACTGCGCAACTTTTCGGGTGAAGGGTCCGCCACCTGCTTGTCTCTGTGGAGATGTTATTGCTTTCTCTGGAATGTTCCATGGTATGACATAAAACATATCCATCTAGCATTTATTCATAGCGGGTGTTTCTATTGCTCAAAAATACAATCATTCTTTCTGTGAGTAGGGGCGACTCTCCACAGATCTGAACTGTAATGTAGCCTAGTGGTATTTAATCTATACTGTGGAACATTCTAGACAAAGCAATAGCATTTCAATGGAGACAAGCAACTAAAACACAACTCCAGGTGTGTTTGTGATGAGGAAACAACATTAGAACATACTGTAGATCAGAAAATAGCGTAATATGGGCCCTTTACAATCTCAACACAGCTCGGAAACAAAATGCATCAACTTTTCCCTTCAATATTTTTAGCTTAACCTTTTGAGATTTTCAAAGCCAGATCACCGCAGTGTTCTTTCTTTAACCTGCAAAGACAATGTTGCGATTCATCCGTGCCCATGCCCCGGCTTCTGACTCAGCAGCGCAACAATCGCGTCAGTGTGGGGCTAGCTAGCGCACTAACCCAGGCGTGACTAACACAGAGCCTGCGGTACCCCGAGCTGCACGGCGATTACAGGGGCCATACTTTACCATTGTGTCTTCACTCTTGCTCCTTGCCACTTCCCTCTGTAGTCGAGCCAGGGCCAGCTTCTCCCTAAACACAGACGAGAAGAAGAAACTGTGACTCAACGTGTCATCACAGAAGGTTCGAAGATAGCATCAACTCTCCAGCGTAAACATAGCCTGCAGATTGGACCAAAATAGCAGCACTGTGATGGGAAGAATACATGTAGCATATGTTCGGTGCGAAAATACGCAAGTAAAAGTAAAAGTATCACATTAAAACATCTACTTAAAGGTGCATTGTGTAACTTTTCGGGTGGAGGAACTTTTCCGTCAAATGCTTTTCTCCGTGGAGATGTTATTGCTTTTTCTGGAATGTTTCACAGTATGGCATTAAATCTTTCTATCTTCACAGAGACTAACCCCAGATCAAGTTACAGGTTAGATCTGTGAAGAGGCGATCCCGCTCACAGTCTAGGTATTTTTGAACTATAAAACCACATGTAATTGAATAAATGTAAAGTAGATCTGTTTAATGTCATACTGCAGAACATTCGAGGCAGGGCAATAACATCTCCATAGAAACAAGCAGGTGATGGACCCCCAACCAAAAGCTACATAGTGCACCTTTAAGTAAAATCTACTTAAGTAAAAGAATTAAATCATCTGTTTTAAAATGTACTTAAAGAGTAGGTAAGTAAAAGTATTTAGCCCAGATGTGCTGTTCTAGCTATTTTTATTTATTTATTTATTTATTTTTGCTCAAATTACAAATGTGTTAAAACGAAGCTCTCAGCCTTTTCAACAGGTCTCAAATACTTTTACTTTTCAGTTCAAAAATGCAGTGTAGTAGAAAGTACAGATACCTGCTCTCAAATGTAGTGACGTACAAGTGAAAGTATCCACTACAAAATCCACTTAAGTGAAGTACAGATACCTACATTTTTAGCTTAAATACAATACTTTACTACTTTGACTTAGTTACCTTTCACCACTGGTAAACATAGCTTGCAGATTCGATGAAAATAGCGCATTGAGAAAATAAAAGGGGGTCATTGGGGCATCCTTGTTCTAGCCAGGACCAAACAAAGAATTCCACGTGAGGAGGAGGGCATTCTGGGATTTAATGGGATAAATCTTGGCACACTGGCACGGATAACAAAGAGCCGGAGAGCACAGAGGTCTCCCGGGGTGCAGCTATACAGCCAGAAAGCAACAAATCTTACGCAGAAGAAAGAGAAATGGCTCCCACATGCATAGCCACTCACTAAAAAACTACTGCCTGGACTCAAGTGGAGTTTCTTAAAGGGGAGCGCTTTCAAGATCTGCCCGTGCAACAATAACTCTGGGTAGTTTTTAAGAATTCCCAAAAGTTGCACCAAATAATATTTTTGTTGGTACGTTTGTCTGTGAAAAATGTGAAGTTCAGCTAAAAGGTATTACTTAGCCCAAGCCAAGCATTTCTAAAATGAGGGTACAATTTCAGACTGATGTATCTGGAAGTATGTAGTTGCAGTGTAATTGACATTGTTTTGACAAACAAATTTGCAAAAAAAAAATTTTCCCATGTATTTGACCAGAATTGTATTGCACCAGTAAATTATAAGCAGCTCTTGAGGTCAAAATAAGTCCCCTGTGTGCTGTCTGCATCTAATTATAAATCGTTTTATTGTCTACACAGTTAGCATGTTAGTTGTTGCAAACGCCGCTCTGGTCTCTGAATGTTGTGAAAAGTGCTTATAAACTCATCACTGAATAATTAGGATGCGCTAAATGCAAAAAGGGCAACACACACCGGGATGCTTTGACATGAGGCAAAATTGCTGCTTCTTTTATTTTCTATGAGCGCCATGATTGGGGTTTGTTGAATTGGGGGCATCTGAAAACACATGAGGCGTTTCGAACTTGGGCGGTGAGTACACATGTCTCTGCTCTGTGACCGACAAAAGGAGCAGTAAACTTAGAGGTTTTGGTGTGCTTTGACCTTAAGGTAAGTGAGGAATAACTTTGGACCACTGCAAACTGCTTAAAATCAACTAGTTCTATTTTTCATGTGTTGTAAAAACAGGTACAATGGATTTAAAGCAGATGTAATAATTATTACATTGAATAAGCAAAGAAAAATCACAAGATATACGTAACTTTTCTTAAATTCCCGATATGTTTTAACCGTCCCTGTAGATGTTTGCTTATCTTGACATCCTTGACTGTCTCCAATCTAAATTTCAACAACCGACCTCGAGCTATTCCAGATTCTCGACATGAATACCACTGTTATTATTTTCAGACATTCAATAACAACAAGACCTAAACGCAACCTTCCAGCACGGATCCCCCTCTAGCTAAGCTCCAAAAATAGCCTCCTGACTAACCACTTTTCAGACAGCATTGTTCTATTAGCTTACCTGTCGCCTACGGGCCGTGATTAAGCAGCAGCTGGGGGTAACTGTGGTATGACTCCTCTGTCTGGGCTCGGCTGATCCAGACTTTGCTGATTTAGGTTTGTCTAGTTTGGAGTAGATTAAATCCTGGTCTTAATGCGTAAAAAACTAAATATACCATGGGGATTGTCAAGGCAGTGCACGCTGGTGGATGAGGTGACGGATCTGGCAGGAAGCAGGTGTGTAGCCAGCTAGGTAACGGGTTCATTGACTGAGTTGTGGGCGCCTGTATTCATAGAGGTGTTGTTTGCTAATAAAAATTAAGAAAAGTGGAGCAGTTATGGTGCTGGACTAAAGGTTGTTGTACTTGTACATTCTTTAGACATGATACAATGGCACGTTGTACTATACGTCTAAATAGCCTTGTTGTCTACTGTTGGTAAATTAGCCATTGGGGACTAAGCTTTACTCACTTGTTAATCTTTGAAAAGTATAGACTGTACTATTGGTCTCTTTTCAAATCTATTATTTAAATAAGATATCAGCAAATCATGAAAAACAGATATTGCTTGGTTGGTTTAGATTGATAAATAAGTCAAAATGTGCCTGTCTTGCCCAAGGGCACAAAGTCAAATCACCCACTTGACTAGCTGCTGTAATCAATGCAGTGCTGTATTGATCAGAACATGGATGATGATGATGATGATGATGATGAGGGCTGTAGGGACAGAGAGGAGCACTTGCTGGTAAAAGGGTTACCACACCATGACGTAGCTTGCCTAGGGTGACCAGACGTCCCTATTTTTCCGAGACAGTCCCAGTTTTGAGCCCTGTGTCAAGTGCCCCAGTGGATTTATCTAAAATTTGTCCAAAATCCAAGTTTTATACAAGAAATATCCCAGGGGTCCCTATTTTGGACCAATCACATACCTGCTAACAGTAAAGGGGGCAATATATAGTAACAAATACAGGAAAAACATGCTTGAAAACTAAGTCATGAATAGTCCAAGTGCATAACAGTTTTCCTTAATCACTTGCCCTTTTCACATTCACTTTCACAATTTTATTATTACCAGCCACTCCAAACTGAGGGTGTCCCAGTTTTTGATTTTGAAAATCTGGTCACCCTTAGCTTGGCCATAGTATCCAAGATTTCTCAAACATGAATGAAACCCGACTGAAAATTGCACATTACAGCGTGACAAGCTAACAAAGTGAATTTAGCATAATATTGGCCATTTAAAGAGCCTGTACACATTTTTCCATGTATTTGATGAAATAAAAATAGTCTTGTCCCAATACAGATATATTGTAGCAGCGTTTGAGGTCAAAATAAGTCATCTGTGTGCTTTCTGCATCTAATTCTAAAGTATTTTGTTGTCCAATCATCAGGAAGTGCACTGTTAGATGCTAGTTGTTGTTAGCTTTACCGTGACAGCAAAACTCCACTCTCTGAAAGTTGTGGAAAGCTCTTATAAAGTCATTGTGGCGAATAATTAGGATGCTCTGAATGCAGAAGGTAAGTGAGGAAGAACTTTGGACCACCGCAAACCATTTAAGATGAACTAGTTCTGTTTTTAACGTTTTTTAAGACAGTAAAAATCATGTACAGCACCTTTAAAGGCACATGATCTTAACCTTAACAACTGTGGAGTGAGATTACGCGGCCACGCTAACCACACATACCACTCCTCGCTTCTTGCTCTATGTTTAACTATGACGTATCCGCGCACACTTAAACGCACTTTAGCTACTACAACATTGGCCTGCTCTCCAAACATGTCAGCACCTCTGTTCCAAACCCCCATCTGACATCACAACATTACCACACCGCGAGCATGTACGTACAGCTAGCCTCCTGGAAACCCTCAACGCTCATTCTGTTTGGTTACTTGACGCTCGCCTGGCATTCCTCTAGTCTGTGTTATGACTGCGCGTTAGCTCGTAAGGGGTTAAATTTCCAACCACTTTAGCATGTTCAAGCCTGGAGAAAAAATCACCCCCGAATATAGACCAATTTGTTATTACAGCAATTGCGACGCGGTAGTCGGCTAGCCTCCGGGACGCTAAGTGATGACATACCGTTGGACGCATGTGTGAGCAATTTGGGGTACGTAATTTATATTTTATTTGCAAATTAATAAAAAACTCCGAAATTCCTCCCAGTTGTGTAAACTAGCGCAATACTTCCAAGATGTCGTGTCAGAGTTTATCGTTAGCTAGCCATCGTAACGGCGTGCTCGCGGATGGCAGAAAATGCATCAGCGTACTGTAATTGCAACATAAACCGAAATGAGTTGTTTAATGGCGAATTAAGTTTCATTAGAACTTGGCGTGCATTGTTGTTTCCATGTGATGGCGTTGCGTTGTTTACGTTATCCATTAGCGAAGTGAGTAATTTTGCTTTGTGTAATTAGAAAAATATGGGACCTTCACGTCGTTACGGACAATAATGAAAAAGAATGCAGAAATCAAAGGTTCTAAATGAAGACCGTGAATGGCTGCTGAGGAGAATAATATGTGCCGTCTCTGAGCGGGTAGGTAACATTAAACATTAAAGCTAACAACAACTACCATGCTAACATGCACTTCCTGATTATCATACAGTAAAACACTTTATAATTAGATGCAGACAACACACAACAGACTTATTCTGACCTAAAGAAAAAATCATAAACCGAGCCTTTTAGGAAATGGTGTAAAAATGCTAGCAAAGTTAGCATAATATTTACTTCCTCAAATATAAAAATATGTTTCAGATCATTGTTAAAGACCACATACTTTGAAAATATTTGGATACTTTCAGCTCTGGAATTGCCAATCTCTACTGAACTAAAGCTAAGGGTAACCATTAACTTCACAAGGTGGAACAGAGCATTTTGAGCTTTGGAGATGTAGACAGACTAATAATAAAAGGTTACTCAAATGTGTGAATGAAACAAAACACAACTCCAGGTATGTTTTTGAGTAGGGGTGTGCAAAAATATCAAATTAAATATTGTATTGTTTAATGTGATGATACAATATTGATATCATGGGCTGCTGTATCGATATATCGCCAAGAGTATTTTTTGGTATATTTAACTTAATTATTTTGTTACAGTGCTACAGTTTTGTTGCTTATGGAGTAAGGAGACTCGTTCATGCAAAACATTTGATATTTTCACTGTTTTGATGGTTTAACAAAGACTTTTAGTGTCACAGCCACGATTTAGCCTTTATTTTTTACTGAATCGTATTGAATCAATTTGAAATATATCATATCAAATCGAAGGCTCACTCTATCAAGATATGTATTGTATCGACAACTTCTTAATGATACCCAGCCCTATTTTTAAGGAGGAAACAACATTCTAACGTGACTTAAAGCTCACAAGAGTCCATTTTGCATAATATAGGACCTTTTAACATATATGACATGTCTCAATAAAGAAAACAGTCCAATATTTCACAGCCAGTTGCTTCATCTTGGCTCGAAAACGTCGTACACAGACTTTTAGCTTTCGAGAATTTCTGTTTACAGTGCATCCACACTTGAACAAACAGAATCTCTTCTGTCTTTTCCCCCCGTCAGCTAATCCCTCCATCTCTCCCCTCTCCTGACAGGTGACGGTGTTTTCCTTTCCGTGGCCCGGTAACCTGCGCAGTAGCCGTAGCTCTGATACCCCCCCCCCCACCCCCCTCTGATTCTCGCTGACCCAGGCTCCCCAGGCTCTCCGGAGGACGGACCGCTGCTGACCTCCTCCGCTCCACCCTCATGATTTATACCTGGACGGACGCGCTGGAGTTTACCCCGCTGTCACTGCGCGGCTGACGGATGGAGAGTTAATGGGCCATGGCACAGATGAGGGGAAAGTGGACTTCAGCTCTTGCGCTTTTGAGTAGAATGCAATGCAGACCATTTTTGCAAACTATTTCTGTTTATATACGACATTTTGACAACTTTAAAAAGATATTTTTTCTTTTGTTAATCACTATGGCAACAGTGAGTCATCATTCTGAAACTAATGGATGGAAATCAGGATTGTGACGTCGTATCTCAGCTAACACCAATATATTTAAGGGTCAGTTTAATAGCAAACCCATGGAGATTTTAAGGGTAGCTCAAGTTAGCGTGCACTCAAAGTTCTGATAACACAGTAAAGTATTAGCAGTGGTCTGGCAGTTGAAGTTTTTTTTTATTTATGGCTCATTTTTTTACTTTTTATATTGTTTGCTAATTGTATGCTAAAGTTACTAATGCTAAATGTTTTAAGATGAATGCTTTTCCACCACTCCACTACTGCAACTACTGTTCTAGTAAGGACTACTATTACTACTACAACTACAGTGCAAAACAGTATTATTTCTTCCACTACAACCGCTATTCACACTACAACCTTTACAACTACTATGACTGCATTGAAACTACTACTCCTGCTAGTACTTCTTTAACAACACTGTTGCATCATTTACAACTACTGCTGTATTGCAACTACTACTCCTAGTACTAATAAAACAACTAGTGCTACACAGTAAACAGCATGACTATTTCTACTGAAACTGGTATTGTTCGCACTACATCATTTAGAACTACTGCTACTGCATTGCAACTACCATTCCAGCCAGTACAACTACTACTATAAACCGCAAGATTACTTATACTGAATTACTGTTGCCACTGCATTTTACAGCTACTACAGTTTACAACTACTACTACCAGTATCTTCTACTATCGCTACTACTACTGCTACCACCACTACTTCTACTACTATTTTGACCCATGACATTTTTACTTCTGAATCCTCAGCTATTTCAGCATTTGACATTTAAACCGTTCAACACTTCTATTTGTCAGAACTAGTTTGGCCCTGGGGGAGAGGCCAAATGTCCTCCAGACCTCAAAGCCTCTGTGTATTTGTGTATTAGTGTCTTGCTGGGCTAAAAGCATACACGCAACACCACAGACAGAATCAATCCAGAAATACTGTCTACCCCTCTCAGATCAGGGCTTTCCCACTACTAATCCTGCACTAGTCCTGTTATATAACGCAGTGGACTGTCCAAAATGTCCACGGCGTCCCCTCCACATGGAACAATGGGGCTGGTGGAGCGCTCCAAATAACACGTGATAGTAAAATCCAACCAGGCGAAGTAAGAAAACATACTGCAGTCATGTGTAAGAACAGAGAGCGGATTTGTGAATGGCGCGAAATATAGACGCTGGGAAACAGGTTAAAATCAGCTATACAAAGAGTGTGGGTTTGGAAAAAAATATCTTAAGTATAATTTTTCTGATTGTAATTAGATTTTTTATGTATGTTTTAAATATAGGATTCTGTTCAAAGTTCACATTTTAAACATATCTGGAAAAAATCGATTTTGCAAATTTGGTTAGCAGTTTTCTTTCTTTTTTTTTTTTTTTTTTGCGAAATAAAGTAGAATATTTTGTTGTTTGTGGAGGAAATTGGGTCCATTCACATTGCAATTTTGATTCTATTATGATTAATCTTGCAGCTATAAAAAATTTGCCTAAATCTTGCCTATTGTAAAAGTAAGGTTTAGGATATTGGTGTGGCAAAATGTTTCTCTGCATTTGACCCATTCTTCAATTCCACTGGAGCAATTTGTCTGAGGCAGTCCACCCAGAGAGTCTAGGATCTAGAATACACATTTCTTCAACACTTTATGAAGATGTGAGTCTGGCCACCGGTGAATCTCCCAGAGTTCAGATGGGCGTGATTGACAGGTGGATTAGCTAATCAGGGACACGCAAGGTCCGTCTGTATCAAAACAAATATGTCTGCTTATGAAAAAAGAAATGACAAAAATATCACATGGACTGAAAAAAGTGATGAATTTCTGCAGAATCAGTGAGCAAAGCACTGAGGAAAAATTTGATTTAGTTCAAAATGATGGTGACCAATGGGCTCATCCGTTTCAGATGTGTCACTGAAATAAAGAAATCTGATTGGGCGACCTTGTTTGAGGCTGGCTGATATGCCTCTGTATAAAAAATACAGAAAGATGTCATTCCGAACTTGCTATACAACATCTCCAGATCTAAAACTGAAACAAATTAGCGTAACAAAAGAAAAAAAAAGATAAAAATGCATCTTAGGGTTAAAGTTAATATAGTTTTGAGTAGAAGAAATTAGCTTTTATGAATGAAAATTATTTTGGTTTTACTGCCCTCTCTCCACATCTCATTCACTTTTCACAAAATCTTGTGGGCGGGACTTATCACATCTGCGCCCTCTCCCCATTGGCTCCTGCACATTTGCCGACTTCCATTAATCATATATAGGACATCCTGGTAGCACATGCCTAACCCACAGCTGGCTCTTATCCTGTTGTGTCCCCCCACACCCCCTCAAGTGGACCCCATCTGCACCCCAAAAACACATGTCAGTGCCCCGGCCCACCCACCCATAGCACCCAAAGCCCCACCCACCCAGCCTGCCTGCCGGAGTGCGCCTTACCTCACCGACATCATCCATTATTGACGAGGTGAAATGTGATGCAGTGCACACAAAGACACAGAGACAGATCCAGTGAAATATGGAAAATAAGCTCAAACAAAACAGAAACTCAAGTCAATATTGACATACTGACAACGTTATTATTTTATAAGGCTAAAAATGACCAGAATGAATGGACTTCACTATTTATCAACATTTGTCATACTGAGACTGATTAGCAGAATATTTTGTAAATCCAGTGTAACTTGCAAGTAGAAATATGATGATTTTAAAAGAATAATGTATCAACCATAGTAAATCATGAATTATATTAATTTTAGTGGTAGAGAGTTCTCAAAAAAAAAATGCTGCCAAGGTACAAATTGCTACTAAAACTAGCATTAGCCTAAATGAGCAGATACTAATAGAAAAAATGACAACTTTGAACCTTTTCCAAGCAGATATAAAATGGTCTTGATGTATTGCATATTAATTTGTATAAAAACTGCTAATTATATGAGAAATTGCATTGCGGTGCTATCTAGGGCCCTCACCGCCAGCTCAGTCCTTGTTATCTTCAGAGATATTATATCAGAGATATAATACTCCCTACAAGAGAAGCATAGCCAGACTGGACTGTACTAGATTGAAATGGACACCTGTGCTACTACAATTTATTCTACAACACTAATATTTTGTATTGTCAGTATTCCATTATAATTTTTAGTGATTTTGGTCGAGTACTGAGTATTTCGCTTAGTATCAAAATTGTGTTTTGAATTTTAAGTTTTATCATCACAGTATATAGACATGACTTTGGAAAGATTGAACAAGCTGTAAGTATTGGACAGCCAGCATTTCAAAGTTGTCACTTAACGGGCTAACAAAACAAAAAATTACTACAATTATCATTAGCACGGTAATATCAAGTTAGCATAGCCTAGCAGTTAGCATGCTTGCCTCACTGAAGGAACATCTTGAGTTTTATTCCATAATATACACATATGGAACACCAATAACAACAGTATTATTACTTCCACTGCAACTACTATACGACTACATTGAAACTACTACTCCTGCTAGTACTACTACTACAACAACACTACTGCATCATTTACAACTCTTCTTCTATTACAAGTACTACTCCTGCTAGTACTAATACCACAACTAGTACTATAAACAGGATGATTATTTAACTGAAACTAGTATTGTCCGCACTACATCATAAGAACTACTACTACAGCACTGAAACTACTACTCCTGCTAATACTACTACTACAACTGTTGCCATAAACCGCATGAGTACTTCTACTAGAACATTTGCTGTTGCCACTGCATTGGTTTCTACTACTACTACTGTCTTTATCTACTGCTGCTACTGCAACTACTACCACCCCGAGCAGTTGTATTCCATAATATACATATAAAATATCAAAAAATCTTGTGTTTTTGAATTTTATATATATTTTTTCTTCTTAAATGTTTCTTCGACTATATGTTTTCACTTTCCCACATACAGACTAGATAAAGCAGCAACGTGTGACAGCTATACCAACTTGTAAACAATTCCCCAACAGTGAGCTCACATCACCAGCATCTCCACAACAGCAGACGGAGAAGAATTCTGCAGATCTCCGGAATGTTCTATCCGGATTACCCAGCCTCCCCTGTCTCCTCAGCTATTTCCTTATCCCCCCGGCATCCCAGACCACAAATTCTCTCCAAACAATCCAGGGTGGACCAAGTTTTCAAACGACCGCTGTCTACGCCGAGAAGGATCTAAAGACTAGACTTCCATAAACACGCATGACTTCACTGGGGCAAAAAACATGAGACGAGATGTGCTCGGACATGCCACGCCATTTCAGTTTTTAATACCAGATGGAAACGCAATTCACAGGGATGTAAAGATTTAATATAAGGATTTGTATGGTACAAGAACAGAAAGGAAAACTTTGATATTTTTTGGTATTTATATGTAAAACAACAGCTTAAACTCAGACGTCTGGAAGCTTTCTACTATGTTATAACGTTCCCTCTCTTAAAGTACAAATGTTATTCGTTTTATAAGGCTAAAAATGACCAAAAAGAATGGACCTAGCATTATACCATATTTCATCACACCAAGATGGATCAGCAGAAAATGTTGTGAATCCAGTGTAGAAATATAACGATTTTAAAAGAAAAAAATCATCAACCATAGTAAATAATGGTATTTTACTCATTTTAGTGATATAGAGTTGACAAAAAATGCTACCTAGGTACCAAAAACTAGTACTAAAACTAGCATTAGCCTATATGAGCCGATATTGATAGAAAAAATTACATCTTTGAACCTTTCCTGAGTATTGTAATAAACTATTAAATTATAAAAACAGCTAATTGTTATCAGAGGTATAATACTCCCTACAACAAGCAAAGCCAGACTGGTCTGCACTAGACTGAATGGACAACACTCCAAAGCTGACTTTTTGGAGCTTTCTACCATTTTATAATGTTCTTCCCTCACCAAAAACGTGTCTGAAGTGGTTTTTAGATGTCATCCATTCATGTTTGAGTAATTTTGCGATCTCTCCTGGGCCCTATTCAAACCCTCCTTACGGTTAGCTGTGAGATTCTCCATAAATATGTAAAACTCTACTCTACAACTTCACAAACCTGATGCAATGCGCAGTGGTTTGATTAGGGGGATGCACGTTGATGGTGTCGTGATAGCGCTCTGAAGGGGGAGCGACTTAGCGTGAGAAGCATCAAAAACAAAACTTATAAAACATGTTAATAGATTGTTTTTGGCAAATATAGTATTTTCAGAACAATAAAAGGTAACATTGTGATTGAATTATGTTATATGTTAGCAATAAATACCCTATATATATATACATATAAATAGTAGTTTTTGCATGAGCTCCCCCTGCAGGTGAAGTCTCGCGGTTTGGGTCAGACACACAGAGATGCGTGATAGTTTTGAGAGCTTTTGCCATGCCCCCTTTTTAGTCAACCAATCAATCAGCAGGACATGTCTTTAGTCTACTACAGCCCTACAATTTACCTCAAAACACAAGATTTTGTTTTCATTCTCAAAAACAGTCTCATTTAAGTGTCTCGTGATTGCTATTTGGCCTTTAGAAAATTGTCTCTCACAGTGACATCATATAGAGGTTTGTTGCTGACTGTGCAGGTACTAATAGCGGGTTGAATTATAGTAGTATTATATAGATAGTATAGCGGTAGCGTTTATACTTTTCCACAGGCTTAAAGTGCAATATAGATAAACAGCTTAAACAATATGGCGACTGGGCGAAATATGGTGGCTGAATGGGGTCAAATAAGTAGAGAAATGATGGTCACAAGGGCAGATATACCGACCAATCGCAAGGCTCCGTAGCCATAGCAACAGATGATGGTTCTTTTCACTTTCAGTTTTATGTTTAGTTAAAGTGAATTTGTTTAACTTCAACTTTTTTAGTAGTAGTAGTAGCCGTAGTAGCAGTAGTAGTAGTAGCAGTAGCAGCACCAGCAGCAGCAGTAGCAGTAGCAGTAGTCGTAGTAGTAGTAGCAGTAATAGTATTAGTAGTTGCAGTAGTAGTAGTAGTAGTGGTAACATGAGTAGCAAGAGTAGTGTCAAGAAATAATAACAAATAACAAATCGCTATGAGCAATTTTGTTGTTTAATAAAAATAAATAAAACTGACTTGTAGATAATCCTATATTTAGTGGCAACATCCCATAACATGATCAATGCATGTTGTTTTTGTGTCTTTGGGCAATGCACTTCACCTGTCTGCACTGTCCAATCACAGTAATGTTGTTCAAGCAGGAAGGGCATTTGGTATTAAAACTGCCATTGCCTGATATATGTTCCCCTCTCACTAAAGCAGTAGAATTAGCCACAATATTTTGCATCGTATTCCTATATTCACTAAGATACACAAGTACTTTTACACATTGAGTACTCAGACAATTCACTGCAGTAAACGTACACAACTGTGCTTTTTACTCCCACTTAACTGTTCTCTCTTTCTCCTATTTTCCACCATTCAATACTCCATTAACACTATTGTATTTTCATTGTTCTATACTGCACACATAGCATAGGCCTGGGGCTACAGGAACTACGGCCCATCACTGTACCACAACGAACCAGAATATTCTGCTGAATCACGACCACTGTGCCGCTGCTCCAGGGAGTTTAACCCACAACCGCTATCAACACATGGAGACCAAACAGCAGCCGTATACATGAGCTGAGGAATGAATAGGCCAATGAGTTACAATGGGAACAATAGTCTGGTAAACACGCACTGGGGTTAAGGGCGTCATTCTCTATAGACACTCAGAACGTCCATAGAGATGCTTCACTTTACAATGTACTAGTATTATTCAATAGAAGGTCAGTGTTAGGATAGAAAAATATAGTGTTTGGGCCAATGCCAAGCCTGGATAAATCGTTATTTTAATAGCACTTTATAGTATTTGAGGTAAGGATGGGCAATATATCGGTCTCAGTATCGGTATCAGCAGATGACGATACAGATTCTTCGATATTGGTGTCTGTGCTATATCTGTCCCGAGGGAAATTCAAGGTCTCAGTGCAGTTTAACAGGTGGACTGGTCAGGTAGGGTCAGCAGATCTGTGTCAGGGCAGTTTGATTTGAGGAAGAGCCCTCAGGACAAAAGTGTCCCAGCATTCCAGCAGCAACCAAGGGGGAACCAGGTGAACACAAGTGGAAAGGTGATGTGATGAAGTGATGAAATGGTTCATTCCCTCTAAGTATTTCCTCTGCAAGGTCTGAATATGTCCGTATGTGACACAAACATGTAACAAATGATTTTATATTCCAGATTAATACATTTTGTTATTATTTTTACAAAAGTGAAAAGTTAATTTGTGAACTTTACTTCAACTTGAGATAAATTTGTGACCCTATGGATTTTAAAATCTAAATATCGATATTGGCAAATACCAGTTATCGGCCACCTCAGTAGGCCAAAAATTGTATCTCGTATTGGTTGAAAGAATTCATATCTACCCGTGTTAATTTGAGGCGACCAAAAAGCTATCCAATAAATGTAGACGGTTGGGTATGAAAGGGCATCTGGCAAAAAAGAAAAGAGTATGATAATGATAGAAATAAAGGGTTAAATCCTTAGGCAAATGTAAGTATACATTTTTTATTAATAAATCACAGAAGACACACTATCAACAAATGGTATTTCAATAAAAAAAAATATAGGCCAGTGAAAAAAAAGGATTTATTTTCATACATTTTACTTAAAGCTTCGATACTGTATCACTACTGGTAAAGAAACAGTGTGTAACTTTCTGGAGTTGGCAGAAAGTTACACACTGCATGATTCCATGGAAATACATCATGCAACCACATTCTTGATTGAGATACACGTTAATACCATATTGTGGAACATTATAGCCAAAGCAATAACATATCCATGGAAACAAGCAGTCCTAATGAGTGCAATTAAAACATCCAAAATGCAAAGAAACTATTTTTGGGCTAAAAAGTTACATACTGGGTCTTTATTTGCAATTTTTCTGTCATAATCCCAAGCCAAAAGTGAAGTGTTTTTGGGCCATAAACAGCCTCTCTTCACTTGCATATTCCCCATTCATCTCCATGGCAGCCTGCATCTCTCCCTCTGGCATGCTAGCAATCATGCAATCAGGCCCATTGTATCCATCTCACCAAATGGCTAACGGCTAACTCCGACTAGCATGTTTGGAGAGGACTTTTACGGCTCCTCTTCCTCCACAGCTGCACCAAACACCTCCATCCCCGGGCCTGGCTCTGGTCTGCCCCTCCGAACTCTTATAAAAGGTGATTTATGACAGGAGACAGTGGGAGTTTGTGGACATAGCTCTCCAACCTCCAGTTCTGACCTACTGTTGGTGTTTGTAAAGCGTGCTAATGACAAGGGGGAATATGGGCTTTGGTGACAAATAGTAGTAGTTGCAGTAGCAGTTGCAGTAGTAGTAGTAGTATTTTTGGTTGGAAGCAGCAGTTCTTGTAAGAGTAGTCTGGGAGTATGTTGACATGGCTCTCAAACCCCCAATCCCGACCTACTGTTGACATTCGTAAACTGTGCTAATGACAAGAGGGGAATATGGGCTTTTGATGACACAGTAGTAGTAGTTGCAGTAGTAGGAGTAGTAGTAGGAGTAGTTTTGGTTGTACTTTTGGAAGCAGAAGTTGTAAGAATAGCCTGGGAGTGTGCTGACATAGTTCCAATTCAGTTCTTCCAATTCATAATGAAAAGGGGGAGATATGGGCTTTTGATAACGTAGTAGTAGTAGTAGTAGTAGTAGTAGTAGTAGTAGTAGTTTTGGTTGTAATTTTGGATGCAGCAGTGGTTGTAAGAATAGTTTGGGAGTGTGTCGACATAGCTCTCGTTGACGTTCATAAGGCTAATGTCAAGGGGAAATAGTAGTAGTAGTAGTAGTTGTTGTAGTTTTGGTCATACTATTGGAAGTTATAGCAGTAGTCATACTGTAGTAAGAGTAGCTGGAGCCATTATATTGTAGTAACTGTTATGATAGCAGCTGTAGTAATAGTCCTTAAGGAATAGTAGTAGTGGTAACAGATGTAATAAAAGTAGTAAAACAAATATCAGCCATAGTTTCATTTGATAGTAGTAGACTGGTAATATTGCAAGTTATTGTAGTAATAGTCACTTCAGTAGTTGTAATGCTCGTTTTGAAATACTATTACAAGTACACATTAAGTACATAACTAGTTTTTAATTAATGTACTAGTAAAGAACTTTGCATACATACTTTCGCTGTCTAATACAACTATTACATTGTATATCTCCAAGGAGCACTGTGTAACTATGAAATGTTCCACAGCATGGCATTACACATACAGTTATAGGTGATTTAACTGCTCAAAAAAATGTGTATTCTTACTGTGAGCGGGGCCGCCACTCCACAGATCTGACTTGTAAGTTTGCCCAGTGGAGTCACTTGATTGATTGACTCCATGAAGACAGATAATGCAATATCGCGGAACTCCAGGCAAAGCAATAACATCACCATGGAGACAAGCAGACGGTACACCTAGTAATGTCTGAATAACAACACAAGCTAACGCCAAAGTGGTTAGCGAGCTCAAACTGTGCTCAGAACTCTTCTTTTTCAAGTGGAGTCTGGAGTAAAAGGTTCTTAAATAAGTGAAAAACCATGAGGAGAGTTTGCACCTCTGTGACCTCACACAGAGACCACTACACATGGAACCACAAGAATGTACCAACTCTGCACGCTGACATCACTGAGCAAGAGAGAGGAAGAGGGAGAGGAAGAGGGGAGAGAGAGGAAGAGAGGGAGAGATAAAGAGAGAGAGAGGAAGAGAGAGGGAGAGAGAAAGAGAGGGAGAGAGAAAGAGAGAGGGAGAGGAAGAGAGAGAGGGAGGGAGAGACGACGAGAGGGAGAAGGAGAGAAAGACAAAGAGAGGGAGAAAGAGAGAGGGAGGAAGAGACGAAGAGAGGGAGAAGGAGAGAGAGAGGGAGGGAGAAAGACAGAGGGAATAAGAGGCAGAGAGAGATAAAGAAAGAGAAGGACTGTGGAAAGGAGAGAGTGAGGGACAGAGAGTTTGGAAGGAAGGAGGGAGAGAAGGCAAGAGAGTGAGGGGAGGAGAGAGACAGAAAGAAAGAAAGAAAGAAAGAAAGAAAGAAAGAAAGAAAGAAAGAAAGGACAGGAGAGAAGGAGAAAGGAGAGTGATAGAGAGAGTGAGGGTAAGAGGGTGAGAGATGGAGAGAGCGGTAGTGAGAGAGGGAGGTAAGAAGAGAGACAGAAAGAGGGAGTAAGAGAGAGCGATAAACGGGAAGAGGGAGAGAGAGCAGCCTAGAGGCAAAACAAGCTGAGCAGCAGTGCACCACAAATAAAATCTTTTACAGGCGATAAATAGAGCGGGCTCATTAAACATGATGCCCTTCCTCTGTGACACCAAGAAGAGACAAAGAAGAGAATCTGTTTTCGGACTTGTAAATGTGTAAGCACCAGCATGAAAATATCTATAGATACTTTTAAAGCATTTTATCTTTTATTGTTTCTTGCAAAAATACCAATAGCAGATAATAAAAATGTGTTAAAGGTGCACTATGGAACTTTTCGGGTGGGGAATGAGACCTTACAGCTTTTTATATGTTATTGCTTTGCCTGTAATATTTCATAGTATGGCATTAAACATGTCTATGTTGACTTTATGTCATCATGAGTGTTTTCATTGCAAAAAAATCTTGAAAAACATGCATTCTTATTATAAGCGAGGTTGCCTCTCCGCAGATCTGATCTTGTCTCCATGGAGATAGATGACTTTAGTGTTTCAAACTTGATTTCGATACTAACGAACAGAATCGATACTCAATTCCAATACCACGATGACAATAAAAAACACTCTTTCTTTAGACAATAAAATGTGATTTTCAACATTAAGTGGTAGTACTTTCATTCATATTCCCATGTGGGACTTTTTAAAGTATCAATACCTGCTCAAATTAGTATATAGTTTTGATATTAGTTTTAGTATCAAAACTAAGGTAAAGCAATAATATCTCCATGGAGACGAGCAGGTGTGGGCCTTCCGGCAGAAATATTCCTAATAAACTCAGCTGAACTATTGGGGTGTTCAGTTTGCTCTGGCTCACGGCAATGCAGACATCCAACCTACTGTCAAAATCCTTTAATGATATCTTGGCCTATTAAAAACAAGTCTGTGCTAGCTTATCGGCTACTATTGCCTCACCCAGAATGTGTCTGGAAAGTTCCCACGTGCTGCTGCTGCTACTGTGAGGGGCTGCAGGGGTGAGCGAGGGGGTACTGGTGAAGGAATGCTCTGAGAAAAGAGAGAGGGAGAGAGAAAGAGGGAAGGAGAGAGTCAGAGAGAGAGAGAGAGAGAAAGAAGGAGAAATTAAAAAGGAAAAGAGAGAGCTAGAAAGGGAGTGAGAGAGAGAGAAAGAGGGAGGGACAAAGAGGGAAGGAGAGAGAGAAAGAGGGAATGAGACAGATAGAGAGGGGGAGAAAGAATAAGAGAGAGAAACTGGGAGAGGGAGAGAAAAAGAGGGAAGGAGAGAGATAGGGAAGTGAGAAAGAGGGAGGGAGAGATATAGCGAGGTAAAGAGGGGGGAGAAAGAGGGAGTGAGATAGAGAGAGAGAGTGTAAGAGATAGAAAAAGAAGGAAGGGGAGAGATAGAGAGGGGAAGAGAAAGAGGCAAGGAGATAGAGAGGGAGAGAGAGAGAAAGAGACAGAAACAGGGAGAGGGAGAGAAAAAGAGGGAAAGAGAGAAAGAGGGAGAAACAGAGAGGAAGTGTGTGATTGAGAAAGAGAGGGGAAGAGAAAGAGAGAAGGAGATAGAGAGGAGAAAAGAAAGAGAGACTGATTGTAGATGAGCTAAGGGGGGCCTTGTGAAGGAATGCATTGAGGAAAAGACTTAATTACTTTGCATTGCCTGCAGTCACGGAGGCGGTCTATCATTAAAAAACACACGCTTTGACTCCGGGGCTGATTTCGACAGACGGGCGAGAAGACTGGAAGGACTACACAGCCCCCCCCTGCACCCCTTCACCCAACCACCCCTTTCCTAACAGGTTTAAAATGAAAAGTCCACCAGTTTGTATATGAACAAGAGTGGTGCCACGCTGGGCCCTGCGGAGTGCCCATTGAAGCTGGAGACATTCCACAGTAATTCACTTTGACCTGCGTCCGATACGAAGGCCCCGGGGTCAGAGAATGTAGGACTCACGCTGGGAGGAGAGAGGAGGTACGCCTGAGAAGATGACAACGAAAGATCCTGCAATTAACTGTAAAGGAAAGGAAGGCGGGGTTGGAGATGAAAAGATAAACCTGGAACTTAGCTGATAAAAGTTCAATCAGGTCTAACACAATCAGCCACCTGCTATAGGCACTGTTCTGTAGTTTTTATTGATAACTAAGATCTGAGACCAAACCAGACCACGTTACAGGTCAGATCTGTGGAGATGCAATCCCGCTCACTATCACAGTCAGAATGCCTGTTTTTCTAGGTGTTTTTGAGCTATAAAACCACCTGTAATGGAATAAATGTAAGGTAGAGTTACAATGAACTTTCTGGTTGAAATACTGGCTAGCGTTCTTACAATAAAAAAAAGGTCTGAAGCTTCATACTTATTTCAACACAACAATAAAAATAGAAAACTATTTTTTTTAACACAATTGAATGGCATTTTGTATTTTATATAGATAAAAAGAGCCCAAAGTTTTTTTTCTTTATACTGTGTAAATGTATTCACTTGTCATGAAAGATAGAGAGAGGGAGAAAAAGAGTGATAGAGAGGAGGGAAGTATGAGAGAGAGCGAGAGAAAAAGAGGGAGCGAGAAAGAGGAAAGGACAGGGTTAGAGTGGGGTATAGAGAGAGACAGAAAGGGGGAGAGAGAAAGAATGACAGAGAAAGAGGGGCTGGGGGTAGGTATGCTTCTCGTAAAATGCATTCTGCTAAATACTAAAACAATACTCCCTGGTGACCGTTAAACCACCACTCGTCTAAATGTAGGACACAGCGCTGAAATGGAACAAATATCCACACTGAAATCAGTCCGAGAGCCTCGCAAAATAAAGCGTGCAGTGGATGGGGAGAATTACACTTTTAATTCTATAAAAAAATCAAATCCGCACGCTCGACCCAATCCTCTTATAGCGTAATCCCCAGGTAGTTTTCAGAGGCCAGCGGGCTCAAAGGCCTCTGTCCACTGACACAGCTGTGCCTCCTGTTGGAATGGCATGACCAGCTGGAGCCATGGTTAAATACAGTGGTGGAAGAAGTACTCAATTTTGTTACTAACTTACTTTTTTGCACTGTGTAACTTCTAAAATGGAGGGTCCGCTACTTGCTTGTTTCCATGGAGATGTTATTTCTTAGCCTACAGTGTTCCACAGTAGGGCATTAAACATGTCTCCCTTGCATTTGTTCAATTACAGGTGTTTTATAGCTCAAAAATACCTTAAAAATGTGAATTCTTACCATGCGCAGGCATGCTTCTCCATAGATCTGACCATTAACCTGTCTTCATTGTGATTACCAAGTTTATTTCCATATTGCTGAATAATCAACAAACCAGTAATATCTCCATGGATACAAGCAGGTGGCGGACCCTGAACCAGAAAAGCTGCACAGTGCATCTTTAAGTAAAAGTACAGATACCAAAGCAAAAAAAATACTCAAGTAAAAGTAACAGTATTAAAATACCCGTTTAAAGATGTACTTAACAAGTATTTCGTGTAGATTTGTTCAGTAGATACAAATGAAGTCATATTGTTTTCCAAGCTGTTTTCATTTGTATATTTGTGGTTGCTCAAACTACAAATGCTAAGCTAACCGTGTGGTCCAAAAACATGCTAACGATAAATATTTGATCAGCGTCTGGCTTGGTTGGAGAGTGCTGCCGTGACATAAGGCATCGGAGGATCGGGTGCTACACAAATGGAGGACACGACGGTGAAAGTGGGTCGGCCAAAAGAGATTTAGGGGATGGAAAGACATGAGAAATTTCAGAATTGTGGAAATGTTTTGTTCTTACTTAGCTTCTTCAGGTGGGACGTTGACAGCTCTTCAGAGTGTGGGTTTGGCTAATTTAGAGTTTATTTTGTCCACTTTTTGCTTGTCTTTGGATAGTTTTCACTTTTAGACCTGATTTAGTCCTAGATTAGACCTGGAATAGTCCTAGATTAAACCTGGAAGAGTCCTAGATTAGACCTGGAAGAGTCCTGTTATAGACCTGGTTTAGAACTAGATTAGACCTGGAAGAGTCCTGTTATAGACCTGATTTAGTCCTAGATTAGACCTGGAATAGTACTAGATTAGACCTGGAAGAGTCCTAGATTAGACCTGGAAGAGTCCTGTTATAGACCTGGTTTAGAACTAGATTAGACCTGGAAGAGTCCTGTTATAGACCTGGTTTAGAACTACCATATTTTCCGGACTATAAGCCGCTACTTTTTTCTCACACTTTGAACCCTGCGGTTTATACAACGATGCGGCTAATATATGGACGGATTATTCGTCTATGAACACAGCGGATGCGCGCGCAGCTTGAGTGCAGAAAGCGCCGCTGTCTGTGCGGTGAACATGGGTTAGGGTTAGTTAGAACACTCGCTAGCGCTGTTGTCAGCACTAAAACAGTTTATCGCTGCGTGATAAAATAAGTTCTGCTGCTAAATGAACATTAGTGAGTGGGATACGTCTTAATGACCCGTATGTGTTAAATGCAGGTGAGGCGTAAATGACGAGACGAAACGTCTCAAACTTCAGTAGCGGGACATCCACTCATACATGATCGATACAACTAACCCCGACCCCCGGGAGAGCCTCAAATCCTGTTGAAATCCTACAAGACACTGACATGATACAAAACACTGACATGATACAAGACACTGACATGATACAAGACAGGACAGCGGCTCTTTCTGCTCGAGACATGCGCAGTAGAGCGCCAGAGCGACTCTGGCGCGTGACGAACTGACTCAATGCAAAAAGACGACAAAAGCTTTCAGAGGCAATACAAGCAGATGCTCGGAACTTGAAAACTTCTTGAAGACGTGGACACCTGCGGCTTATAGACAGGTGCGGCCTATATATGTACAAAAATAAAATTCTTTGAAAATTTAGTTGATGCGGCTTATATTCAGGTGCGCTCAATAGTCCGGAAAATACGGTAGATTAGACCTGGAAGAGTCCTGTTATAGACCTGGTTTAGAACTAGATTAGACTTGGAAGAGTGCTGTTATGGACCTGGTTTGGATATGGTGGTACTTGGAAATCCAGATCTTTTGTTTGGAGGTACTTGGTGCGTGTGAAAACTTTGAGAGCCACTGGTTTAAAGAATGGATTCATAAAAAAGTCTGTTAAAATGTCAGCAGATCCCTAACTGTAAGAGAAAACTGTTAAAGCGAGCGTTTAGCCCGAGCGGTTGTGATGTGCGTGCAGAGGAATGCCCCTGAGGTGAGCTGAGGTGTGGGAAGTGACAAGTTTCCTCCTGATGACAGTGAGGCTTTGACCTTTGACCTTGTGAGGACCATAATGATACACGTTAACCGCTTTGCCTTTGTCATTTCAGATCTGTTTACTCCCACAGACCGTTGGAAAGTCTGGGGTCTGCAGCGTGGTACGTGACTTCTGGAAGAGCTGGACCAGATCTTGGACCTTGGAAGTTGAGGAACACTTGTGACTTGTAAACAACATTGGACAGGATCAAGAGGGCCCTAACCCCACACACAAACGCACAAACACACACCTGCACACTGCAATAAATTCAACTCAAAGTGGAACACACAATTCTAGCTGAGCATTTGGCTAAGACTTCCTCTCTCTGAATTGAGGCGGTTTGAATGAGGCTAAAAACAACATCTGCTAGCGAAAACGTCATCTCAGTGAAAGCAATTTTTTCGAGAGCTGAATGATCCAAATGGGTCTTTCTCTATGTGACGGTGAGGGAACTTTAAAAACAAGGAGGAGGCACCAGATGACATCACCAGGTGCAACACACCGTTTTTAGATTCATAACTCCATGTGCTCGTATTTAAACTTTGCATCGCTGAGAATGCACGTTGTTCATTAATAAAAATAAATATAATAATAAAGTAATAACAATAATACAAAAAAAATAAAACATAAAAAATAAATAAATAAGTAAATAATAATAAAATGTACTTTTCGATCGTATTGGACTTGAACACAGTGCCAACTACTTTGCAATAAATTTGGGATAACAGACAGGATTAAGTAGTGCTTGACCCCCCCAACACAAAGTACTATGAAAGAGCAGTAACTCAAGCTAAACAGTAGCTGCCGTAGTACAGGAGAGTACTCGCTTATTTTTACTTGAAGTATTTGTTTGTGATGGACAGCTACTTAAAGGTCCAACTCCTTTGCAGGCCCAGCAGCTGACAGTGGTGTCAGACACTTGAGTGAGCGACAGCGTCATAAAGTTCCTGGCCCCCCACGTAGTATAAAATATACAAAAAGTAGAAGTAGTAGCAAGGAAGTTCAACAATTTCCAATGATAGAAACTAAACGCTTTCTAGATAAGATTGGTGTTTGAATGACATGTCAAATACAAGGTGACTGATAGCATAAAGAGCTTCCTGAGCAGATACTAGTACTACAAGAACAACAAATACTGCTGCTACTACTACTACTATTACTACTACTACTACTGCTAACTAAATGCTGTGTAGATAAGAATAGATAGGTGTTTGAATGAGGTGTCAAATAGAGGGTGACTGATAGCATCGAGAGCTTACTGACCTACCGCATAGAGCAGGCTATAAATTATGCTAAAAGTAGAAGAGGAGATTCCAACCGTGTGCTAGCTTGTGACAAAAGATAACTCAGATTTAAAGTAAGAAGTAAGTCATATGTACATTTTTTTTGCATTACTGGGATATTTTCGACTATTTTTTGGCTAAATGATGAGATGTAAGCCATAAAAAGTTGAACTAATCACTTTTATGACTCATTGCAGATGCAGACTAAGCACTAAAGAGTCTCATTCTGCTGTTTATTTATTGAGGGTCATGACTTTTGTAACAATATTGTAGATTTAGAATAGTTTTTGTGGTTTAACTCTGCCCTCGGGTTAATGCCTGCAATATATACAGGCCTAGGCTCATTTGTACATATAAGACAACAACTTCTTCAAGCAAATTTGAATACTGACTACACATTTCGATCTAATTTTGAGTGGATGAAACAAAAGCGACTTCAAGGTGAACTGTGCAACTTTTCTGGTAGAGGGTCTGTCATCTGCTTCTTTTCATGAAAATGTTGCCTGGAATGTTCCACAGTACGGCATTACTCTTATTTATCTTTACGTAAACTACAGGTGGCATTATAAGGCCAAGTTACAGATCAGATTTGTGGGAGACACATTTTGCTTAAACCTTTCTATCTCCACAGAGACCAAACCAGACCAAATTACAGGTCAGATCTGTGGAGAGGCGACCCCACTCACAATCAGAATGCCTGTTTTTCTAAGTATTTTTGAGCTATAAAACCACCTGTAATTGAATAAATGTAAAGTAGAGCTGTTGAATGTCACACTGTGGAACATTCGAAGCATAGCTATGACAGCAGGTGACGGACCAACAACCAAAAAGTTACATTACTGACTGGACTATTCCTCAACTCACACATAATTAATTTCCTTTTAGCAGTGTGTTCCTGTGTGATATATTTCAAATTAAAATCTCCAACCACTGTCTTTGCCAATGGGGAAATTCCGACATCTCTTTATTATATTTATTATCTTTCCCACAGACAACAAGGCCGGCCCATATTCCATGTTTTTTTTTTCTCTTGATATCATTCTGCCCTAAAGGAAATACTGAAGCCTACCAGATCTTCTACTGCTATGGTGCAATTAGCAAACTGAAACATAGTCATTGAGATTGGGAAGTGGAGTTTTCATCACCGGGCTCTCCTCCTCCGGCATTTTCAATCATAAAAGCGTGCGTTCTGGTGGGGGCTATGCTATTTTAGACAGATCTTGGGAAAGTCTCGGTGGAGAAGAAAGAAAGTCAGAAGTCACAAACTAGATCGGATGCCATTCCTTTTTGGACGGAGCAATGCCACCAACCGTGCTCTCCCGGGGTTTTACAGTGGTGTACAATGTGAGTTTATTTATTTATTTATTTATTTATTTATTATTATTATTATTATTATTATTTATTTTTATTTTATTTTTTTTTGCTTTTAATGGGTCTGCTCTAATATAATTAATACAAATATTTTAAACTGACCAAAAATGTATTACTATAGTAAGTGTTTTCTCCAATGATTTCAAGAATTTGTAAACTTTGAATCAAACATATAATTGTCCTGGTTTTCTATGACTACTACTACCACTACCACTACTCCTACTACTACTACTGTATTCCATTACTAGATCGATATCGCCTACTATCACCTTTAATAAGCGGCACGATGGTCAAGTGATTAGCGCTCCTGCCTCACATTAACAAGGTCCTGGGTTGGATTCTGGGGTGGCACAGGGCCTTTCTGTGTGGAGTTTGCATGTCCTTTCTGTGCTTGTGTAGGTTTTACACTAAAAACATGTACAATAGGGCCCTCTGTGGAGCCAGGACTCCGATGAAAAAGAGTTTCTTCATCTCAGCGGGACTATTCTGATTAAATAAAGCACAATAAATAAAAATGTGTAATTTTTATTACAATATTATATATGGTAAATGGTCATATTTTTATACAGCACTTTTCCACCTTCAAGGCACTCAGAGCACTTTACGTCAAGGAACCACACACTCATTCACATACACATTCATACACCAGTGTACGGAGACAAGTGTCTAGCCCAAGGACACAACAACAGCATTCATCTGAGGGAGCTGGAATCACAACCCCGACCTGTGGGTCAGTGAATCGGACCACTCTACCAATGATGTTTTTAGGTTGCCAACCTTCAGACCAGTGGATAAACACTCTTCCAACGGAGCTACTGCTGTTTTTATGTAGTCATAAAAACAATATAATCCATAATACATGATGACAATATGCAGATAAGTCAAATTAATGGAACTATTGCATGACTCAGTATAGTTACAAAAACATGTTACCTCTTGCATAAAAGCATCCATATACACAGAGTTAAAACCAGACAATCAGGAGAGCCAATCGATCTGCGCTGACATTGACATACACACTCGAGCTGGTCGCCACGGTCTATTTCAAAACACGCATCTACCAACCTCTTCCCCGATAATCTATAGTCTTTTTCTCTTCACTACACCCACTTCTATTCCTGCCATTTCTGTATGGGATTAGTGGGTCGGTCAGAAATCTTAATCTTCCTGAGAGAGTACAGTGGTTGTCATGGAAGCAAAAGACACTCTGGGATTTTCAAATACCCCTTTTGCCAGTGGATAGTTTTACCTCTAAGTGACAGTTATCCCCTTCCCTTCTTTTTCAAACCACAATCTATAAAGAGGCTTTAAAAATGTGTAAACAAAAACTTTTTAAATGGAGGCAGCTGGAAGCAAAATTGAAATGTAACATAATGTGATTTTAATTAGAAAACTGGGATTCATCATTTATTAACTTAAAGGTGCATTGTGTAGCATTTCTGGTGGAAGGTCCGTCAAATGCTTGTCTCCGTGGAGATGTTGTTGCTTTGTCTGGAATGTTTCACAGTATGGTATTAAACCTTTCTATCTTCATGGAGACCAAACCAGACCAAGTTATAGGTCATATCTGTGGAGAGGCGACCCCGCTCACAGTCAGAATGGCTGTTTTACAAGGTTTTTTTGAGCTATAAAACCACCTGTAATTGAGTAAATGTAAAGTAGAGCTTTTTAATGTCATACTGTGGAACATTCCCGGCAGAGCAATGGCATATCCATAGAAAAAAGCAGGTGATAGATCCCCAACCTAAAAGTTACATAGTGCACCTTTAATGAAAAAGCAAATTAACTAATATTTGCATCTTGGAAATTCAAAATTGTATTAGCAATACCATTTACATCTGTTAATCACTTAATCATTGAAAATATATTACGTCAGCTTCACTTTGCCTCCAGTTGTCTCCATTCTGCTATTTTGAACATTCTGATGACACAGAACTTTACAGGGTCTATGGATTTACGCAACCACCTGGCCGCACACTGTTGCCACTAGCAACAGTACAAGGTAGCCACTGCTTCTCACTGCAAGCCCAGAGGAGAGGAGCTTGTAGGGGACATTTACACAGCGACAGGAGGTACAATTTTAGACATCTTAGTTCTTCGGTTTGACATTTGCAAGTTAGTTATACTGGTATTTCAACAACCCTGCAGGGAGTATGGCGAGGACGCAACCTTGTGATAACGCCACGAGGTTCATCTTGAAAATCAGCATATTGAAATTGACTGACATTTACCAGGTACAGCACGGGAGTGTATGTAGATAGATTTTGCCTTAAAGCAAGTTCAAAGTGGAGTGCGTTCGTGCTAAAAAAAAATACACCTTTTGAGATTAGATGACATTTGTAAAGTCCACAAGCAAGGGACTTTTGACCAGCTAATCAATGAATATGTCAACATTGCAATGAAATCCAAAAGTAGTAGGTACTATACTACGCGAAAAAAAACAAAACAAAAAAAAAACTCTTGTGAGCGTTAAGTCATGTTAGAATGTTGTTACCTTCTCAAAAACATATCTGGAGTTGTGTTTTGTTTCATTCACATGTTTGAGTAATCCTTTATTATTAGTCTGTTTACATCTCCAAAGCTCAAAATGCTCTGTTCCACCTTGTGATGTCATGAAGCTGTAGTTTTCTTCGGTAGAGATTGGCAATTCCAGGGCTGAAATGATCCAAATGATTGTAGTGACGATGTATGGAGTTTAAAAACACAGTGGAGCTAAGTATGCAGGGTTTATGTGTTAAACAAAATGAATGAAACAAAACACAACTCCAGGTTTGTTTGTGATGAGGAAACAACATTAGAACATGGATCAGAAAATAGCGTAATATGGGTCCTTTAAAGTGACATTTGCAAGTACCTTTAAACTTGCATGCCAAACTAAGTAGAATGCATACTGAAGACACACTGACAATAGTACTACTACTACCATTACTGCTACTATAGTTACTTCTCAGAGTTGTATTTGGTGACAGTTGTCCATTTAAATTAACATCACTGAGTCATGTTGATTAACGATATTGTTACTAACACTTTTACATATACTTCTTTAATTCAGGTACCACTGACAACGTGCAGTACATGTCCCTTTAAACTAGCTCAGTTAGAATCATGACATAGCTATTTTACTGCAACTAAAATGCCATCAAAGCAAGCAAAGAAGCATGATCCAAAAATATTACTGTCTTTAGATTGGGATTAGACAAGGGACTCCTCTATCACCCCACAATTGTTAACCCGGCTTGTCATGCATACCCAGTATTCCTCAGACTTACCCGTGTTGAAACTCAGCATCCTGGTGCATTCAAGGTACACGCATATTGTAAAAAAAAAAAAAGAAAAAGGAAAAAAATCCACAGAAGCTCCTTCCTTGCTCCTCTTGCAGCTGCTAAGCAGTCATCCACGCAAAGTTAACATCCACCAAGCACTGACTAGCCCCCTCTCTCTCTTCTCCTCTTCTCGACTTGACTAGAATCCTTCCTTCTCCGTAGCTGTCTCGCTCAATCTGGCAACGTGCTTTGACTTTCCTCTTTCTCCATCGACATCTCTCCTCCTTCCTATACCCCTGGTGTCCGAGCTCGAACTGCGCTCGTTACTACCACCGCAAAGCTTCTGTCTCTCTCTCTCTTTTCCTCTTCTCCACTGCTGCTGGCTCCGCTACCCCCGCCCCCTCTCTCTCCATCCCCGCCTCCAAGCTTGATCTCCCCCTCTGAGTATTCCCCATGCCTCTGTTTGTCTCTCTCTCTCTCTCTTTTTTTTTTTTTTTAAGCTTGCAGGACGTTTAACATGTGGTGCGAAAAAGGGGGACTTGGATGTTAGCTTGGTAGATCTTTGGTGGTAGGTCTATTCCCTGAGGGGAGACTGAACTAGGGTCGGCTCGGGGGAGGGGGGGTTCTCGGCAGGGGAGGAGTTGGCTTTTTTTGGGGAGGGGGTCAGGGGAAATGAGGGGTGGTGAGTGGGCAGTGAGGGGGGTGGACGTAAACAAAAAAAGCAGCAGAAAGCTTGTGATGTTTGGCTAAATGGGGTCTTAACATGGAAGAGCTAGCAAATGGCACAAACAGTCTCCAAAGTTGAATGAGCTGGTTCACACTTAACTTCTTTACAGGGGCTAATTACATGCTAGCGCTACTAAAGATAGTCTTTATGGTTGCGATGGATGGTCCCCTGCAATAAAAAGGTAGGGTAGGGAGACCAAAATAGCTTGCCATACAGAGTTCCAGTGCCAATTGTGAAGAGATCATAACATGGTTGATTTTGCTGACAACTCGGAAATTCTCACAATGCAAAAAAGAAGAAAAGAAGAAGGAGAGTTATTTTTCTTGACGACTCTGAAGGCAACAAAGAAGCTAACACAAAGATATAATTAGGCCAGCAGACGGTTTTTCATCTGATGTCAAAAATCTGAAATGGGTGATTGTCTAGAGAGAGTTTTTTGTTCTTCGGAGGAGACAGTGGTTTTGTTGGGAGGTTCTGAAGTCTGAATGGACGTTTGTGTACGGAAATTCTGGAGTGGTTAGTGCTAGTTTGCGATTTCCAAACTGATACAGGCAAAGATTGAAAATTCAGCATAGGTGAAAAGGACAAAAGAAGGTTCATGCCAAAAAAAATTCTGCGCATTTGTTGTGAAAGTTTTCAAAAGGTCAAAGATCATTTTAGTAGTCGTCAAGTCAGTGATTACTGCGTTTTGATTAGGTGACTAGTTAAAGGATTATTTTGGTTGTGCACTCTAAACCAAATAATAAAGGTTGAAATACGCTTCTAGATAGAGAACATTTATTAACAGTATATTATTGATGAGAATCTGACAAAAAAAATACAGTATATGGTGACACTTTAGTTGTTTTGTATTGTATAGTTTAGTTTTGTATTCTAATTAGCTGTTACTTAGCTATTACTTAGCTATTAGTTGGTATTTATCAAACACTTAATAGGGATGGTACAAGATCTCGTTCCACATGATCTCACATTTGGATTGGACATCTCTTACAGTTCTGAAAAGCAGCACTAGAATGGAAACAAAAATATGAAATCAATAAAAAATTGTCAGGCCATAATTGGAAAATGGATTGTGAAATTTCTATATTAGGAATTGTGTTATAATCTTGTCTTTTCTCGCTCTTGTGGACCCAATGTCGTGTCTCGTGTCATCTTGTGGAAACTGTGTCTCGTCCCATCCCTACTTCTTAATGATTATTAAGATTTCAGTGTATGTACAAAAACATCTATTGTAATCCCCAATCAAAATCTATGGGTAACAACTTCAGCAGCTTTAGAATCAAGGAGTGCGTCAAAAATACTGAAAGAGACAAAACCAGGAGCCAGTACTGTTGTAAGGTCCTAATGGTGTACTACGCTACCACCGTACTCCAGCCCTACTCCATCTGCCGCAATCAAAATCAGTCTCAGCTCAACGCCTGTGACAAACTACGGGACGCCACCAGAGGACCAGAGGAGGGGGGTGAAGCTAGCTGGAAGGGAGGGGGTCTTGGCTATTGTCTGGGCCCCCAGTAGGACCAGCGCGAGGAAGGGGGGCTCGCCGAGGGTGCAAAAGGCCGATTTTTGAAAGTGTTCCCAGTGACAGGAGCGCTCAGTTAAAAGGAGAGAAAAGAAAAAAAGGGGTTTGACTTCACAGCGCTAACGTCGCTAATGTCCCGAATGAACAATGACGCTAACCATGTGAGAGAATTAGTTGGCCGAGGGAGGGAGAGTGGAGGGGGAGTTGGGGAAGTTCAGGGGACATGAGGGAGGTCACGGCGGAGGTAAACAAGCTAAGTTGAGGTGTTGTTAGCTAAACGTGTGGGTGGGCTGAAGCTGTGGGTTTAAGGGGACTGCAAAACATGCAAAGAGATGCGAAGAATACTTTGAAAATGTATTTAGTTACAGAATACTGAATACCTGGATTATATATATATATATTTTGTAACGTGTTCTGATACATGGTCCAATAGGAGTACTGTATTCTGAATACTTGGAATACTTTTTTACATACACCTATCACTAATTGGAGAAGGAAAAATCAGAAAAGCAGTCACCAAAAGACCTGCGTTTTCTATTTTTCTCACTAATGCGGTGAGGTTTGAAGTCTAAATTGTGAGGTCAACTTTAGTAAAGTAACTGTGCATGTATTCAGTTATTTCTCAACACTGGACTAACTGACAATTTAGAATTTTTTGCACATTTTCAGCAACTGGCAAAGTGTAAAATTGAAATTGACCGAGTTTTTCAGAATTTTAGAATTTCCAGGATGTGGCTTTTTTTGTTTGGTTTTAATTCTCGATATATTTTTTTTAACAGTTTGGGGCCATGCAAACTGAAAAGAACTGTGTTGTAAAAAACTCCACTCAAAATTAAAATTCAAGGCGGGTTGTGTAATTTTTTTGGCGGATGCTTTGTTTTTGATGTTATTGCTTTGTCTGGAATGTTTCACAGTATGGTATTAAACCTTTCTATCTTCATGGAGACCAATTACAGGTCAGATCTGTGGAGAGGCAGCCATGCTCACAATCAGAATGTCTTGTTTTTGTAGCGCTATAAAACCACCTGCAATTGAATAAATGAAAGGTCATACCGTGGAACTTTCCAGGCAGAGCATTAACATATCCATATAAAAAAAGCATGTGATGGACCATGAACCAAAAAATTACATAGTGAACCTTTAAAATTATAATTAAAATTGATCATAAGTGAACCAGTGCATTGACAGAGACCCAATCTTTGCAGCTGCTGTTTTATTTTTTTATTTCTACATTCATTTACTGACTTGAATTGAATTTTCAACATCCCTCAAACACACAATTTTAAATCAGATTACCTCCCAAAATCTGACATGCCCTTTCTTCCATTCATCACACTTCTCATCTGTGAAACATTTAGATGTCACATGATTGGCCCATATTACCCGAACGACAAGAGGGGAGCTAATTGCGTTTATCATATCCGCAGCTGCTATAGCTAGCTCCGACCACCGCTAATATCCGACTCAACAAGCAGGTGGCCACCAATTACAGCCATTGTCCAATTTGGGGATTCGAAAGGGATTCAAGACAAATGCGTAGCTAAGTCAATGCTAACACTTACATATGCAAATAATGGAGAAATATTAGCGACGGCGTATGAAGCTAATTTGATTGAAGCGTATAAGAGAGGACTGACGGATAGTTTTATGGCGCTGTGAAGATGGGGGAGAATATAATTATGAAAATGCGTGACAATTTTGGAATGAAGTATGGTCACGAGTTGGCGGACAGCTTGGTCATTTTGTACGAAACAGTAAAATAAGCAATAATCGTGGAACAATAGCGTTGAAATGTGCGTAAAGTGATTTATAAAGTTGCATCAGGGGCCAGGGAGTAAAATGTCTTTTTCGTACAATGTTGGTTTTCCAGACTGGATTCATTTAAACTAGGAAGAGTGCGTTTCCTGTCACCTCTTCGTCAGCTAACCACAGCCTATAATCTGTCCTTTAACCAGGCACCTCTCATAGTATTCATATAAAAGCACTTTCTTTCCCCTCTTTCAGTTTCAGAGCCATTCCGTCTTCACTGCAGCGGTAGAATCATAAACCTCCTCAACCTCTCTATTTCGGACACCATCTCATCAAATATACGATACATGGCTCACGATACAATAATATTAAAACTTTGTGATAAATGTGGTAATTTTCCATCTTCGAGGCACTCAAAGCACTACACATCTATACACCAGTGTACACAGACATGGGGGGGGGGGGTTAAATGTCTTGCCCAAGGGCACAACAACAGCATTCATCTGTGGGAGCTAGACATGCCAACCTTTGAGTAGGTGAACAAATGCTCTATCTATATATTAAACCACTACCTGCACAAATGTGTCAAATTTAAATTTTCCTTTCTCTAAACAAGCAACAAAATGATGAAACTCGCACTAATTAATTTGTTAATTAATAATGATACCTAAAAATAGACTTTTGATGACATACTGATACAACATGGATTCTCACGAGATTTTAGAGTTCACAGACTCACGAGAATCCATCTTGAGATACTTCCGCTGAAAGGTTCAAATTGACCCAAAAGCGAGTGGACCAATCACGTGGCAGCATTGAGGTTTGTGTGTAAATCGAAGGTCGAGTACCAAAATGAACGACACTGACAAATGTACTTCAGCCTATTATAGTGAAAATACAAATGATTTTGTTAGTGAAAAATGTGAAGATTTAAAACGCTTTGTGTATTTGTGGACAGGGAAGATGTCTGTGCTTTTCTCTCAACTGGAAAATCAGATTCAAACAGTCGTCATGACACTCCGTCTTTTCCCGATCACTTTTCAGATTGATAATGTGTAGAACTCAATTCAGAGTGTAATCTGGTGTGTCAGGTTAGATACAACAGCACCACAATTTGCAATCACGCTATTTCGATACTGAAGCATAATCTTAGTGTTAAAGAGCTTCAGTGGGACAAAAAAGCTGAGTTCCTTGCAAAAATAAAACATGACTGCAATGCTTTTCCTTTTATCACACGTGAAATTAAGTCTATTTCTAAATTATTTATTTTTATTTTTTTTAGCCATTATCTATTATCTTGTTTTATTGCATGTTCCATTTTCCTGCTGTTCTTGAACTGTGCGTTGCAACACTGGAATTTCCCCACTGTGGGACTAATAAAGGCATATCTTATCTTATCTTAATACCTTGACCTATCTAGCTCACTTACTAGTATTCAAGCTCTGTGGATCTCACTGTCTTCTATCAACCCGTACTGACTCCCTGACTAAATCTCACCTAAAGAAAAGTTCACGGGCTGCTCAGCTGTGTCTGGACATGCATTAACATTAAACTTGTCTCTTAGCAGATTTGGACGTATCAGATACAAATGTGCCCAACTACACTTGGCTGGAGGTCTTTATATGAGCTCACAAACAGCCTCAAGTGAAAAGCTGTTTACCTGCACGCCACATTGCTCAACACCTGATGCTATAAAACACACAGGGATGCACTGGTAATCCACAGACGCTGATATGAACTGAATTATTGGAATGCCTTCTAGCTGAATACTGTCAACAAGTTTGCCTATGATGCAAATATTTTGTTTAACTGTCAACAGTAAAAACAAATGTTTCAATATAAATACAGACAGAAGTATACAAAAATATATATATATAAAGGTTGTTTCTATGGATATGTTATTGCTCTGCTTGGAATATTCCACAGTATGACATTAAACAGCTCTACCTTACATTTATTCAATTACAGGTGGTATATAGCTCAGAAATATTGGGAAAAACAGGCACTCTGACTGCGAGCAGGGTCGCCTCTCCACAGATGTGACCTGTAACTTGGTCTGGTTTGGTCTCCGTGATGATAGAAAGGTTTAATGCCATACTGTGAAACATTCCAGGGCATCCAACCATGCCAGAACCAGAATAGTTACACAAAAAAGTTTGAAATAGACAATATTACAGACATAAATAAAGAAATGATCCAACATGAAACATAAAATTAACAAAAAATAATAATAATGAAAAAAAAATAAAAATTTATGAACTAATTTTGAATTTTAAGCTAGTGAGTTCATCTGGAAACATTTTTATTTTTATGTTTGCAAATCTGTTGATTCTCTCAAAAAGAAAGCTAGCAAATAGTATCACGAATTAAGAAAATCAAATGGGAGAACGAAGTAAGTACTGAGCAGTGAGCGTGTAATGGGGATGGTGAAATTGAGAGGAGATTGTCAGTATAGCGTCTTGAAAATAAGTGATTAAAGATGACACAAATATGCACGAATCACTCCAAATACAACTTCAAGAGGGTAAATGAGAAGAGGGAACAACTATAACATGGCCAAAAGCTCTGAAAAGTTCATTTTGCAGAGAATAGGTCTGCTTTAAAACTACACTGCTTTTTGTTTTTCTTTTTGGCTACTTCGGTATCCTAAAATGCAAAAACCTACAGCCATTTCCAATAGCTTTTGCCCTTCCTCCACTATCATTGATCTGTATCTGATCCAGTCCAGTGCCTACAAATGGTCACGCCAGCTCCTCATCAGCTCATCAGCTCATCAGCACAGCCCCATTGATGCTGTCTAGGTGTGTGTTCTCAGACAGCCATTAATCACCTCACTACCACCACAACAAACGCTTTGTTCCACGGCCCGCGATTAGCTCCTACACTGGGGTTAGGCCGAGACATGCCGCCAGAGAACGGCGTTTGCTAATTCGGGGGGAAAGTAAGGGGTAAGAAGGCAGTCAGGAGATCAGAAGTCCAGGGGGCGGAGGGATACAAGCGCGGAGGGGTTGTTTGGCTGTCAACATGGCTGCTGTCTGGAAGGGGGTGTTTAGGATACCCGGGGAAGAGAGGAGGAAATGCCTGAGAAGCAGACAAGGCAAGTTTGTTTACTTAAGAGTCTGTGGAGCTTAGTTAAAACGTGATCATTTGGGTTTCTTGATGCATTGTGAGTAGTTTTCATATGTTTCTGGATTTTCGTAATGCCATAGTGTGGAATATTCAGAGCAATAGCATCTCCATGGAGACAAGAAGGTGGTAGACCAGAAAAGTTACATAGTTTATCTTTAAACAGTCTCTTTTACAACTCAGTGAATGCTTGGATGAAGTGCCCTCTCCAAGTAACAGAAGTGTAGTATGTTTGAAGGGCATATTAGCACCATGGCGATTAGCAACATTACATTGAAAGGGAACGTGTATTTTAAAAACCCGAAGGAGCATATATTTCATGTAACGCACCCATTTTTTTTATGTTGTTTATCGTCAAAATGGCGGCAGAGTGAATGAGTAGGTCACGTCAACCATCTCTCCCTTCACAAACCATCAGTGGTGGAAGAAGAACTCAATTGTGTTACTTAAGTAAATGTACAGATACTGGAGCAAAACAATACTCAAGCAAAAGTAAAAATAGCACATGAAAAAATCTACTTTAGTAAAAGTATTAAAGTACCCAGTTAAAAATGTACTTTAAGAGTAAAAAGTAAAAGTATTTTGTACAGATTTTGAGATCGTCAATGTAGTGATTTTGATACAGATTTGTGCTGAATTTTATTTAACAGAAATAAATGAATTGTTTTTTTTTTCTTTTATCTGTATATTTTTGTTTGCTCAGACTACGACAATGTTAAAAATAAACACTTTAGTCTTTTTTAGCAGGTCTCAAACTATAATAAAAACACTTTTACTTTTCAGTCCTGTTCAAAAATGTAGTGGAGTAAAAGTAAAAAGTATCCACTTCAAAATGTACTTAAGTAAAGTACAGATACCTTTTTTTTTCTTACTTAATTACAGTACTTTACTACTTTTACTTTGTTACGTTCCATCACTGCTAAGCATACCTACTACTCTGATTGCATGGACGGCACTCCAGCGCCTGGAATAAAAAGATTCCCACTGAAATGCCAAAACAAACACGAACTGATTGTGAAATAACAGAAGATGGCACAGGCTCGACACCAGCTAGCACTGGTCATGCTACAAACGCTGACAGTGATGCTAATGCAAACTCCTCTGCCAAATAAAACTCTGTAAATGTTCCTAACATTTCAACTGAGACACTGTTAAAAACTGTTGGGGTATGTTTTTGATGGGTAAACAATATTATAACATAGATAGTATAGTAGTAAAGCCTTCAGCCTATGCCTCTTGTGAACTGGAGTCTTTGCTTGGACCATTTTCCTCCATTTTATACCCAAGTCTTAGCTAAGAATATAGACATTTTTAAACGAGTTCAGACAATGCTTTCTATTTCCATTTCCCCACAGAACCAGCAGTCTCACATCCAAAACCACGTCTTCCATAGCAGTCCTGTCACTGTGCTGATGTTACAGAAGTTGAATTCGCCAAACGTTCACATGACAGCTTGTGTGGTAAAAATTAAATATATAAAATGTAAAATGTAAATGCAAAATGTAACTGCAAATGTGTAAAATGTAAAATGTTGAATTGCCCAGATGTTCACATGATCACTCACGCTGTAAAAATGAAATATGAAATGTAAATAGTAAAAGGAGAAATTTAATTTGGACAGAGTTTATTTGGTTGAATATGTTTCGCAGCTCATCCAAGCTGCTTCTTCAGTTCTGGTCAGATGCTGGTGGACACTGCTTTATATCTGCCTGAAGGGAGGAGCTTAATTACAATGAAAATTACTCTGAGACACACATATTTAAATACAGTTTCAGTTGGTCAGGTGAGTCTATTCAATATGGAGTTGTTTATAGTTTCTGTTAGTCATGTGAGTCTATTCAATATGGAGTGGGAGTGGGGGAGTAGTTAGCATATCCATTCAGGGCCATGATGGTGTTTTCACACCTCTGGACCTGACCTGGCTAGTCCCATTGTTTTCCCAGTTTGTTTTGATTTAGGTTTGAGGATAGAGTTATAGATGGAGACAAATGATGTCTGAGACCTCCATTTCTGTTCAAGGAAGGATTCTCTTTCTTGACAAAAATAGCTTCTTTAACTCCTCCTCTCAAACCAGTTCTTTTCTCTGGCCAAGATCTGGACCTCGCTGTCCTCAAAGGAGTGGCCTGTGGCTTTTAGGTGGAGATGTACGGCAGATTGCGGCCCACCCTGGTTTTCCCGTCTGTGTTGATACATCCTTTTGTGAAGTGGCTGTTTTGTTTCTCCAATGTAGCGCTCACTGCAGTCTTCACTACACTGAATGGAGTAGACCACATTGCACAGACGGGAAAACCAGGGTGGGCCGCAATCTGCCGTACATCTCCACCAAAAAGCCACAGGCCACTCCTTTGAGGACAGCGAGGTCCAGATCTTGGCCAGAGAAAAGAACTGGTTTGAGAGGGGAGTTAAAGAAGCTATTTTTGTCAAGAAAGAGAATCCTTTCTTGAACAGAAATGGAGGTCTCAGACATCATTTGTCTCCCATCTATAACTCTATCCTCAAACCTAAATCAAAACAAACTGGGAAAACAATGGGACTAGCCAGGTCAGGTCCAGAGGTGTGAAAACACCCATCATGGCCCTGAATGGATATGCTAACTACTCCCCCACTCCCACTCCATATTGAATAGACTCACATGACTAACAGAAACTGTAAACAACTCCATATTGAATAGACTCACCTGACTAACAGAAACTGTAAATAAATATGTGTTGTCTCAGAGTAATTTTCATTGTAATTAAGCTCCTCCCTTCAGGCAGATATAAAGCAGTGTCCGCCAGCATCTGACCAGAACTGAAGAAGCAGCTTGGATGAGCTGCAAAACGTATTCAACCAAATAAACTCTGTCCAGTTGACAAATTAAATTTCTCCTTTTACTATGGATTCTACCTGGACGTCTGAGGGATTCTACACACATGAAATGTAAACGTAAAATGTAAATGTAAAATTTAACTGTAAAATGTAATGTAAATGTAAAATGTTGAATTGCCCAGATGTTCACATGACGACTCGCGCTGTAAAAATGAAATGTATGAAATGTAAATTGTAAAATGTCAAAATGTTAAAATCTTCTCCGGAGTGTGTGATGTGAGCTGAAGACGGAGTGTGTAATGGAATCAGGGCTATGGTGCACCTCCGTCATGTCCCATTAGAGACAGAGACGAGGGGGATGGGGGCGAACATGTCCCCCTCCCCATCTCCCGCTGGTGGTCCACGGAGACACCATTTCTCCAGAGGGAAGAGCTGTGAGTGTGACTAGATTGGATTGACAAGGTTTAACTGTAGATGGTCTTTAATTAAGCTGGGGTCAATTGGCAAGCTAGCACACAAATAAATCTGAACGTGTAAATTGAAATCACATCTGACAGAATTCATATTATTATTACATGTAATTTCTTGCTGTTCTTCAAGATGGATTGTCGCACACTTTGTATTTTTAAGATTACAAAAAATTAAATCTGGTAAAACTCTGAATACTGAATAGCTTGGTTCCTAAACACTTTTTACGATTTTTACGATGTCAACAAAATGCAAGGTATGCTTCCTGCTACAAATTTACAAAAACTTCTTGTTTCAAATTAACCTGTTTATAATAAAGCTATGTTGTGTGGTCCTATGTTACACGAAATTGTGATCTTTAAGCCATGTTATAATGTTGTTACCGCCTCAAAAACATACCTGGAGTTGTGTTTTGTTTCATTCACACATGTTTGAGTAACCCTTTATCATTAGTCTGTCTACATCTCCAAAGCCCAAAATGCTCTGTTCCACCTTGTGATGTCATGAAGCGGTAGTTTTCAAGTTAACAGCTACCTTGAGATTGGCAATTCCAGGGCTGAAATTGTCCAAATGATTCTAGTCAAGGTGTATGGAGTTTAAAACACAGTGAAGCACTTCCTGTATCACCACATGACTTCACATGGTGGAACAGAGTGTTTAATTGTTGACAGAAATTAGAACTCAGCCTAAACATGCAGGGTTTGTGTGTTAAACATGTGTGAACAAAACACAACCAGGTATGCTTGTGATGAGGAAACAACATTACAACATACAGTAGATTAGAAAATAGTGTAATATGGGCCCTGTAAATACTATTACTTTATATATACTAATATACTTTTTAGATACTGATGGCTAGGCCGGTGAAGTGTCTTGCCCAAGGACACTATCGCAGAAAACACTGGTTGACTGTTAGCTGTTATGTCTTACCTTCCCATAGCACTTAATCAATCAATCAATCAATCATCCCCCACTCCTTACATGAATATGGGTCCTATTGTGTTAGGAATGTTTAACCTATAGCGTGGAAATCGAACCCTCGCAAAGTTACGGTTGGAATATTTGGCAGTTGGTCCAGGAAGGCCACACCAGCACCATACCAGCATCTCTGCTCTGTCAGTTTACCTTGTGGCTGCTCATCCAAGTCTATTAAGCTCTTCTGAAGACTTCCTTATCAAGATCTAGCCTGAGATTCCATCCTTTTGTGCTGCTAAAGCGTTTCATTATTTTGGCTAACACCTGTGTGGCCATCTCCACAAACATCCTCCATTTTCAGATAAGAACCCTCAGATCCTGTCTATCCCTGAGTGTTGAGAGACTGGATGTTTGGTCATACAGTGACTGCATTCCAGCTATTTCCTTAAAGGTGTACTCATAGACTGTATAACTGTATATGAATGGACTTAGCTAACCCGCTAGCCGTCGTGTTCCAAACAGGAAGTGAGCATGGGCATGCTTCTGGCTCCATCTAACTGGCTTCAATTGACTTTACATTGGAATATTGTCACCCCTCTCTCTGTAACTGCTGCTTTTAGCGTTGTCATTTTGGTCTTAAAGTGTTTGTATTTACCAACTCTACATTTTTCTGGTGTTTTTATTTAGCTGTTTTGTCTGTTAATCAATTCCTACTGCTAATATGTAACTCGGCTCCAAATTCGCCCCATTAACGGCCAGCCTCGATGAGCTTCATTTGACTGGAGCCAACCACTATGGGTGACACTCACTTAGTCCACTTCTTTATATGGTCTACGGGTGTACGACCTAACATTTGTGGTGGAGGAGCCGCTTCCTGCTAATCTCGAATGAGGTGTTATTGCTTTGCCCAGAATGTTCCGCTGTATAGCATTACAAAGCTCATATTATACATTTGTGTGGCTTTAATTTCCTTTTAAACATGCTTTTGGTCACCTTGGCATTAGTATTTCACATTTTCCAACTTAAAATCATGTCTACATTTGGAAAAGAAACTTGAAAAACTAGATTTTTGTTTCCAATGAGGCGTTTCAGAGTTGGATTGAACTCTGGGAAAATAAACAAATGAAGCTGTGCTAATAGATCCATGTGTTTGTTGTGAACACAGTGTGACCACAGAATGAGTCTGGTGATGTTTTATGGACTTAAAAACTGCGCAGGACCTTCAGTTAATTGATTCATGAAGCAAGTGCGAATATAGTAAAAATGCAACTCCAAGTATGTATTTAAGGAGGGGACAACATTATAACATTAGCTCAAAAGCTCAAAAAAGTCCATTTACATAGTATGTGTCCTTTAAAGGTACAGATCTGTGGAGAGGAGACTACACTCACAGTAACAATGTGTTTTTTCCAGCAATAAAAACATCTGTAATTGAATGAATCTTACACTGTGGAACATTCCAGACAAGCCAGTGGCGGACCTTCTTCCAGAAATGTTATCTAGTACACAAAAACAATTCAAGAGGAGCTACAAAATCAGGCATCATTCCTAATAATACAAAACAAATGGAGATTTTGTATGTTGACAATTAAATTTAATTATCGAAAATCCTACAATGGCACCTGTAAGAGGAATTGTCACTTGGATTGTAGAGATTTTCTTTCACTCTCGCTAACCGAATTGCGTTTTAAACATCAATACCCTTCCATTGGCGTATTGATCTGACGCTTCTCACTTTGCATATAACCAGTAGTAATACAGTCTAGTCCCCCAGTCTAGTGGTGTGTGGCAGTTAGTGGTAAAGGTCTGGTGACTTAATGAATCCGAGTCCATTGAAACCAGTTCGGACTACCTGCTGATTTGACAGATGCGGAGTCTGGTACGAAGGAATCAATCACGGTGAAGAATCTGTAGAATCGCGGGAGACGTTCTGACAGTTGGGGTGGTGGTAGAGAATCTGGAACATATGCAAAGTTCGCGAAAGGAAATTACAATATGCGACTGTTAAATGTGTATCAATTATTCAAGAACGTTCCTCTTTCGATTTAGAAGACAAATGGCGTGATTTCGAGTGGTATCATTTCTGGTCTTCCTCGTATCATTTAGAACAATCCTAGCAGGGGACTTGTGAAACTTGAGTCTATAAATCAAATGTAAAAGTGTTGTAAAATGTTTAACCAGTAAAATATAAAATTGGTCTAATAAATGTGAAATGTTATTGGTATCTGTAAATTATTGAAGTTTGAAATCCTCAATGATCCACTTGGCGCTTTTTAATAGAGATCTACGGCCAGTCCTCTGCCAGTAAAAGACTGTGGTTTGGAGCAGACGCGAGATGAAGGAAGAAGTTAAATGGCACTGATTAAAATGTAATAAAAGAAGCAGAAGAACCAGCAGAAGTACCAGCAGGAGTAATGGTACGTGTAGCAGCAAGAGTAGTAGACGAGTGTAAGTACCATCAGTAGTAGAAGTACCAGCTTTTTAATCGAGAGATCTTCAGCCAGTCCTTTGTCAATAAAAGACTGTGGTTTGGAGCAGATGCAAGACAAAGGAACAACTTAAATGGCACTGATTTAAAGTCTGTTTTGCTTTTAAAATGTTAAAGGCTCCACATTTTAAAAGGAAAAAAATTATTAGAAAAACAAAATTAAGCAACCATCAGTACAAGAGGATTTTTTTTTTTTTTTTTTGCCATAATCGCTTAAAATATATTCTAAATGTATAGTCAAAATATCACATAAAATGTCAATATATAACAAAAAAAAATCTAACCCTAACCCTAATTAAAGAGGAGGTCTTATGCAAAATCCACTTTTTGGAACTTTCGACCATGTTGTTCCCTCATCAAAAACATGTATGAAGAGGTTTCAGATGTCATCCATTTGTGTGTGTTTCAGTGATTTAGAGATCTCTCCTGGGTCCTTCAAACCCTCTTTATGGTTAGCTGTAGGATTCTGCGCAATGCTCCACCCACAAGCCTATGTCGTCAATGCTCCCACACAACAATTCTCCATAAAAATACAAAAACATGATATAAAACAATACATTACAACTTCACAAACCCGATGTGATGTGCAGTCGTTTCATTAGCTTCTGGATGCATGCCAATTTTTGCTGTGATAGAGCTCTGAAGGGAGAGCAACTTAGCATGGAGATCATCTCAGAACATCAAAAAAAAAAAATGAAACTTGGTAACCATCATGTTAATACGTCGTTTTTGCGAATGTAGCGTTTTCAAAACAATCAAAGCTAAGATGATGATCTAAATATGTAAGAAGTAAAATACTCCGTCTTTAAAGATTATAACCAAAACATTGTAAGCTCAGTAGGGCTACTATAGTACAAAACCCCCATGGAAAGTCCCTCTAATCTTTTAAACACATGTAACTACCTAGAAGAACGCCAACTCTCCCAACATTTCACTAATGCTAACAAGTCTCATAAAATCAGCCTCCAGCTAACTTGTTTACCGCAGAGAGACGGTAAATCCATTTAGTCCAGTATCTCATTTTTACCAGTTAGCGTACTTAACCTTGAATGCACTGTAGGGGGGAGCTTCGCCACATATCACCGTGCACTAGCCCAGAGACCGCAGACACAGCGACCTTGGGGAAGCATCAATAAAAAGCTTCATTAACTCAATCTATTAACCTCATAAAATGGTTCCATGCGCTTAGCCAGGACCAGCCAGGACTACTATTCCCATGATGCAAAGCGGTTTTACGAGGCTGGGGAGACAGGGGCAGGAGGTAGCTGCAGGGGTAATGACAGGAGTAAAGGCAGGGGTAGAGGCGGGAGTAGTGATAGAAGTAGCTGTAGAAAGAGTGGCTGGAATAGAGGGAAAAGTAGAAGTAGCAGTAGTAGAAGTAACAGCAGGAGTAGTGGCAGAAGTAGGGGCAGATGTAGAAGTCGCAGCAGGAATAGTGGTAGGAATAGCAGTAGCAGTAAGAGTAGTGGTAACAGTACAAGTACCAGCAGGAGTACTAGCAGGTGTGGTAACAACAGAAGTACCAGCAGGAGAACTAGTAAAAGTAGTGGTAGGAGTAGAAGTACAAGCAGGAGTACTAGCAGGAGTGGTAGCAATAGAAGTACCAGCAGGAATACTAGTAGGAGTAGAAATACCAGTAGAAGTACCAGCAGGAGTAGAAGTACTAGTAGGAGTACCAGCAGGAGTAATGATAAATATAGCAGCAGGTGTAGAAGTACCAGTAGGAGTACTAGTTGAAGTAACAGCAGGAGTAGCAATAGTATTACCAGCAGGAGTAAAAGTACCTGCAAGAGTAGAAGCAGCAACAAAAGTAGAGGTACCAGCAGAAGTAGAATTACCAGCAGAGGTAGAATTACCAACAGAGGTAGAATTACCAGCAGAAATAGAAGGACCAGCAGGAGTAAAAGTACCAGCAGGAGTAGTAGTACTAGTAGAAGTAGCAGCAGCAGCAGCCCTGGTAGTGTCAGCTCCATGGGCGAGTGTCAGATGGCAGTGTCAGGATTAATAGCTGTGGGGGATTTGACGGAGGCTGGGGCTGCGAGGGCACGATGGCAAATAGAACGAGAGCTGCCCATGACAACTCCACTTTACTGGAGCAATGTGGGAAACAGAAAACATGCAAAGGAAGACAAACATAACATTGCATACTGCACTGTCTGTTCTATACATTTAAATATTTTCGTTTTCATGCTTTCCCTTATAACCCTAACAAAATTTGCGAATCGAACAAAATATGACTTTAATATGAATATTAAAATCCGCAGGAGGAGAGGCAGGAGTAAAGGCAAGATTAAAGGCAGGAGTAGAGGCGGGGGTAGTGTCAGGAGCAGCAGTGGGAGTTTGTGACAGGAGAAGTAATAGAAGTAGCTGCAGGTATAGTGGCTGGAATAGAGGCAGAAGTAGAAGCAGCAGTAGGAGTATAAGTACCAGTTTGAGTAGTAATAGGTGTAGTGGTAGGAGCAGAAGTGTCATTTGGAGTAGTAGTAGGAGTAGTGGCAGCAGTAGGATTAGACGTACCAGCAGGAGTAATGGTAGAGGTAGCGGTAGGAGTAGAAGTACCAGCAGAAGTAAAAATAAAAGCAGGAGTAGAAGTACCAGCAGCAGTTCTTTATGGTCAGATTGTGTCAAAACAAAAGATCAGATTAAAGTCTATTTTGAGACATGAGCTGCAAAGTATTAATTGCCTGAGAAGCAGCAGGTGCGCGGTTAGCATGGTAGTTGTCACTAGCTTTACCGTGGTGGCTCAACTCCGCTCTGGTCTCTGAAGTTTGTGAAAAGCTCTTATAAAGTCATCGTTTATAAGAGCGTCGTGGTGAATAATTAGGATGCTCTGAAAACTCAAAGTAAGTGAGGAATAACTTTGGACCTCTGCAAACATTGTTGTTTTTTTAAGACAAGTCAAAACCTGGTACATTGCCTTTATTTTTTGCAAACTGGTCAAAAAACTCAAGTTTTATTAACAAATTTAAAAGATTATCAAGGCCAACAAGTTCTTGCAGCATTATTTGTTGATTTACTGCCAGGAGCCCCACAGTTCAGAAACCCCAATCCAAAACGTGTCCACGTCCAGATATCACATGAAAGCCAATCTCCTTTTATGGGCTCAGTCTGGTGTGTTTTAACATCCATCGAGATCTTAAGGGAACTATTTTCAAAGGCGTCTAGTGCACATTCCAGCCTCCACGATGAAGCCATTGATTTCCTTGCTCCCCTAGCTTCTAAGTGACCTCAAAACGCATGGATTAGCCCCTCGGTCATTCACATCAGAGGTTAGATCCAGGCTATGGAAGCATACTAGGATCAAATCATTGTATTAGACCAGCCAACTTATCCCATTAAGACTCGTAGAAGGCACGGCTGGGGCGCTGGTTTCCTGGGTCTTTCATGTACTGTACAAAGATGGCCGCCAGTGAGTAGGAGTCTTTGAGGACACACAGGCCTTGTAGTCAAACGGGCCAGACGGGCGAATTTGCAAAGAGCTTTAGCAGATTTGGCTTCATGAGGTATCGGCTGGTAATTACGGAATTCTTTCTTGGGATTAAGCTTGTTGAAATCGCAGAAGGGGAAATTAAGGTCTAACGGGTAGGCGAATGGCCAAGACAAGCTAATCCAAATTGCAATCAAGGAGTATACCTGTAAGGCAATTAGAAAAAGGAGTCATTTCCAAATATGGAGGGGGATTTGAGCACACACCTCACAGAAGCACCAACTACCGAAGACAATGTGCTTTAGCTCATTCTCTAGTTTGCTATTTAAACAACTTTAAGGTTCTATATTACGCAAAATGTACTCTTGTGAGCTTTAAGCTATGTTATAATGCTGTTAACTCCTCAAAAACATACTTGTGAACTGTGTTTTGTTTCATTCACACATGTTTGAGTAATCCTTTATTATTAGTCTATCTACATCTCCAAAGCTCAAAATGCTTGGTTCCACCTTTAGTGGTAGTTTTCAAGTTACTCAGCTACCTTTTACCTTTAGTTCAGTAGAAACTGGCAATTCCAGGGCTGAAATTATCTATATGATTCTAGTGAAGTTTAAAAACACAGTGGAGCACTTCCTGTTCCTGTATTACCACATGACATCACAAGGTGGAACAGAGTGTTTTCAGTTTGAGAAAAGAACTCAGCCTAAATCTGCAGGGTTTGTGTGTTAAACATGTGAATGAAACAAAACACAACTCCAGGCCTGTTTGTGATGAGGAAACTAGATTATTTACAAAGATGAAAAAATAGCGTGATATGGGCAAAGGTAAACCCAAACTTTATCAGTCTCCATGGAGATAGATTCGATTTTGTCATTTTGTTGAAAAGAACCGGCAAAGCAAGAAGACCAGGCGGAGGAGGCATGGCCAATCACCAAAACATGTCAAGTACAAAAACAAACACACAACGTTAACTAAAAAAAAAAGGCAGAATAAATTTCAATGGCAAGAACATTTCCAATGAGACTAGCTAGAAACTCATCCACCAGGCCTGTTAGTTAGTTGTGTAAAGAGCAGTGGTGGAAAAAGTACTTAATTTTGTTACTTAAGTAAAAGTACAGATACTGAAGCAAATAAATACCCAGCAAATAAAGCAAATAAATACTTAATAAGTAAAAGTAGCAGCCAGAATGCCTGTTTTTGTAGGTATTTTTCAGCTATAAAACCACATGTAACCGAAATGTACGGTAGAGCTGTTTAATGTCATACTGTGGAACATTCCAGGCAGAGCAATGACATCTCCGTAGAAACAAGCAGGTGACGGACCCTCCACCAGAAACGTTACATAGTGCACTCTGGAGACACGCACAGTGCTATGAAGCATTAATCTCTTCTGGACTTAAAGTGGTCAATTTTCAATTTGGCCCACAGGCAAATTCACTTCCACAAAGAACACTGCCATTACTCATAATCCCCGGACTAAAGCTCACATTTGATCTGACCCCTGCCTCTCCCCATTCATCCAGCGCCGCACCGTCTCACTACCAACATGACAAATTGCCTATTGATCCGCAGATGTCCGGGCTAACGCGAGCGCCGCAGAGAGACCCCCAGTTGGAGCGCGTTTGGGCCCCAGCTGGGTGTGCAGTCGGGGGCCCCCCACACACCTCCTGCTGATGCCCGTCGCTCCTGGTCGTGTGAAGAAGGTGTGGGCAGGGTCAGACACGCGCCATCTGCTCCACGCGGGGAGGACTGGCAGGTGAAGAGGTTTGGAGACGGTGAATGAGGCTTGACTTGTGATGTAATAAAGGATCAATAAGAAATAAAAATGTACGGTATTAAACCTTTGTATCTTCACGAAGACCATACCAGACCAAGTTACAGGTCAGATCTGTGGAGAGGCGACCCCACTCACTGTCAGAATGCCTTTTTTTTTAGGTATTTTTGCCCCATATCTGGAAGTATGACATTCTAGAATCTGAAAACTACCAAAATGTCAAGGTAAAGGTCTTTATAGTATACATGATCTACTGTATATAATATAGATTCAATGCTACTCCATACAAAGCTCTTTGGTGTCGGAATCAGATCTATTTTGCGATACTACTTACCTAACTATGTGGTAACTTGGTATCAGATTGAATCAAAAACCACTGGTATCGTCCATCGCTAATACAAATGACACTGAATATAGTTAAAATTGTGTCATAGACATTGTGAAAGCATGCATTTTGTTACCATATATCCGTATTACAAAAACTGGGATGAAATTATTTCTAGAGTAAATAAATAAATGCACTTGTTTTAAAATGTTTCCACTGCAACCAACACAGCAACTACTACAACAACACTACAACTATTTATATAAGACAAGAGGCCCCTGTAAACAATCTTTTCTGCAATTACAAGCGATCTTTCTGTGACATTTTTTGCATTTCTGTGAACAGTTAAAGGTTTATGCATTGACGACCTTGTATGTAGAGTATGCTAAATGAGTTTAAGTCCATGTATGTCCAGCCTTCTATGTATATACTATGTACTGTATGTATACAGGAAAGCTCCTATTGTAGAACCTTCACTATTCTCATATCAGATAAAGCAGATAAAGGGCTACTGTAGTCCATGTCAAGTTACAAGTTAGCTCTATAAAGAGGCAAGCCCAATCTATGTTCACATGTTTTTTTTAGAGCAGCCAAAAAAAAAAAAAGGGTTAGAACAGAATAAAATACAGTAATTTAAATTTAAATTTTTGGAATAATAATAAAACTAATAATAAAGCGTTACTCAAATATGTGTGAATGAAACAAAACACAACTCCAGGTACGTTTTTGAGGAGGCAACAACATTCTAAAATTACTTGAAGCCAACAAAAGTCAATTTTGCGTATTATAATATAAAAGTTTCAAATGTTATTATGTCCAACTGAAATCCCTTAGAAACCAACACTACCTTAGTTACCAGTACTATATTGTCACAACTGTGCATTTTTCTATTTTATTTTGTATTTTAATTTTGATACTGCAATATTTCCTAACACTGTGACGTTCTTTTATTAAAAAACGTATAAAAGTCAAAGAGTGAAAGTAATTCAATGTTTAGTATTAATTTTCATAGTCCAATGAACTTTTTTTTGTTCATAATATTTGTGTAATCCCTCAGTTGTCCAGGTTCCATCGCAAAAGAAAATTCACTTCTGTCAACTGTGTGAATACATTTCGCGACTCAACTAAGAAACTTTTCATTCAGAATTCTTCACATATCCACTCTTAAAATCTTAAAAATCTCTTAAAACAGTTGAATTTTCCTCTGCGATGGTTCATAACATTTGAAACAGTACATTTCCTTGTGAAACTACACTTTGAAAACAAGAGTCCAATCCCTTCCATTGTTTTAATCCGGGGGCAGATTAACAACTAGACTACTTCATCACGGGACAGTGACGCAGCAGCTCTCCAGAACCAGGTCAGCTCCGTCCCTTCTGTCCTCCCCGTTCCTCTGTCCATATGTCCCCCACAACAAGTGTCCCCCGTCACGTCTCTATAACTCTACTGTATTTGCGCTGGCTCGGGGTGATGTTGACACCGCTTTTGTTTCGCCGTATCGAGGACGTGCTGGTGGTGAATAGCTGAAGCGCGGGATCCCAGGGCGCTGACGGAGAGCTGGGAGATGGAGGGGATGGTGCCCGCGTAAGAGCTCATTGAATTGTACGTAGGAGGCGCATGGGTTTGACATATGAGACAATAAGATGGAGCGATGGGGATGGCAGTTTGGATGGAGATGTGGGGTTTGTGTGTTTGTGTTCAGACGTGTGACTGGGACGACAATGGGACAGTAGCCAAAGTGTGCATTAACAAAGACAAATTCATAATCATATTCATGTGAAAACTACCGCTTCATGACATCACAGGGTGGAACAGAGCATTTTGAGCTTTGCTGATGAAGACAGACTAATAATAAAGCATTACTCAGACACATATTTGTATTTAAGTATTTCCTTAATAACAGTGATAATTATGTTAAAACCTAGCCAACTGAAGCTCTAATTCCCATAAATATTTGAAATCACAGTACATAAAAACAACACTTAGTTGCCAAGACGTGCAAAAGCCTGGATAAGCCTTAAGGATCATTAGGACAAATATTGTAAAAAGCCAACACCTACGAAATTACAACACACCGAAATGAAGCTCATTCTTTACATTCTTAGAGTAAACATTGTCCAAAACTCGCTATAAAAGTTTAAGTCCACATTTTGGCGGCCAGGCTCTGCTCTACATTGTTCTACATTCTTTCAGCAGGAGCTCATAATTGTCCGTGATTGTGCGGTGTGCTGTGAAAGTGCCCCATAATACTCCACACTGGGTCATTGGGTCACGGGGAGAGCCAATGGAATCTGAAGACTTCTTTCTCTCCTCCTGATGGATTGATGGGTCTCAAATTGTGGTCCCAAGATGCTACCTAATAAGGAGAAGGTGGAGCGGAGCATTTGTTTTTTTCTCAAATGTTGGGAAGGGTCTACTGGGATGTGCTGTGCATTCAGTAGTACGGGACTTAGAGATGTTTTGCATATTTTTCTGATAATGTGGAGAGTTGCCATGTCCCAAAAGGCTGGCACAAATTCTACTGCAGCTGATACAAGAGAAGGTTATAGACAAACATTCAACACAAGATTCACAAATCATAAACTTGGCTTGTCTTGGCTTCTGGTCTTACTCTGATTGTAGTATAAGTTAGAATAAATGCAGTAAGTAGCAGGGAAAGGTTACTTCAAGGGGTGTGAATCTTTAAGTCGCTGATGATTCTATTTCGATTACTGGAGTCCCAATTCTATTTAAAACGATTATCGATTCTAATTTCAATTTTTAATTCAATTCTGAAGCTATTTTTCATTCAAAAAATGAAGAATGTTTATTTTACACATTTCAAGTTCCCTGTTATAACAATGCAAAATATAATTATTCTTACATCAGGCAAGAATCAGACAGACGGTAACTGAAATTGTATCCAGGCCCAGTTAATCCTTACTGCAGAGATGAAACTTAAATACCTATGGTTTAAACATTCTAAATATTTGTATACACTTTCCTTCGCTAAAAAACAACACGGCAAAGCAAAGCACAGAGCAAAAGTGATTTAAAGTAGCGCTGATGTCTCGTTCGTCTCTCCTCTGTCTCAGAGCAGTCTCATGTAAGTCTCCTGCTTTGTGTGTGTGTGTGTGTGTGTGTGTGTGTGTGTGTGTGTGTGTGTGTGTTTGTGTGTGTGTGTGTGTGTGTGTGTGTGTGTCAGTGCTCTCAGAAACAGTCCCTCTCCTAATCACTCCGGTGGACAGAGCGGTGGAGAGGGGGCAGTTTACTGTAGTAGAAACACTGTTATTAATGTCATTTAAAATCGATTTTTGAGAATTTGGAATCAACTCAGAATAGTTAAAACATAGAATCGCAATCGCCTTTTAAGAATCGATTTTTTTTCTAACACCCCTAGTTACATATTGGACCTATTTTGCTACAATGGCCAAAAGGAAAGGAAATAACTATTTCCTTTTCACACACATCAGCAACTAAAAAAGACACATCAACATATGGACACATTATATTCTACCAAAGTTTCAATATTACCCAAAATAGACTTTTATAGACTTTAAATAGCTTTCAGCCATGTTAGAATGCTGTTACCTCCTCAAAATCATACTTGGAGTTGTGTTTTGTTTCATTCACGTTTGACTAATCCTTTATTATTAGTCTGTCTACATCTCCAAAGTTCAAAATGTTCTGTTCCACCTTGTGATGTCATGAAACGGTTAACAGCTCAAGTTAACAGCTCCTTTTACCTTTAGTTCAGTAGAGATTGGCAATTCCAGGTCTGAAATCACCCAAATGATTCTAGTGAAGGTGTGTGGAGCTTAAAAACACAGTGGAGCACGTCCTGTATTACCATATGGCATCACAAGTGTTTTCCATTTGAAAGAAGAACTCTTAAATATGCAGGGGTTGTGTGTTAAACATGTGTGAATGAAACAAAACACAACTCTTATGTTTTTGATGAGGAAACAACATTAGAACATAGATCATCAGTAATAAAAAAGATGAATAAAATATGGAAAACGTACAATTTGGAATTTCGAAGCTTCTCACTACAAGAATTCTGAATGATAGAACGCTCCAACCCTCTGGACCTTGAACTTTGCCACTGGTCAAATTGTAATGCACAACAGTTATCACTTAGGCAAGGCCACACTGTCAGCCCCAGGCAAGATAAATTGTATTCTCAGACCATTTTATCATACTAATTGAATCTACCAACAATAGATCGGCTTTGCAATGTTCCCAAGCTCCCAAAACGTTGCTGTAGGTCTTCCAATATTTCAAAAACTGGACATCGGTATCAAAAAGACAAAATTTAGATTCCTCTACTTTATCTTGACCTATGCGCAAGTTCACGGCTCCCAACTCACAAGGGAGCACTATAGCGTGTCCGTATGTCCATTTTAGGTCACTTCGGATGTCACCTTAGATGTCTCCTACGTCCTAGCAGAGGGAGGAGACCGCTTTGGCTCGGAGGGTCATTCCTTTGCACCCCTTTGTGAAGTTGCTGGTCACTGGTCATCCATCCTGAGCCAGCCACCCACTTCTTGACCCCTTCGCCCTCTCTGCTCGCTGGGGTGGAAAATGACTTTGACGGGGGCCCCCATTCAAGTTTGAAGTGTAAAAATCACCTCTTTTTCTTGTGGCTAAATGATAAGTGCACGGGTAGGGCAGTGTCATTAGCTTCTCCGTAACCTCGCTGTAGCTTTTGACTGGGCGAAGATCCAAGATGGCTGAAGATTGTCTGGGCCGGACATTGTTGCGTGAAATAGATTGTAGACATCTGTTGATATTGTGGAAGTACAAAACATCTGCTGGGGAGGGGTTCACTTACCGGCGGACGTTGCGACGCTCCTCCTCCAGTTGTCTGAGCAGCTCTTCGATGCATTTGTTGGCGTCCATGTATTCCTGAAGGAGACAAAGTACAGCGTGAGTGTGAAGAATGAATGGGGAATTAGAAAATTAGAAACAAAGAAAACTAAACTGGAGGAACTGAACATACATATATACTGCTTTACTACTACTACTACTACTACTACTACTACTACTACTACTACTACTACTACAAGAACAACTACTACTACAACAACTACTACTATTACTGCCATTACTACACATTACTACAACAACAACAACAACAACAACAACTACAGCAACTACTTCTACTACTACTGCCATTACTACAACTACAACTACAACAACTACAACTACTACTACTAACAATAATAATAATAATACTATTACAACAACAACTACTACTACTACTACTAATACTGCTACGACTACTTCTACTACTGTTACTACTACTATTACCACAACAACAACTACTAGTATTAAGGCAACTACTACAAGTACTATTACAACTACTACTACAACAACAACAACAACAACAACAATAAGTACTACTACTACTACTATTATTACTACTAGTACTACTACTAATACCAGTCCAACTTTATTTGTATAGCACATTTCATAAACAAGACCATTTCCAAAGTGCTGCACACAGCAATGTAAACCTGTTTAAAACCTGTTTTTAAAGAATTTAAAAACACATTAGAGCACTTCCTGTAACACCACATGACATCACAATGTAGAAGTGAGTGTTTTCCATCTGAGAGAAGAACTCAGCTTAAACATGCAGGGTTTGTGTGTTAAACATGTGTGAATGAAACAAAACACAACTCCAGAAAACAACATTAGAACGGATCAGAAAACAGCGAAATACGGGCCCTTAAACGCAGTTACTTTGTTCCTCTGTTTTCAAGTTGGCCGGACTTTATTTCCACTACTGAACCAGACTTTTACAACGTGTATAAATCCATTTGTTGCGCGTTTGATGGTGTAACTCTGGAACAGCTCTGGAGTTGATGTGAGCCCTGGCCCCATACGCAGTGCTTCTGTAACGTCACATGGGACTAGAGTACATTTTACGAAGCGTGCTACTGCTCCTGTGTGGACTGAGCTGAGAGGAGAAAGTGAGAGATGAGGAAAACAGATGGTCAGGCTCTGTTCTGGTCATCTACCTTCAGTGGTGTAAGGAGCAGAAAGCAGCTACCAGAGAATAGACTAAGAAAAAAAAGTCTGGAATTGTAAATGTGTTTAAGTAGTGTCCAACGTATGGGATTATGATAACAGATTAGAGATCAGATTAGACGATATTTGATGTGCAGCCAAAAAGCATTTCGGTAAGATGCATGTGCAGGCGTTTTCAGAGCTGGACTCGACAAGATAGGCTGTTTCAAGTTTCTGTCATGTCTAATCATTAATGAGCAGCTGGGGTCTTTTTTACTGAAAGGTCCACAGCCAATCATCTGTCAGTAAAGGCATGTGGTTTGGAGCAGAGTTCAGTTAACCTGGCTCACTCCAGATACAACTACTACTCACCTCAACTTCCACCTTCACGTCAAAAAAGTCACCCAATCCTGTTTTCTACACCTTCGTACAATTAGTAAAATCAAACATATCCTCTCCCGCCTTGATCTTGAAAAAGTCATCCACGCACTCAGTCTTCTCCCGTTTAGACTACTGCAACTCCCTCTTCTCCAGCCTCGACCCCAAATCCATCTCCCGCTTCTAACTGGTTCAGAACGCAGCAGCTCGGCTCCTCGAGGTTTTAACAGACATCAACACATTACCTCTGTTTGTTTTAGAATTGATTTTAAGATTTAACTGATCACTTTTAAAGCTCTTCTCGTAGGTCTTGCACCAAGTTACATTTCAGAACTTTTAAACCGTACGAGCCCTCCCACAGCCTTAGATCCTCAGGCAGGTCCCTGTGGCTGTTCCAAAGTCCAGACTCTGGACGAAGAATGATGGAGCTTTTTTAGTCCAGGCGCCTCGACTTTGGAATGACCAGCCTGAGGAGATAAGGCTCGCACCATCAGTATCATCTTTTAAATCACTTCTTAAAATTTATTTTTATCAGTTGGGCTTCCTTTAGCTGGTTTTAGCTTGATTTTATTCCTCATTTAGTTTTATTCTATTTATTAACTTATTTATTAAAATTAATTGCATTGTTTGTGTCATTGTTTTTGTATGCTTTCTGGATACTATTTTTATTATTCTTTGCTTGTACAGCACTTTGTAAACCTTGTTTTTAAAAGTGCTTTATAAATAAAGATTTACGAGACATCATCTCACAAGAATCCATCTTGCTGTGTGAGGTTAGAGTTCAGACTTTGGAGGAAGACTTTTATTTGTTTTGTTTTTTGGTTGAGATCCAGAATACACTTTTCCAATATTTTACAAAGGGCTGAGTCTGGTCACTGTTGAAGCTCTGGCGTGATTGACAGGTAGATTGGCCAATCAAGGGCACACATAGGCCACGTCTCATTTCTCTTTCCTCTCTTCCTTCTCCTTGCTTCCTCTCCTTGAGCCTCCATTTTTCAGCTGTCAATCAAACGTGTCATATTAAGCGGTGTCCCAAAGAAAACCACAGAAGGAAGGAGTAAACCTGAGGGAGGCTTCAGGAGCCGACATCAAAGAATCAAACTTTATTGGTTTCAGTGAGGAGTTTATATCCTCTCTCCTCCCTATGTCTCCTCTGTGGACGGGACTTCCTCACCCATTTCCTGCAGAATCACCGAGAGGAATCAAGGAGAAGGAAGCAAGGAACGAGAAATGATATAGTCTGCCATATCAAAACAAATATGGCTGCTTATGAGGAAAAAGGCGAAAAACATCACAGGGCTGAAAAACAGATTTCTGCAGAATCAATGAGCGAAGCACTAAATTCTGTTTGTCTAAGGAGAAAGAAATGATTTTGTTCTAAATGATACAGAAGAATACACAGATATCCTTCTGGACTCGCCAAGTGATCTATCAATATGATGAAAACAATTATCAAGCTGTTAAGATTTCATAAGACTGGCAACAAAACTGTTTTCTAAAATAATTAATGCAAATTTGACGGTGATTTGAAAACTTTTGCCATCCAAAATTAAAGGGCCCATATTCCGCTATTTTCTGATCTGTTCTAATGTTGGTTGCTTATCACAAACAAACCTGGAGTTGTGTTTTGTTTCATTCACACACGTTTAACACACAATATTTAGGTGTATTAGTGATCTTCTCCCAAACAGAAAACACTGTTCCACCTTGTGATGTCATGTGGTAATACAGTAAGTGCTCCACTGTGTTTTTAAACTCTGTATACCATCACTAGATTTGAGATCTCTACTGAAGGTAAAATGTAGCTGTTATAACATGAAAACTACCACTTCATGACATCACAAGGTGGAACAGAGCATTTTGAGCTCTGGAGATGTAGGCAGACTAATAATCAAGGGTTACTCAAAAAAGTGAATGAAACAAAACACAACTTCGGATATTTTTTTTTTTTTGAGGAAGTAACATTATAACATGGCTTAAAGCTCACAAGAGTCCATTTTGTGTAATATAGGACCTTTATCTCTTTCCCCCACATTCTAATTGCTCTTCTCTAATAGTATACTGCAAAAGTACATTTAAAATGTAAAATACAAGATGCAAAATGTTTTTAAAAGTAAAGAGCTTAACTTTTTTTAATAAACCATAACTGTCTGGCCTAGCCATAGCGTGCTAATGTATGTCATAGGCTTTGATACAAAACGCTGTTCCACTGACCCAGTTTTGACTCGTCTCTCATTTACCACAACAGGGGTTCAAAAATTCCTTTCAACTACCGCGCATTGCCTATTCTTTCTGATTTTAATTTCCAAAGCATGTAATTATAAAAACGACACTGGTCTGACTCTGCAAGACTTAATTTAAGCTTATCTTTAATTCATGATATATGTGTAAAATGGTCTTCTCTGGTGGATATCTTGGATAGCGTGGTGACCTCCTCATGGGCGGAGATGGCTGGCCCCTTGAACTGTGCGTGGGAATGCATGTTTTTCAATTAGCGAAGACCTCAGACCGCGGGATCAATGAGAGCATCTGTCCGGGTGAGATAAGCCCCAACGCAGAATCGTGTGTCAGTGGACGTGTCAGGAGTACGTCAGATTAATGAGTGGGAAGAAGGGTGCTGTGCGGAGCTGCTGTCTGTTTGGAACCCGGGCCCCCAGGGGACATTTGAGCTAAGGGTGTAGTCAAAAGATGCTAGCTCGAAGATAAGTCTACAGTCTCAGAAAATACTAGAGTATATTATGAATGACAGTAAGTTCTAGTTTAAAGGTTCTATTTTAAGAAAAATTGACTCTTTTGAGCTTTAAGTCATGTTATAATGTTGTTTCCTCCTCAAAAACATACTTGCAGTTATGTTTTGTTTCATTCATACATGTTTGAGTAATCCTGTTTTATTAGTCTGTCTACATCTCCAAAGCTCAAAATGCTCTGTTCTACCTTCTTGTGATGTCATGAAGTGGTAGTTTTCAAATGAACGGCTACCTTTTACCTTTAGTGCAGTGGAGATTTGCAGTTCCAGGGCTGACATTGTCCAAGTGATTTTAGTGAAGGTGTGGAGTTTAAAAACACTTCCTGTATTATCACATGACATCACAAGGTGGAACAGAATGTTTACAGTTTGAGCGAAGAACTCAGCCTAAATATGCAGGTATGTGTGTTAAACATGTGTGAATGAAACAAAAACTCCAGGTCTGTTTGTGATGAGGAAACGACATTGTTTTTTGTTGTTGTTTGTTTTTTAATGTATATTTTTATTGAACTGAAAAATAGTGAAAAACGTGTCTTTGCTGTGGGCGTGCAACTCCACAAACTTGACTCTTTTTTGGCCTGGGGGAGGGCCTCCACCTACTTGTTTCCATGGAAATGTTGTTCCTTTGGCTATAATATTTCACAGTATGGCATAAAATGTACCCATCTCTAGAGAATGTTCCAAAGTATGGCTTTAACTTTCTATTTCAGTGGAATCATGCAGGTGACATACCAGCTCCAGAAGGTTACATGGTGTGGCTTTAAATGTATTTAATTAAAAAAAGAAAGCATGTTCATTTGCAAATAAATACATATTTAATCCAAGCATCAGTCCTACTTCCTGAGAAGTACAGTAGATACACATGTCCATAAATAAGTGAGCTGACACAGGGTGTCCTTTCCTGGTGCCTGTCCAGACCACTTGGCTTTGGTTTGGTTTGTTCATTTGGGGTCAGGTTGTGAGTGTCAGTGATGTGTGTACAGTGTGTGTGTTTACAGTAGTGTGTGTAGTGTGTGTGTGTAATGGCTCCAGCAGCAGTTGGACACTCAGACACAGACACAGCGTCTCATAGGCTCAATCTGACAGAGCTCAAGGACACAGCGATAAAAGAGGCACAGGAGGTGTGTGCAGGGTCAGGACTTACACTAGCACTGTGTAACATGAAATGACAACATATTATGAAACTGGCGCATGAATACAACTTTACTACAACTACCACAGGTCAGGACTTTCTTAGGAACTGTAAGTAACCTGGACTCTTTTTAAAAATGTATTACAATCACAACTGAACCTGTGTCTCCAAAGCTTTAACCTGCAGATAGAGACACATCCAAGTTTGTCTCATTCTCAATATATGGACAGGACATGACTCATGTGAAGCTCAGAACCTCCAGAATTCCGTCTCTGTGCTGCAAAGGCTGCACTAGCACTGATTCATGACTGGCTGCAAGTGCTGGGGTTTAGGTAGAGCCCATTCAGATCAGAGACAGACATTTTAGGTTTAAACACACTGGATTTCAGCATGGAAACTGGCAACCCAAATTAGAGACTCATGTGAGGCTTATTCTGCTTTCTGATTGGATAATCTTCTGAGAACGAAAACATCAAACTTGGCCATCATGTCCATTTAATGTCAGTCGCATATTCAAGATTTTCAAAACGTTTTAAAGGATTTACGTGTGCCATTATTTTCACATTATAACAGCAGTAAAATCTGAAATATTAAAAAGACATTGTGTACGTGGGCAGTTGCTAGCTAATGTGGCTTGATTGTATACAGTTCTATAGTGTTAGTACTATTATTTCTTCAACAATTTCTTAGTAGTAGTAGTAGTTGTTGTTGTGATGATAATAATAATACTGCAGTAATACTACTAAATCTGCAGATATTTCTACAACTATTACTGCAATGTTTAAGTTACAGCTTCTCATGCGTCTAATTTTGTTTTCAACCATCTACACGTTCACACATTTCCTGTTATGCTTTTGTAAGATTTCTGCCAAATATTCCATGGACATTCGCCAGCAGCAGTCTCCCACCAAGTGTCCCAGTCCAGAGCGGCCCAGCGTGCAGCCACCACACAAGCACCGAAATCCATTATCACCGAGCCAGACGTTTACACAGGGTTCAGATCACTGTGGTATACGAGCTGGTCCAGGAAAACATACTAAATGAAGACTGGAATTTTGTTTTCTTGGAGGTAATGAAAGTTGGTCTGCTACATGATTTCTAATACGCCTCGGTAAATCCACGCTATTGCACATATTTAAGGTCTTTAAAATTCGTATGGCTGGTATTTAGCCACTATGGAAAACAACTTGGGTTTAATAGTTGAATAAGAAAATTGGGGTCCTATGGATTTCAGACGATGTCCTTACCTTACCCAAGAGTTTAGCTGGTAGCTTGTTTTTGGGTTTTTTTGCCAGGCGAAGGAGGAGGCCTTGTGGAGGTTTGTGGAGATGCAAGCCTGCTCACAGAGAGGACTTTTTGTGCAATTAAAAACTGCAAAAAGATGACATACTGTGGCTTTAAATTTAGCAAATATTTTCAAATATTTCCACATGTCCTCTTGATGTAACAAACAAAGAAAAACAACCAAATTAATGCAATCCAACCTAAAATGGACCACGCATTCTTGCGGTCACAAACCCCACACTTGACCATTCACCCTACTTCAGATTTAGCACACTTTATTTTGTGGCTACAATAACTCTTCACACCATGGACAGTTTAAGGACCATAACAAACTGCTAAGACTGTGTAAGACTTAAAAAACAAATACAACCATTTAAAAAAAACACCTTCCTCCACTCTCCCCATAAACCTTCCAGACTGTCCAGAGCCACACCACGTGGCACTACTTTCAGCTAGTCACGCTCTCACATACCTCACATGACAACAAGCACTGAGCATACCAGGCATTCCCAGGATTACTGCGCCCCTTCTGATTAGGAGAGGTCGCACTGATGACAACTGGATTTATCCCTGGCGTTTCATGTGGTCTGTAAATATTCCCCACGGCAAAAGGCTCAGGCGAGGGAGGCTCCATGTTACCACGGTGATCATTATAATCATTACAGGATTGGGTTTGGCAAACACAGAAGAAACTATTTTGGAGGGGGTAATCTGAGGTGGTTACAAGAAGGGGGAAATGAAATGTGTATTGAAGTAAATGATGTTAGCACTTCTGCTACTGCTACTGCTGCTGCTGCTGCTACTACTACTGCTACTACTACTATTGCTACTACTACTACTGCCACGACTACTTTGGCAGTCAGAGGGAAGACAGAGGTGTTACAAGAAGGGGAAAATTAAAAAGTGTCAAGAAAATTACTACTGGCAACGGAGTGGATGGCTGCTTTTGTGGCCACCTGGCTCACACACTGAACTGTTTCTGAAACTTTTTCTGTTTGAGCTCAGTTTTTAACATCATATCATGGGATTTTAACTAACTAAGAAGTCCAACATATGCAGTTCAAAGGACACTGTCTCCCGTATCCATGGAAACTAGCTAAGCAGCTAGCTATGGACATTTGAGATGCTACAGGCTTTTTACACCATATGTGGCAGAAGACCTTCCAGAGGAAACTCTTTGAGGGAATTAACCATTTCATCACCAATCAAAACAGAGCGGAGTGAGGCTGTTCCTGTTGCGTTCACCTGCTTCATATTTAGGCTGAGTTCTTCTCTCAAACAGAAAGCACTCTGTTCCACCTTGTCATGTCATGTGGTAATACAGGAAGTGCTCCACTGTGTTTTTAAACCCCATACACCTACACTAGAATCATTTGGACACCCTGCGATTGCCAGTCTCTATATTAAACTAAAAGTAAAAGGAGCTGTTAACTTGAAAACTACTACTTCATGACATCACAAGGTGGAACAGAGCATTTTGAGCTTTACAAATTTAGAAAGACTAATAATGCAGAATTACTTAAACATGTGTGAATGAAACAATACACATCTCCAGGTATGTTTCTGAGACCTGCCTGAGACCACATCCAAAACTACAACAATACAAAACCTTTCCCAGACTATATTGAAAATGTCTAATATTGCAATTAGGTCACTCTGTGTGCTAACATGTCCCCTCTGACACACTGCAGGTCTTGGGTTTAACTCCAGCTCCTGTTTGTCCATGCGTGCCAGACTTTGATAGGACACTTCCCTGTCTCTGTCTCTCTCCTCGGGCTACGTCTTCCCACTCCCCTCCACCTGCCCCTGCCTCCTGCTCATCTCCCCCTTCTGTCAAAAACATCAAGGGTTATTCAGAGATCGCAGTCGGAGGTGTAAACAAGAATGCTGCCAAAAAGGGAACACAAAGAAGAGACTGAACTATAAAAGAAAATTAGGTCAAATTTGTAGGATACTGACATTTTGGAGTAGTTTCACACAGGAGTGACACTATTTTAGCATGTCCGGAAAAAATACTCTACTTATTCACACTATTTTTTGACTCAAATATAAGAAAAGCTAGACCATTTGCTTAAAATGAATTGAACTCTCCACCGATAGAATGAAGAGATTAGGTGAAATGTCTTGCTCAAGGACACAACAGAGTGTCTCACCTCAAATTACAGCAATTATTATTATTATTATTATTATTATTATTATTATTATTATTATTACTATTATACACATTTTTGAAGCCACAGTATTTGACTTTTATAAATAAATAAAAAACTTTTGTTGTTGTTGTTTTGTTGTGTTTATTGCACTTTTTGTTGTGTTTATGTGTAATGAAACACTTGCATCCTGTGGGCGGGCTTGCATTTCCACAAACCTGACTCTTATTTGGCCTGGATGAGGGCCTATTCCTGCTTGTTTCCATGGAAATGTTCCATTGGCTATAATCTTCCACAGTACGGCACAAAACTCATCGACCTCCATGATCATAGGAATAATAAAGATAAAATGCCACCTTTAACAATGGAGAAATCTGGCAGTTAATAGCATTCATTCCAATCTGCTTGTGTGATTGAATATTTAATTTCAAAGATATCAAAACACCACGATTCTCAGGAAAACCCGGCGACAAAATGACCTAGAAACCTCCAGTCGCTTTAAAATGAATGGCTTGAAAATCAGCCTGATGCATTATTTATCCACATGAATCTCGTCTCTTTCACACATTCTTGGAGATTAGGAAGCGCCTGGCCCCTCTCTGCCCCGCTTTCACTTCACTGGAAAGGAGAAATAAACCTAGAGCTCCTGACCCAGTTGATCGGACAGGGTCATCCGCAGGTCCCTGGAGTCCCACCCCCTTTGGGCCGGTCAGGTCTAGACTGTCATTCCAGATAACAGAGCTCTCGGAAAGCCTCCTCTCGGATTTGGGAATTTTGAGGTATCTGGGGAATTAGAGCAAAGTCTTGACCTCCAAATCCAACATTCTGACCCGATCCTGTGATTTTTGGACTGGATGGACAACGTGTTGAAATGACAGATCCCAGGTGAACAGCTTAAAGTGAGAGGGGATGCCCGTGCAGTGTAAGACGTCTGCTGGGCTGAGTTTTATGGATGGTAATTTATGGTGCTGTCTGTTTGAAGCGTGGAAGATTTAGTGGGAATGATATGCGTGTTAACTGCTGGCTTCTACAAGTAAAATATGAGGGCAATATTTTTGTAGTAATGTGGACCGATTCAACTAAAGGAGAAATGATGGGCTCTATGAGACAAGGTTATCAGACTCTTTGTCAAAAGTGTGTTTTCAAGTTATTTAACACTATTATACAGTAGTCCTTCCATTTTCTCTTCTAGCCCAATACTCAATTGGAAACTGTGCCCAAGCACTAAAGCCCCTAAAGCTGCGTTCAGACCACCGTGCCAGGGCGTCCAGTTTAAGTCTCTGTGGAAGCATGTCTAGGGCATCCTGCGTTTCTGTGGCGCTTCTTCAGGCATCATCACAGCGAATCTGCCGTTGGCACATTCAGGCAGAGCTGAAAAAGCTGATCTTTTAGTGTACGACGTGGCGCGTCAACCAATCAGGGACTACTCTCCAGTGACGTAGTGACGTCATTATCGGGAAGAAGGAGAAGAAACAGAAAGACCTGGGAGTCAGAGATGAAACTGGCCAAACTCAAAAACCACCTCTGAATGATGTCTTGAACCCAGACATGCCGCCGCTGATGGGTTTATGTAATAAATACACTAAAGCGTCTTTTTCCTGCTCTGTCATTGTTCACAAAGAGACCGGGAAGACAAGGCACTTGCAGGCTGCAGTGGACGCTTTGGTCGCTCATCTGCCCACAAATGTAAAGGCGTCCAATACAGTTTCAGGTGTGGTTTGTCCAGTGTGAGTGCAGACACAGTTGGAACTTTGGCCCAGAAGAGGAGGTGTACCAAAGCGTGGTGGTTGCTTGTGTCCACACACAAACACACACACGCACACACACACACACACACACACACACACACACACACACACACACACACACACACACACACACACACACACACACACACACACACACACACACAAAACTATGAGCCCTGTCATGTGGCTGTTGCTAGAAAGAGTAAAAAAAAAAAAAAAGTTAATTAACTGCTCCAAAATAAATGCTGAATCTGTACTTACTTTTACTGTACAGCAACAAAGGTTTTGCAGCCTCTCGTCTCCTGTTCCCCTTGGGTTTCATTTGTTTAATCTAAAACCATTCAGAGGAGCACAGGCCTGTGTGCAGACCAAATTGGCTGAGGGTGCACTTGAGATTCAAAGGGGCGCAAACATAATACACTTCCATTAAGTGTCATTATTTAAGGCGCCTGAAGTTTGCACCCCTGTAGACCAGGTCTGAGTGCGCCTATCACAGCACTACTCACTATTTAAGAGATATTTCCTGCCGCTGGCCTTATTTTCTTGCTACATGATGACATCACCGAGCTGTGGTTCAGATGTGCAGGTGTTTGAGCAATACACAGTCCAAAATGCCTAGTGTGAAGGCTCCCTTAGCTCTCTCTTTATAGACAACATTCTAACCACACTGCATTCTTCCTGACAAGAAATATATCCACGCAATTTTCCAGATACCAGTTTGAAATATAACTCCAATACACACAAATTGCAGGTACAGCTAAGACATATTTCAAACAGCTATTATGAAAAGCCTTGCCAATACTTGCCTGGGCTTCTCATAATCCAAATGAGTGATAGTGCAAGTGAGTGGGATTACAGCCTCCCGCCTTATCTGCTCTGGCCCTGCTTAAATTCATTAGTCTTATCAGCATGTTTGGGGCCTGTACACTTACAACAGCTCATCCCTCACCTCCCAACAACCTCCTGTCATAATATCTTCTCCACTATCTCTTCCTCATATCCTCTCCACAGAATCTGCAGTCCTTATCTAAGCTCGAGCCAGAGAGAGGTTAATACGTGTCAGTTTGAATACAGGAGGTAGGTTCTGGGAGATGTCTTTGTAAGGGTGAGCAGAGGTCTAAATGACGGCATTTATTTGGTAATGGTTTTATTTGTGGGTCGGAGCAGCTTCCTGGGTTGAGGTAATTATGGGTTTATGGCAGAAATGACAGGATATGAGAATAATCTGGGGCGATGACACTGGGAGGAGACAATGTGATTAAAAGACATTTGACAAACATGAATTAGAAACAAGATTCATTTATACGCTGTAACTATGGAGTTAAAAGTGTATGTAACTTTTTGGTGGAGGTCCACCACCTGCTTGTCTTTTAGGAGATTATTTTTTACTCAATTACATGTTATTTTTTGCTCTAACTTGGTCTAATGGCATCATCTCTTTGTCTGTTTTTAAAGCTCAAAAATACATCTAACTAAGCATCTAAACATCTGCTATCTAACTTGACCTGGTGGCAGCGGCATGTCTCCATGGTACGTTTAAGGCCATGCCGTGGAACCTTCTGGTCAAAGCAACAGCACCTTTTATCATCAGAAAAGCTTTTGTGGGCTGTGATCAAAATATGTTTTGTTTTTTTTACTTTTGTGCAAACAAAACCATGTGTATGTATGGCTGTATGACTACTGCAGAAAGGTGCAGAATGGCAGCCAAGTCTCTGTCAGCCTGCCCCAGGGCAACAGTAGCTACATTATACTTGGACTAGAGCGAGACTGTGGAGTTACAAATTTTTAAGAACATTTTAAAGATGCATGTAAGTTATTTGGTTTGGCCCTGCTTGTCTGCACAGAGATGTTGTTTCTTTTTAATGGAATGTTCCTCCATATCTCATTAAACTCATCTATCTTCATGGAGACAACTCGGTGCAAAGTCACAAGTCAGATCTGGGAGAGGCAACCCTGCGCACAGTAAGAGTGCACATTTCAATGTCCAATTTGTGGGCTATAAAAACACCATTAAATGCAAGACAAATAAGTTTAATGCAATACTGGGGAACCTCCTGGCAAAACATAATGTCCATAGCAACTGGTGACTGATTGACGGCCACTACAAAAGTTACATTGTTCACTTCAAAATATACAGTAAAGAAAATAAATTGATATAATAATGAATCACTATAAGTTCTGAATTAAGGGTGGACTTCATGCATGCATTCACCATCATTGTGAGTTGCTGCATACCTTTGAAAAATAGGCTCTTTAAGATTTGGACAAACCACAAATCCTTCTTCTCAGCTGGACTTTCCTCATCTCCATGCCCCAGACCCTGGTGAGCACAAAACTTCTAGTATCTTCTGTCCCTCATCCACCTCTACTTCGCCTCGCCCCAAGACATCAACACCTCACCCCCATCAGGCATCTCAAAACCCCTCCAGATTATCTTTCCAAACACCAGCCTGTGTGCGACGCAGAAATAAGTCCCCGTCTGTGCGGCGTTCCTTGGTTCCTGACAGAGTAGCCCATTCATGCGTGCGGGGAGACAGTGGCAGGGCTGTTCCCCGGTTGAATTCTCCGAGGGGGTAAAGTCCAAAATGTGTGCGTGGAGTGAAGGGTCTGGGATGTGGTGGGTGAGATTTGATCACTTCCACGGGGCGGACATGGGTGGAGATCTGCAGGGTTTCACACAGGCTTTGGAGAAGTTGAAATACGTCCAGAGATGTTGATATAACTGACTGCTTGTGACCAAACTTTAAGATGCTAAGATAAGGCAGGTCAATGGTGAGTGCTTTAATCTGGCTCTGGTATGGTTCCATAAATCAATCATCTCAAACAGTGTATGGCCACAAATTTAAGGGTCAAAACTACAAAATATGTGTTAATTTTGCTCTTGTGAGAGAGATAGTATCTGCAAACTCCAAAAAACATGTCTGACCCCTTGCATTAAAGAAGACATATGGTATTTTTCCGTTATTGAGTATTGATTGCTAACTGGAAGTACTACTCCATGAACACTCGTATTGATACAGGCCTCTGAAAATGTGCTGTTTAAATCCATTTTGTATTTTTTCTTGCAAATGTGTGCATTGCGTCACCTTGGTTCGTTATGGTAATTATTTTACATTGTGCAATATTGATTTAAAACAGCTTAAAAATAGAAACTGGTTGTTAGGCCCCAACTTCATATTGAGGAGTTGAAGAAAAAAGGCTGCGTGGCATTTTTTAACTCTACATGTCCGTGTATGCAGACACTGGGGGGAGGTGGGTTAAGAGTTTTGCCCAAGGACACAACAACAGCATTCATCTGTGGGAGCTGGAATCGCACCGCCAACCTGTGGGTCAGTGGATCCAACTGCTCAACCAATGACGTTGACGTCGAGAGTGAACCTTCGGATCAGTGGACAAAACACTTTACCAACTGAGCTACTGCCACAAATAAAAACAAGAAGTGGACGGAGATAGGGGGTAGGTGAAAACTGAAATTTTCAAGTGTGAAATGGAAGACAATGGATTACACAAACATGTATGGCTCAAAGTCTAGAAAATATTTGTAAGTGATAGTAGTTATTATCAATATATCAACTGAGAAAAAGGTGAATTCAGTACATTCAAAGGACAGTCATGTGTGAACTAATGTGTTTAAATTTCACAACTATTTCTTAAAGTGATATACTCATAATGACATTTACAATATCACATGTATCACGTTTGCCAGTAACAGCTCCTACCAGTTTCACAGTTCGTCAGTGAGCCAGTTTTGGAAGACATGGATGTGAGCCTGCCAACCAGAGCCTTATGATGGGGAGGATGAGTCTAGAGTCATTTCATGCAGGACTGCCTCTGGGATCCTGACGGTAATCTTCCAAAACACAAATATCTCACAGCGTTGGTCATTTCAGTTTTCAAACATCTGAGACCACAAATGTAAATATAAGAGTCTAGCAAAGTCTTTTAGCCAATCACAAGCCCAGGAGTTTCAAATGAAGAAAATCTACAAGAATAAAAGATTTTGAGGACTAAAGTGTTAGAGGAGTGTATAATGGGCTTGATGATGAGTAGTACTGATTTAAGCAATTTTACTTTTCTACTTTCTGCCACAGTACATAGATGAAAATAACAATGAGGCCTGTAAGAAGCTGCTCATCCTCGGCGCACATGGCTAATTATGCAGAGTAAACAAAGGGCTGTTGTCGCTGTAACTTTAGTTGTTTTACTAAGTTGAGTGTCCACACCAAAGGCTAAATGGAGGTATCAAAGAGGTAACACAAATGTCTTTTTTCTTATTATTAGTATGTTTAAAGTGTCTGCAGAGCCTCCACAGTGCTGCTCTGAGCTTAAGCGCAGTGGCTGCTCACATCTATGATCCTCATTCTGGAAAATACAGAGTGGTACTGGATCAGTGATTTGATCTGAGTACTCGCCAATACCTGAAAAATGTGTGGTATCAGAGCTTTTGCAAATACCAGTATGTAGGGCTTTGGCAAAAATCAAAAGATCTCTACTTTGGTCGATCTCTTTAATACAGCATGGGCATTTTAATCGGCAGGTCTACAGCCAGTCGAAGTAAACAACCATTTTCTCACCGTTTATCAGTGAAATGTAGGACCTCATTTAGTGCCTGAACATTGCACGTGTTTCTGTTGATACCGATGCGCTTTTAATACATTGTACAAATGTATTCCAAATTTTAAATGTGAATTTCTCCAGAATGATTGGTCCTATCAACACGAAATAAAAAATGTAGTGATCCTGACACCCTGCTCTTTATGCCTGAAGTCCACATTTTAATAAGATGTAAGAAGATCAAGTCAAAAATCGAGATCAATCCACATGAGGAAAAAAAATCGTGATTCTTTTTTCCCCATATCGTCCACCCTATCAGTATCTGTATCGGAACAACTCTCGTTATAACCCTGTTTCTAAACTTCATGACATCAAACGACCAATTTGCATTGACCATTATTATACTGTGAAAAAGCTGAGAATGTTTCAAATCCATTAGTCTAATATGATGCAAAACACTGAAAAAAGAACAGATGAATTACTGTAAGAATCACATCACATTTCAAAACATGTTTGCGTATTTGTAGCTGCGCCTTTCTACTCAGCGAGGGGTCAAAGTTGAGAGCATGTATCTCAAAACCAAACGGCGTGGTGACTTCCCCCAGCAAAAAAAAAACAAAAACAAGCACCCGAGCAACATCTGTTCAACATCAGCCAAGTGTCTGTGTGTGTCTCATCTCGGTGTCTCCTCTGTCAATACTGAAGCTGCAGGTTCAGAGTCCAATGTTGTCCTTATGTGCAACTGTCGTCATTAGTACATACAAGTGAACAGCCTGTAATGAACTACAACAGAAATTAATGAGACCAAAGGGGACACGTGTGATGTCGGTGAGGAAATTAGCATAAACATGGCAAGTGTCCTTATGGCTGTTCATGTTTACTGCATATTGATACGCCCAATACATTTTAAAACACTGTATTCTAAAATTAATTCTCAACCAAAACAAATAATGCCAAGTAAAACATTCAAGTCAAGGCACAAGGCGAATTTGGTGAAGTGTCTTGCCCAAATACGCAACAACAGTACATGGCAGCGGTCCTCAAACTATGGTACGTGATACAGTTATAGCTCAAGTACGTTGAATTTGTTCTACTTTTGTCCTCCTTTATTAGATCAACCAATATTTTTTAAACTATATGTTTGGGTCGATTTTGATTATTTTCCTTGTATTCTGTTATTTAACTTAACTTTAACAAACTCAACCACAGATCTTTTGTTCTTTTACCATGAATCCATAAGACAGTTGTGCAGTCACGTTGTTTTTTTTTTTTTTTTACAGCTGTCTCTTTGCACTTAAATCTCTTCATGGAGATTGAACAAAACCAAGTTACAGGTCAGATCTGTGGAAAGGCAACCCCGCCCGAGTCAGAATGCCTGTTTTTTTGAGTTATAAAACCACCTGTAATTGAATAAATGTAAAGAAGAGCTGTTTCATGTCATACTGTGGAACATGGACCACCAACCAAAAAGTTACACAATGCACCTTTAAGATTTCAAGGAATGCTTTATGTGTATTCTAAATATTGGCTTGTGCTGGAGATTTAAGGCCGATAGCGCTACACAGAAAACAACAAATATCTCTACCAATATATCGACCGATAATCAGGCTCTAATTAGAACAAATGTGTAGTTATTGGTTGTAGTCTGGTCATAATGTTGAACTTTTATTTATATTTGATTAAAACATATCATTATATTTAAGATTTTACTAAAAAGTTTCCAATTTTTCAAGTTTAAAATTTTACTTCCTGGTTGAAAATCATGACATCGTGCAAGGGAACCATTTGTACACTAGGCCAAAACTCCTCTAATGCTCACAGAATTATTATATGACAGATAAAATGATAAGAAAACCTTTATCTTGTTGAAATAATGTTTAAAGTATCAGAAAATGGTTTCTTGTGGGTAAACTGTTGCTACTTTTTGGACAGAATTCTCCCTGGTGTGACGTCAACAATGTGGAACTAAACTCTAAAACAGAACTCTCTACTTCCTGTAATTTTCAACATATTTTTCAACTTTTCTTCACAAACTGCTTCTTGTTTGGTGTAAAACTATAATTTATATTTACTACAGGTATTATCCTGTCAAATTAAGTACAATTTAGAGAATCGTCAAATCCTACCATGCACGCTTTAAGGAATAAACGACAGCTACGTAACACATTATTGTATTTTTGTTCTAAAGAAATAAATGCTGCTTTCAGTCTGCGCTGGTATCGGTTCATTTTAGGTATTAGCGCATAAGCTGTAGTATCGAAATCGGTATCGGAACTGTAAATACTCACTGCATCCCTATGTTTAGACCTTGTGATGTGGGAATCTAACGGCAACCCTCAGATTATTAGCTTGAATAGCAGACATTAGACAGTATGTTTATTTTATACCTGAGAGGACTTACTTTGAAGTGGTGAAACGGCTTAAGTTCAATAAGCTCAAATAATTACTAAATAAAAATGCATTAAAAGACACACAAAGGGTGACACACAATATACTTTTGTAATGAATATTTGCACAACTTTTTGAACCACAGCGTACGGATTAGCCCAAATCCTGTCTTTTCATTATTCCCTCCATCTTCTTAATCTTTCGTTCAGACATATTTGTTCTTCCCTGGTCCCTCCCTGGCTCTGTTTGTGCATTTTACCCCTCGCTAGCTCCTGCCAAAAAACACAACATGGAAAAGAGAAGGAGGAGAGGAGAGGAGGAGGAGAGAAAGGGAGCAGGAGAGTTGGTGTGGAGGAGGAGAGGAGGAGGAAAGGGGGAGATACAGAGAAGAGGAGTGAAGGAGGGGAGATGGATTGCTCATGGAATGCACTTTTTTCTGCCAAAACACAAAGAGAGAAGAGAAGGAGGAGAGGAGGAGGAGGAGTGAAGGAGGAGGAGACAAGGAGGAGAGGAGAAGAGGAGGAGGAAGAAGGGAGGTGGGAAAGGGAGGGTGAGAAGAGGAAGGCTTGTGGAATGCACTTTTTTCTGCCAAAACACAAAGAGAGGAGAGAAGGAGGGGAGGGGAGAAGGAGGAAGAGGAGGAGGAAAGGAGGAGAAAGAACAGAGGAGAGGAGGAGGAGAAGGGGAGATGGGGAGGAGGAGGTGATGAGGAGGGCTCGTGGAATGCACTTTTTTCTGCCAAAACACAGAGGAGAGGAGAGAAGGGGAGGAGGAAAGGAGAAGGAGGCGAGAAAGAGAGGAGGGGAGGAGAGCAGGAAGAGGGGAGGAGGAGAGGAAAGGAGGAGGAGGAGAGACGGAGAAGGGGGAGGAGATGAGGAGAGAGGAGGAGGAGAGGAGGGGGGGGGGGCTCATGGAATGCATTTTTTTCCCCATTCCCGAATCAAAACAAACAGTGTGTCCAGACTGGCAGACCGGATGGGAATATCAAGGAAATGGAGCAGAGGGCAAAATGGGGGGAGGTGGTGGTGGTGGTGGGGGGGTCCCACGGTTGCTTTACGGGCATCTGGGGGCCCGTTTTGATCCAGGTGTAGCAGTGCAGTAGTAGTAGTAGTAGTAGTAGTAGTAGTTGGGACAGGGGACGGGGTGATGACAGGAGAGGGAGAGGAAAGCCGCCCGTTGGAAAACAAAGAACCTGCCAGGACTTTAACACCGGGGGATAACACTGGAAAAATGTCATTTAACTCACTGTAATTGTTAACCCGACCTCTTTGTGTCACTGCTCCCTACGTGTGAAAAATGACACTGGAGTTTTGTTACTCCAGTGTCTTGTGTGAAGAAAGAATTGACGGGAATTTAAAATGTACTTTTTCTTTTAGCAAGTTATTTCAATCTGTGGGGAATTTACTTCAAATACAGGCGCATAGAATTTGATACATACTAGTAGGTAACTTTGATAGATGCTTCTGTTGTTGTCGATACTCAATAACGATTCTGATACCACAATGATAATAATTAAAAAAAAAACTCTTTCTTTAGACAATAGAATGTGATTTAACATTAAATGGTAGTACTTTCTTTCATATTCCCATGTGGTCTTGTTCAAATGAGTTTTAATACCAGTTTTAATGTTCCTTAGTAACTCATTTTTGACAAACCTAGACCTTAGGCAAGACACTTCACCCAAATTGTCTAGTATGATGTGGTGTGTGAGTGCTGCTGGTGGTCGGAGGGGCTGATGGCACAGATTGGCAGCCTCGCATCAGTCTGTCCCAAGGCGGCTGCGGGTACAGTCGTTGGATACCACCGCCGAGTGCGGAGTGAATGAATAAAGCAATAATGGGTGTCTTAAAAGCTGCTATAAATCTGACGCATATAGGTGGGGTGAAAGCGACTCATTGGTTAGAGCACTCATGAAGGGAGATCAGAAAGGCTAGTGGCACAGACTGGCAGCCTTGCTTCTGTCAGTCTGCCCCAGGACAGCTGTGTCTTCAGAAGTAGCTTATCACCGTGGAGTATGCATAGAGTTAATATTGACTACAGTGCAGCACTTTGAGGGGCAATGTTGAGCAAGTGAAAAGCACCATTTTTATTCCATACATTTAAATTACCTGAATCTGACTCACAATTTGAAAGTATTAGCAAATCAAAAAGGGTGAGGTACCTTAAATAAACAACAAAATCTCCTGCTTTCTTCTGCATAAAAACTGCTAACCCTGTACTGCTATCTGTACAAACATGTTCTGAAAAGTGATTCTTGTGTTCGTTTGTCAGTTCAGATTTGAGTCTTTTTGTCAATTCCTCTGGGCGAGTTTAAAATGTGAACTTTGAACACAATCCTATTATTACTTATTATTTATTACGTAAAGCAGATCTAATCTCAATCGGCATGCTTGTCAGAAAAATCGCAATTAGATATTTTTCCAAAACTGTGTAATCCTAGAGCTAATTCACCAAGTTATTACAATTTCGACATATTTTTACCTTTTCTGTTTCCAAAAAACCTCTAAAAATCACGTGTCTTCGTCCAACCAGATCCTACACACCCTATACTCAACTTACTTTATGTCCCTTTATATCACAACCACGACATCCATAAATCTCCGTTTGGTCTTGTTCTTGGCCTCATGTCTGACCGCTCTAAACCCATATAACATTTGATTCCAAAGGGTTAAAACCAGACTACATTTAAATTTTGTTTTCCTTTTTGCCCCACTTCAGTGTGTCCTCTTTCAGGTTCTCTGTTCTTCTGTAGCAGCTGTCCCGCTTTCAATGGCCTGAGTTACATCCCAACTGTACATTACGTCAAGTGGGCTTTCTTTCCTCGGATTTTCCCACAAATAAATTAAGATAGCTAGCGTCCAGATTTACCGTCCAGAACATTCCAGCGTGCCTCAAATAACCCTTACCCCATCCTGGTACGATCTCTTTCAAATACGAACCGGCACAACAAATCATAATATAAAACCATAACTGCCAAACATCAATTTTTCCGCATTACGTTAGCATACCATTGCATTAGCTCCGGGCACTAGCTTTATCGCTAACCCGTGGCTTGATTTATTGACGCTAGCTAGCCTGCCGGTGTGACCCAGGTGCGAGGCAGATGTGGAAAGGAAGGCCCTAGCATAATTGTGTGTTAGCCCCCGGGGCAGGAACGCATAGAGCCATAACCGCGGGTATGCTAATGCGTCGGGAAAACGTTAGCTTGTTGCCGCGATAGCCACCTGTGCCGCTCAAGCTCATATCGTTTTGAATAAAAGTGTGGTTAAAAATGGGGGGATGGACTGTGTAGGTGAAGGAATATCAAAAGAGATGGCTTGCAGTGAACTTTGACCTTTGTAACACGTTTCAATGCAATGCTAATCTTGTTGGTCATGAATAATTTCTGTAAAAAGCGATTTTTTCATTTTTTTTTTTCATTTGAATTTGAGAAGGTGTAGAGTTAGCCTCGGGAGTTAAAGAGATGATTCTTTTTCATTTTCTTCTAGAAATTGTCTTGTCCCTATACATATGTAATGTAAAGGAAGCTGTTAAGATAAAAATAAGTCCATTGTGTGCTGTCTGCATCTAATTATAAAGCGTTTTAATGTTCGATAATCAAAAAGTGCGCTGCTATCATGCCGCTGTGTTCCAAATAGGAAGTGAGCATGGGAGCTCCATCGACTCCAGTTCACTTTGTACTAAAAAATCATCACCCCTCTCTCTGTAACTGCTGTTGTGAGCCTCGTCATTTTAGTCTTAAAATGTTCGTATTAACCTGCACTACATGATCCTGGTGTTTTGATTTCGCTGTTTTGTTTGTTAATAAATTCCTATTTCTAATAAGGACCTGGCTCCAAATTTGCCCCTGTAACTGCTAGCATCATGAGCTTCATTTGACTGGAGCCGAACGCTATGAGTGAAGTCACGCTCTTTTAGTCCACTTCTTTACAGTCTCTGGTTTCAACTTTCTGTTTTATGCAACATTTTGAGTATTTTTCCCCATTAAAAAGATAAAATATTCAGTTTTAAATTGTTAATCGCTATTGCAATGGTCCTGCTTTTTTTCCATCATCCTGAAACCCACGGATAGAGCATCTAGCGCGTGATGAAAATTAAAGCATGTGTGTATTTTTAACAAGACTAAAGATAAAACAATTAGCAAAAAGAAGCTAACGCGTCTAGCCTTAGCAGAGCCCGAGGATTCACAACAGGAGGAGAGTCAGATGCCCCGCAGACAGGACAGGAGTGCGTGGCGTGGGCTGGATAAATGTAGGTAACCTCCAGCCTCCAGGCCTGGCTGTAAATAAGAATGTCCTTAGTGAACTTCTTCAATAATAGATGGGCTGTTTGGATGGAAGCTGGAAATGCACAGTTACTGGAAAACTACGAGTATATGGAAAATCTTAAAGAGGGAGTGCATTTTTTCAACGGCTAATATGTGTTTGCGGGCCAGACGTCACATTTTTTCAGGCACAAGTTGAAATACGGCTGCAAGATTTTGAAAAATAAAAACGGAATTGCAATTTTTCTGACAAGTATTGCGATTCGTCTAAAGGTGCACTGCGTAAATTTTTTCGGTGGAGGATCCGTCACCTGCTTATCTCCATGGAGATGTGCCTAGAATGTTCTACAGTATGACCATAAACTTATAAAGATAAATGTAACATAGAGCTGTTTAATGTCATACTGTGGAACATTCCAGGCAGAGCAATGGCATATCCATAGAAACAAGGAGGTGACGGACCTCCAACCAAAAAGTTACACAGTGCACCTTTGACATACAACACAAACAAGTTCCGTGCAGTGATCCAGCTATAATTTGAAGCTGTGTTTTGCAATCCATTTCCATCACACTCATTACATTTTCACTTTTCATTTTAATATGTGAAGTAACATTTAGTTCCGCTCCAAATATCTGAGTCATTTTGAGTGTATTGCTTCCAGAACATGAAGGATCAGTCACACTAAAATAAGCACGTTTCATCATCGACAAATGTTTTCAGGCCTGTGAAGCGGAACTCATTTGCAATCACGTTTATTTTTTGATTTATGTAACAATGGGACAAAGAAAAGATGAAAATATAATTCAAATTGAAATTCAAGAGCAATTATAGCAAGTATAAATTGGGTTTGGATTTTACAGTTGGGTATTCTTAAAGGTTCATTGTGCAACTTTTTGGTTGTGGGTCCGTCACCTGCTTGTTTCTATGGAGATGTCATTGCTCTGCTTGGAATGTTCCACAGTATGACATTAAACAACTTTACTTTACATTTATTACATTACTGGTGGTTTTATAGCTCAAAATTATATAGAAAAACCGGCATTCTGACTGTGAGTGGGGTCGCCTCTCCACAGATCTGACCTGTAACTTAGCCCTGTTGTCTCTGTAGAAATAAAAAAATAAATAAATAAGCCATACTGTGTAACTTTCTCCATGGACAGAAGCTGGTGATGGACCCTCCACCAGAAACGTTACACAATGAACATTTGTACTTGCATTTTCCATATATTTCCATTACATATTTCACACGACATCCAGGTAGCCAACTTCTTCAAAACCCTAAACCCAAAATGATCCAGTTTACAATTTCTCGCAATATTTCAACTCTATCAAATATCGAAAGTGACTGAGCCTTGGCCTGCCGAGTTATCACTGTGCTGGTCGTATTTTTAGTAGCTGTTCTGGGCTGATGTGATCCAGATGTGGTGGGAAAGAATCCGACAGGGGCTGGTGCGCATTAGCTGCAGACGGCATGACATCAGTGCACTTAAATACACTCGCCACAGTAGGACCCGGCACATTCCTCACACGCTTTATATGTAAACCACTTCAGGACAGCAACAATAACAGCAGAAAAAAAAGAAACGGGTCCTGTTTAAACACTGGGATACAAACAAGGCTGGAGCTGTGCTGTTGATTATACTGTCGGAATTGTGTTAGCGGTGGAAGCTAGTTACAAGCTAGTTATGTCATATAGGTATTAAAGATTGCTATCCAACCATGTGCAACTTTTTGGTTAGGGGTCCGTCACCTGCTTGTTTCTATGGATATGTCATTGCTCTGCCTGGAATGTTCCACAGTATGGCATTAAACAGCTCAACTTTACATTTATTCAATTACAGGTGGTTTTATAGCTCAAAAATACCTTGAAAAACAGGCATTCTGACTGTAAGCGGGGTCGCCTCTCCACAGATCTGACCAGTAACTTGGTTTGATTTGGTCTCCATGAAGATAGAAAGGTTTAATGCCATACTGTAAAACATTCCAGAAGAAAGCAATGAGATCTCCATGGGGAAAAGCATTTGACGGACCTTCCAGCAGAAAAGTTACACAACGCACCGTTAAAGAGGGGTATTACACTTCTATTAACTGTAACACATATCATATTTAGATCACCATGTTAACAAACTCACAAGTCACTCCCCTCTTCAGAGCGCTATCACAACACAATCGGCATGAAACCACTAATCACTAATGAAACTACTGCACATCACATCAAGTTTGTAAAGTTACTATGTGCAGATGTACATCAGGATTATATAAATTGCCCCATGAACGATTATTGTGTACCCTTTTTATCACGCTAATCAGTATTATTGTTTATTGTCCCATTCCCAGTTGGTTTAAACTAAAATGTCTCTCTCTGATCTGAATGGTCTCTACCTAAACCCCAGCCCCTGCAGCCAATCATGACTCAGTGCTAGTGCAGCCTCTGCAGCCCAGTGAGGGAATTCTGGAGGTTCTGAGCTTCACATGATGCCTGTCCATATACTGAGAATGAGACAAACTTGGATGTGTCCTCTATCTGCAGGTTAAAGTTCTGGCAACACAGGCTGAGTTGTGACGTAGTATTTTTTTAAACAGTAAGAGCTCAGGCTACATACTGTTGCTTTAAAGTTTTTAAGCATTCGTCTCATTAAATCACTCCTATGGATAAGTATTGTCATGATACACAATTTCTGTGCAAAGAAAAAATCCTACTAGCAATTTTGATATCACAGTGGCCATACAATTAACAGTGTAATAATATAACAAGGTAATAGTAGTTCTTTGGATACCACACGGATCTATATAGGACAGGACATATTTTTATGTATTTTTTTCAGTGTGAATGTAGTTCATACTAACAGTACTACTAGTTTTAGTATCTTGACATAGATTATTTTTCTACTAGCAGTATCTTTGAAGTCAAAAAGAGGCAGGCTGAGGTGTTGAGTTGAGTTTTATATATTTATATGTGATGATAACCTTAACTAGAAACTAGAAATTACATTACAATTTTGACCTAGTTTACAGATACATTTTTCCCCCATATTTTCTTAAATGTTAACCAAACAGATCCTAATATTAACCCCACAGCTGTTTATTTAAAATGCTCAGAGATAAGATAACGCTAACTCCGTTACTGTGGGAAAAAATGCCAGTTCAAGGCCTTAAATTTCCTCTTCACAATCCAGGACATGCTATAACAACAAAACCCTCTTTCTACTTGTTTAGTCAGCTCTATTCCAACCCTCTGGAAGCCATTTTGAATCCGATTGAAGTCCGCGGCGGTGGTGTATGGATTCATTAGTTAGAGAGGGGCTCGTATACAAAAGTCCCCTCACCCCAAATGCATTATGGGTCGCCGGTATTGTACGGGACATGCTAGCAGCATCCCCATTGTGTGCTGTTGTAGGTCAGGAGAACGTCATTGGATTATTTATGGAGGTGGACAGTAAACAACAATGCGCATGAACTGGCTGACTTTGGGCCCCACAAAGACATTATATAGTCCATTGCGAGATAGGGAAGGGGACTCTTGGTTAAACTAATGTTGCACGTGTCAATGGTTGTGAATAATACACATTTTTGCAGCAAGTAGTCATGGTCATTATGAAAAAGGGTCCAAATTACACTATTTTCTGATCTATGTGATAATGTTGTTTCCTCATCACAAACAGACCCACACAAACCCTACATATTTAGAGTTCTCTCAAGCAGAAAACACTCTGTTCCACCTTTTGATGTCACATGGTAATACAGGAAGTGCTTCACTATGTTCTAAAACTCCATGCACCTTCATTAGAATCATTTGGATGATTTCAGATCTGGAATTGCCGATCTCTACTGAACTGAAGGTAAAAGAAGCTGTTGACTTGGTTACACAAACATATGTGAATGAAACAAAACACAACTCCAGGTATGTTTGTGATGAGGAAACTACATTATAACATAGATTAGAAAACAGCATAATATGGGTCCTTTAACATGGCAGAAGGCGATTGTTTGTATGGAGTCTAAGCCAATAACATTAATTATCCATATTTCTTAACACTGTCCCAAAAGACTATGTGGAGATTACAAGCAAAATAATGAATAATTGATGGGAAAATTCCTGTTTGTGAGACAACCGTAGAATAAATTAGACGATGCTTGGCTAGGCATGAAAAAACATTGTTTATTCTGTTATATTACTCAATTATAGTTACAGAAATATAGCTCTGTAAAGTAGGAGAAAAACAAAAGAAATCATTTTGGATTAAAAATACAGGAAGAGTGACAGCTTTAGATGGTTCTCTTAGTAAATAGGTCTGAACAGGTGCTCCTCAAGGACAGGACTCAAAAGCTCAATAGCAAACACTGAAAATGACCACGCTTGTAGTATAAAAAAAAATGTATTGTGACAACATTTAAAAAGAGGTCAGAAAGATTCAAGTAATATACAGAGTGTCTCTGCATACTGCTTACATGGGACAAGTAATTTTGGTTTGGTTTTGTTGGCCATCAAAATTGAAAAAAAAAAAAAAAAAAAAAAAAAAAAAAAAGGTTTTATAAAAAGGATTATAAAATGCCAGGGAGCTGTGTCCAGGGAGAGCCAGGTGAACACAACAAGAAAGGTCCCATTCTTACTCTATTCTGGTGTTGGTATTTCTTCTGGAAGGTCTGCCACATTTGCTGCCACCTATGGCGTAAAAAGCCTGTAGCATAACTCCACACGTTCATTAAATATAGTGTATTTACTTTATTTTTTTGCATATGTGTCTTTAAATGTACTGGTTGAGGATTTAGGCAATGTAAAATGTGAAAGGAGTGCCACAAATGAGCAGGAATATTACTTTATGTTCGGATTTCAAAGATTACAATGTTAATTTGTTCTATTTTTATTTGTTTTATCTACACTTGGCAGCATTTTGATAAAAAAATTAATAAAAAAACATACTCTATATTTACATCTTAAAAACATTAAAGAGGAGGTACTGCACAGACAGAATGTTACAGCTAACCACATGGAGGGTTCGAATAGGGCGAGATCGCTAGATTACTCCAAGATTACTCAAACATGCATGAATGACATCTAAAACTTCTTCTGGCATGTTTTTGTCGTTATAACATGGTAGAAAGCTCAATGTTGTTTTTGCATAACACCCCTTTTTAACTATAGCACCCATCTCTCTCAAAAATCGCCTCTTGTTGACACTCTGAACACAATAGAATTCACTCAAACTGCTCCAGACCTTCTAATCACCAGGCCATTACGTCCTCCCATCATAAAACTAGAATCACACGTCACCCCCTTCACCCCATTGTGGCGCTTATAGCTCGCTCACAAAGCCGGTAGTTGACCATTGACACCGTGAATAATAAAAACGAAACACGGGTCGGACTTTCGTCATAAAAACCCAATCGCAGCTCACTTGTGCGGCTCCGAAAGAAATTATTGACTGGCACCGGCACATCTCCATAAAGCTGAGTTATAGCGGAGCGAGTGGCGTCGGGCTAGCGTAATGTCCTGCCGTAATGTCGTAGCTGGGGGGGGTAGTAGCGGGCTAGCGTTAGCGTAGCATGCAGATGATATTGATTTTGTTTTGTGCAGCAGCTTGGCTTTTAATGGCTATAAGGAGGGCTGTAGGAGTGGAAGCTGGAGAAGCTAAATTATGTGGTCTAGTTATTGGCATACCAGACACAACAGAAGGCTGGGGTTACATTGTAAACATGCACACTGTGGGCTATATTAGGAAGTGTGTGTATGGATATGAATAATACAACAAAAAAGTCGATAGGCAAACTGGACATATCTCGTAATGTTACAAAATATATATGCACCCATATAGCACCCAGACTGGACTGATCAACTAGAAAGGGGTTTGCTATCTATGTTTATGTACCAAGGAACCAACGTTCACTGTTGCTTCCTTGGTTTACAACTGCTCAGACTAGTGTAACGGGCTGTATAAGTAGAATAATCTTGTACAAACATGTATGTAATCAACTGTCATTAACAGTGCTTTATGTAGTGTGTTAGACAATGTATGAATGTGGAAGGACGAATGCTGACTGTGTGGAAACAAACGGACTGCAGGGCTGTATAGGGTGATGGTATGGGATAATATGAAAGAGTAACTTGTAGCTATGCATTTTGTTTTACGTATATCTGGGGCACCTTCTATAAGCTAAGGTAGCTTCGTGGGAGTTTCTTTTTATAAGTCCTCCACAGAATTGTATGAACCATTTTAAATATCTGTATATGTTTTTATGTCTAATCCTAACCCTAACCCAAACAAAAATAAACAGCCTGCTCACTGTAAGACAGCTGCAGTACATCCAGAACACTGCTGCTCGGGTTCTGACTAAAACCAGAGTGTCCCGTACTCAAGTCTCTGCACTGTCCCCTATGGCTCACACAATAGACTGTAAAGCAGCTCTGTTTGTGTACAAGTCTCTGCATGGCTTAGCACCAAAGTACATCTGTGACATGTTAGTGCCATATGAATCATCTTGCACTCTGAGGACCTCAGGGACCGGCCTCCTGCTGATGCCCAGAGTTAGGATTAAACATGGGGAGTCAGCGTTTCACTTTTATTTGATTTATTTATTCAATATTTTACCGGGTAAGTCAATTGAGAACACCTTCTCATTTGCAATGACGACCTGGCCAAGAGACAGCATAAAACAGCAAAAGCAGAATACACTCACACATCACTCATAACATAAGACAGTGAATCATAACGTGAAACAGTGAAACATTTGCAGATTACACTGCAAAAACTAAAATCTAGTCAATTTAAGATGACTTGAATTAGGAAAGTTCAGTGATGATTTGAGTAGATTTCACTTGACAAGTAAAATGATCTGCCAACGGACCAAGACTTTTTGTACTTAAAATAGTAAGATAAGAAACACAACTCTTTGCACTTTAACTGTTTTTCTAGGCATTTTTGAGCAATAGAAACACCTGCAATTTAATAAATGTGAGGTAGAGCCGTTTAATGTCACAGTGTAGAATATTTCAGGCAGCAAGCAGGGACATCTCCATGGAGAAAAGCATTTGACAGACCCTCCACCAGAAAAGTTACATAGTGCACCTTTAATTTTAACTTCATGATTATTTATGTTTTGATTTGTTTGTCTGAATTATTTTGTGTGTGAATTGTGCTATACAAATAAACATTGCCTTGCCTTGTAGAATCTGGAACAGTTTCTTGGCGGTCTAAAGAGCACACACATTGGAATTCAATAGAGGAGGAGGTGTCTATGGAGAGGGAAGCCTGAGTGTCTCTGCTTGGACTGGTGCCACCGCATAGCAGAGGATGCACATGGCTTTTGGTCACCTTGGGATGAGTATTTCACATTACTGTCTACATTTTGAAAACATACACCTGTTTCCAGTGAGGTATTTTAGCATTAGAGGAATAAAGAAATTAAATGTTATGATAATAAAGAATTGTTAATGTCAATGAAAAAATGTGTTTGTTGTGAACACAATTTGACCCTAGAATGAGTCTGGCGATGGTTTATAGACTTAAAAACTGCACAGAAGTCAGATTTTTATCTATGATGCAACAATTCAGGCAAACTGCAAATGCTTTTTGAGTGCTCAGAGAAGATGACAGAGAAGAAAAAGTTGTGGAATTGTTTTGCTTCATTCACATATGTTTAACACACAAACCCTGCATATTTTCTCAAAAGGAAAACAGTTCCACCTTGTGATGTCATGTGGCAATACAGGAAGTGCTCAGTACACCTTCACTAGAATCATTTCGACAATCTCTACTGAACTAAAGTTAAAATGTAGCTGTTCACTTGAAAACTATCGCTTCATGACATCACAAGGTGGAACAGAGCATTCTGAGCTTTGGAGATGTAGACAGACTAATAATGCAGGGTTACTCAAACATGTGTGAATGAAACAAAACACAACTCCAGATATATTTTTGATGTGGTAACAGTTTTATAACATGATTAAAAGCTCACAACAGTCAAATTTGAGTAATATAGGACCTTAAATGATTTGAAATAAACCAACAAATCCTGCCAACCAAAAATACGCTTTTGAATGATTATGAGATTAGAAAGATCCATATTCAGTTTCATAAAGGAACAATGGCCGCTTTATATCCCGCATGGCAACTTCCCTTTCATTCACAGTCAGGATCTGTGTTCTATTTTCATCACGTTAATTATTTTGGCAATAAAACACAACTGAAGCTTTCACAGAATCAAAAATTTGCCAGGTGAAATCCTCCAATTATTCAGTTGCTGACTTTTGCTAATCAACCCTTCTGGCATCCACTTCCCTGCAATCATAATAATAACAACGCCATATTGAGCTTGGCATTTTGGGTAATGTGATAGCCGCTTCTGTTGGATAATAAGCTACCAGACAATAAGCTGAATGCCAAAATGCTAGCTTGGTTTGTATGAAAAAGGCGTTCTATATCGGGCTTGACAGAGGTCTAAATATAGCGTAAGGAGCGTGAAGGTCAGTGGTTCACGATGGTGTAGCCAGCAGGCGGTTAGCTGTGCATCGCGGATAAGGCTAGCGTCAAGTCCGAAGGGTTCTGATGGCGTGAGTTGGCCACGTCATGCAAAATCAGTAACCCTCAAAGACCCTCTTACAATGAGAGGCGGTGAAGAAAGACAGAGACATGGTTTGGAAGATGTCTGCGTCATGTAAGAAAGAGGTTGTAGAGTTGTAGTGGAGAAAAAAAAAAAAACAACAAAACTCATAGAACTAGGTTATAAATGTAACCTATTTTGTTACATGTCACAAAGGTTCAACTTTTAATCTTGGTGTGTGATTTAGAAATTGATTTTGTGTATTTTTAACATGAATGATGTGTCTTTTTGTAAATTATCCTCTTTTGTTTACAATTGTTGAACCTGAAATCACCAGAATAATAATGAATTCAAATGATGCTAGCAAAAATAACTTCAAATTTCAAGGTTAGAGTTCAACTTTTTATAAGCATTTTATAAGAATTGATTCCATTATGTGCAATATTATTAAAGGTGCAATGTGTAACTTTTCTTTAGAGGTCCTGCCAGTTACTTGACTCCATGGAGATGTTATTGCTTTACCCCCAATATTCCAAAGTATGGCATTAAACTTTTCAGTCTCCATAGAAACAAGCAGGAGACGCCACCAGGGCAATTTACAGGTGAGATCTATGAAAAGGTGACCAAACTCAAAGTAAGAATGCATGTTTTTAAAGGTATTTTTGAGCAATAAAAACACCCATAACTGAATAAATGCGTCTTACATATAACTTTAATACCATATTGAGGAACATTATAGGTGAACGGTAGCATCTCCATGGTAGCAGACCCCTAACCTGAAAAGTTACGCACTGTACCTTTAAAGCCACAGTATGTAACTTTTTAAGCATAAAATACACTAGAACTAGAACAGATTTTTTTTTTTATTGCACTAGAAAAAATAACATAACAAAATTTGCGTGCTTACTCAGAGCGGGCTTGCGTCTCCACAAACCTGACTCTTATTTGGCGTGGAGAAGGGCCTTTTCTTGCTTGTTTCCATTGAAATGTTGTTCTTTTAGTTATAAAATTCCACAATATGGTATAAAACCTATCTATCTCCATGGAGAATGTTCTGAAATGTGGTTTTAACTCTTCATTTTCACCAAATCAAGCAACTGACACACCACCTCCAGAAAGTTGTTAAACTATATTTATATAAAGTATATTTAAGATCTCTCTGACAGTTACCTCATTTGAACTACAATATAACTTGCTAATTGGCATCAACCTTGAAACGTCTAGTCTTAAAAACACAATTCTGAAACTTAACATACACAACTTCCTTTTCAAAACCCCAGTCACAATTAGCATGAGCTTCAAACTCCACTAGTTTCCTTTTCCCAGACACAAATAACTACTAGTATATCAACAACACACAAACAATGTTCAGAACTTCCATAGTGGGCTGGAGGCTTCCCCCGAGGCAGACCCAGGCAGGTGATCTTTTGTCAGGAGAAGAGACAAGACGATGAAGCGTGCAGTGTGGAGGTTCAAAGAGACCGGGGGATGGCAAACAGATGAGTGTAAAACAAAGAAGGCCTTAAAGAGAAAGAGAAAGAGAAAGAGAGAGGGATAGATAGATAGACAACCGCACTGCTAGCTCGGTCCCTGGAGGATGGAGAGGTAGCGTACAGGAGTCTATTGTGCGCTGGAGCTGTGCTGGGAGTATGACAGGTCCTTTAGAACGCCGAGCTCGTCTATCCGCTGTGGGAAAGCAAAGGGGAGGGAGGAGGATGAGGGGCTATAGTATGGGGGGAGGTGGAGGAGAGGTTAGCAAGGACACCTGGTGCACGCTCAGCTCCACGTCAATATGTTATGGCAGTAGAAGATGAGGTCAAATGTAAAGTGGTTGCCTGGTATCCAGAATAGATACTTCTCTGACATTTCTGTGTTATATCTTCGCCCATCTTTGAGTTCAGACGGTTCATGATTGACAGGTGGATAAGCCAATCAGGGACATGCATTGTCTACTCATATCAAAACCAATATGGCTCCTTACGAATATTAAACAACATTGCGGATTTCGGAAGAATCAGTGAGAGAAGTGCTAAATTTAAATTTCTTCAAAAGGATGAGAGACCAATGAGCTCCTTTTTACATGCGTCACTGAGATAAAAAATCTAAATGGACAATCATGTTTGGTTCTGGCTTGAGACACAACAGAGGGATGAGCAGATTGGTATTCCTCTGTATAAAAAATACAGAGAGATATAAGCTTGGACTTGTAACTAAATGGGTGTTTCTAGCTAAAAGTCGCAAAGGAACTAAGCAGTCAAATTATTTAGGTGGACAAAACTGTTTGAGACATATGAATGATGCACTAGTTTTGCTGATTTGAGTTGTTGCAAATGGCAAAGTTTTTTTTTTTTTCCAAAACATTCCTTCTCCATGTTCTCAAATTATCTATATTAAACAATGTAATATATTTTCCAAATGTTTTTGAATGTATGTTTCTATACTATAGTAACTTGCAGTGTTGAGTATTCAAGTTCACCAGGTCTCGGACTGATGTTAAATAAACTCCTGCCTCAGACTCCGGAGCCTCTGCCTCTGTACAACTCTAGGACTCATTAGGACAACACTTATTGTCCCTTACACATACAGTGTGTTTAATTTTTATTACCACTTTAAAGCTGTTCATTTACTTTCATTTACTTATTTTATTATTGACAATGTGTGTTTTGTTTCATTCGTGCATCTTTACTGTCTCTGTTTGAGCTCAAAATGCTCAGTCCCACTGCATGATGTCATCTTGTGAAAGACATATGCAAAGAACACTTGATGCAATTGCAATTCTCAACCCCCATATGTCACTATAGTGCTTCCTAAGTGCTTTTGCTCATTATTTCACACATTATATAAGTGACATACATGTGATTGGACAGCCTGGTCAGCCATCATCACGTGTCACCCATCCGTGAACTCTACTGTCTAAACATGTCGTACACGCGCTAATTATTTCCTTATGCATAACTATACTCGTCTACCTGACAACAATTAAATCAACAGTGCAAATTAGCATTTAGTCCTTGTTAGCATGTTAGCAGTTTCCAGCTAGACAAGCTTTTTTTCTTCTTCTCCTAATTAGCAGAACATCCAAGCTAGGTGACCGCATTGTTGAGTTGCACTGTACAAAAGAGAAAATAGCACTAAACCAACCATGCTGACCTTGGCTAGCTAAACAAGGAGTACACCAGGGCTAATTGAAATGCTCCACTGTGTTTCTAAACGCCATACACTTCCACTTGAATCATTTGGATAATTTCAGCCTTGGAATTACCAATCTCTACTGAGCTAAAGGTAAAAACTACCACTTCTCCAGTTATGTTTTTCATAATACAGGACCTTTAAGAAAAAAACAATAGGTCAATTATCAATATATATGACCGATATTTGGGCTTTTTAGTGTATTGGCTATAGGCCTTAAATCTCCAGCACCGGACGATATTTTGTTTTGGTCGACCTGCTGCCTAAAACTACACACAAAACTTCATATTAGGGTAAGAGAGTGCTGAAGAAATCTGCTGTGCCTACCGTTTGCAGATTGCTAGCAGTGACCTTAGTGGTAGCATTGTCACATGTTAGGACCATAGCTATGTCAGGGATTCATAGTTGTGATTCCAGACAATGCAAACGAAAACGAGTAGTTTGGATCACAGTTACAATATTACAGACATCCCTAAAACATTAAAACACAAATTGAGCACAGTGCAGGATCAGCTATGTGTAACATGCAAGAAGCTGAAGTTAAAAACCCAGCAGGCTAGAAGATCGCAATTGAAACTGTCATCTTTTCATTTTAATACAAAGAGATCGCTGCACAAAACGTGACTAAACAGCTCTCTTATGGATTTGTGGTGAATTTAAGTAACAGAATTTGGAGAAAATAATCAAAATCAGCCCTACATATCAGCCCAAAAATATTGACAGAGCTTATAGTCCATTAGTTTATCTGGATTCTAAACCCATATCGGTCGATGTCTAAGGTGAACCACTACAGACCAAGTATAAACTAGGAAACACTGACCAAAGCTAAACCCACAGTGGCACCTTCTACTCCCAGAGGTCTCTCATCCAAGTCCTAACCAGATCCATCCTGCTTAGCAAAAGAAATCTGACGAAATCTTGACAAGGTGCCACACACTTGACATATAATAGCTTAAGTGACGTAGAATATTTAACTTACATTTCAGACTGTTTACAAGATCATTACGCTTCAAATAAGGAGTCTGTGTTGAAAGTAATGTATTAAATCTTCTTGGAAAAAAAGTTTAAAAAAGAAATCTAGGTCCATCAAGTAAATAAACTACTTAAATGAAGAATGATTTGAGTCTTCATTTACAGTTATGTTTTGCAGTGCAGTTTAGCTTAAAGGTCCTCCTACGGAAAATTACACTCTGTTCCACCTTGTGATGTCATTGAAGTGGTGGTTTTCAAGTTAACAGCTCCTTTTATCTTTTGTTCACTAGAGACTGGCAATACCTGGGCTGAAATCATCCAGATGATTCTAGTGAAGGTGTGTGGAGTTTAAAAACACAGTGGAGCACTTCCTGTATTACCACATGACATCACAAGGTGGAACAGAATGTTTTCTGTTTGAGAGAAGAACAGAAAGAGCCTAGGCTCTCTATATTTAGAAAGCCTAAATATGCAGGTTTGTGTGTTAAACCTGTGAATGAAATAAAACACAACTCCAGGTATGGACTAGTTTTGGACTAGTTTCATTTTTAAAGCTGCACTATGTAACTTTTTGGTTGCGGGTCCGTCACCTGCTTTTTTCTTTGAATATGTCGTTGCTATGCCTGTAATGTTCCACAGTATGACATTTAACAGCTCTACCTTACATTTATTCAATTTATTCAATTACGGGTGGTTTTATACCTCAAAAATATCTAGAAAAACAGGCATTCTGACTGTGAGCGGGGTCGCCTCTCCACAGATCTGACCTGTAACTTGGACTGATTTGGGCTGCGTCTCAATTCTACCCCTTAGCCCTCTGTCTTAGCCCTACCCCTCTGTTGTGCGCGTTCACGAGAGACAGAGGGGTATCCCAATTCTCTTTTCTGTAAGGGGAAGGGCTAAGGGCTATGATACCCCTCTGCGCAAAGCGTTTTCAGATGCACACTTTGCGCAAAGGGGATAGGCGTGGCTTAACGCAAGTCGGAGCAAAAACCAACACGGAAATCGGGAAGTGTCGGCAATCGGGAAGAAATTGGACAAATGTGAGTATTTGCACTCAAGAACCTCATAAAAAGTTGTAAAAAACTGTAGTAACTTTTGAAAAGTTGTAGGTATACTCATGGCGCCAGCATTTACGCTTTCTGACATATACGGCTTATCGTAACATGCCCGGTTAGAACTATACGCTTGTTACGGTAGAATGTGTAAAGTATTACGAACATGCATGGCCTAAAAGAACTATATACGCATATATATTAGACTAGAATGTGTCAAATATATCGCTGTATTTCGCCTCGTAACTCGTCTCATGCGCGTTTAGAACTATACACATGTTACGGTAGAATGTGTCAAATATATCGCTGTATCTGTATATGTTTTCATTTCGCCTCGTAACTCTATTTAATGACATGTTATTAATCACATTTGTATTTCTTGTAGGAGGCTGGACTTGTTGGAGTTGTGTCAGCCCAACAAGCTTCAAAAAAGTGGGAGAATTTGAAAATAAAATATAAGGTATATTACATTCTATAATATTTGTAGGTACCAGAACAACTATATATGTTTATGACTATGTATTAATTTTGTTTTCTTTTTTGTGTGTACCAGGCATCCTCTACAACTCCGTCCACCTCTGCAGCATTTTAATTTTGTGTTACAGTTGATTAAAATTTGATTTACATATGTTGTACAGAGTATAGTCATTTTAACAAATTAAAAAATTAAAAAAACATTTCACTTTTTGCAAAGTTCATTTAAAACAAACTCAAAAGGAGCACAATACTTCAAAACTTTAAAAATAATGTCATATTGTTGCGACTGCAAAGGGGTGTCCCATTTCTAAGGGTTTAAACATACCCCTTTGCCTTACCCCTCTGTTTAAAGACAGAGGGGTAGGGCTAAGGGGTAGGGGTAGGGCTAAGACAAAGACAGAGGGCTAAGGGGGAGAATTGGGATTGGGCCTTGGTCTCTCATACTGTGAAACATTCCAGAGAAAGCAGTAACATCTCCATGGAGAAAAGCATTTGACAAACCCACCAGAAAAGTGACACAATACACCTTTAAGACTCATCAGAACAAAACCATATCTAAAAAAACAATTGAACCAAATCAAACAGAACCGAAAGTAGCTATCAACCACGTATTTGACTTCAGTATTTCATATATATCGTCTGTATACTAGTATAGCCAAGGTTGTGCATGGATATGAATACGAAGCTGAATTTCGTAAATCAAAAAGACAGTATCAAAATCAGGACGCTCTTAATTAATCATCTTCCTTTTTGCAAATCACCCCCCTCTTCCTCCTCTTCCTCCCTTCTGTGGCTGTCCCGGGGGCTGGGGGGTGCGCTGTGGGGGGGCATATGGAGCTGTGTGGGGGGTGCGGGCAGAGGAGAGAGCAGGGAGGAGGAGGTGGTGGGGCAGGTTGCAGCCGGGGGTTATTTGCATATATCCGTGTGAGCCAGCAGTCTGCTCAGCTCTGACTGTGAGAAAAGGGAAAAAGGACTTGCGTGTATTTTTTCGCTTGCTCTCTTTTCACAGCTTGTTGGTTAACACAATGTAGATGCTGTCTGCTTACAACAAAGATGCCGTATTTTTACAGTAACGATCATTTTATGACCCCAATTACAAGGTTATCCAAATCTAATATATACTATTAGCATTAATCCCTTGGATACTGGTGGTGGCATGCTATTATTGTAGCTGCTATTGTAGCCACAGCTGCCCTGGGGCACACTGACTAAACTGAGGCTTCCAATCTGTACCATCAACCACCATCACCAACACACACACACACACGCACACGCACACGCACACACACACACCACTTTCATACAAGGCAATAGGGATGTAACAATAACCGAAATATTGTGATATAGTATCGTCGAAAGTCTCACAGTAATATCCTGGGCTGTTAGAATATATCAAATCTCAGGTCGCTTTGCTTAAATTCATAGTTATGGCGCAGAAACAGCTAAAAAGCAGGAACTACATAGACCCTGATCCTTTGCTCTGTTCAATTTACATAATGAAATAATTTATTAAGCACTTTTAAATCTTAACTCTTTGGTTTATGTCAGAACCAAAGGCTGGTCAAGACGTTTTAAAAGGAAAAAGTGGTATATTCAGTTTTGTTAGAATAAAATAATAATTAATAATTAAAAATATTGCAATAAATATCGTACCACAAGATGCATAATGTAAAAATTTGGATATCGTTACATCTCTACTAGGCAATGTGGGAAGTGTCTTGCCTTAGTACTGACCAAGTCAAGGCCAAGTATTGACCAGGCCTGACCTTGCTTAGTTGACTAAGCAACTTACAATGTGCTATGATAAATTACAAAAATGTGAAACGGCAATGATTTCTATATCACAACAGTATGTGCTTGGACAGAAGGTGAAAAGAGATGGTTGGACAATATCTCAGGCCAATATTTGGACTTTTTAGTGTATCAACCTTAAATCTCCTGCACAGGACAATATTTTATTTTAGTTGATCTGCAGTCTAAAAAATACACACAAAATTTAACACATAAACACTTCAAAGTAGTTAATTTAAATGACATAATTTGTGGACAGTAATCAATATCAGCATCGGCCATTAAAAAAAAAACAAAAACGTATCAGTCTTTCTCTACTGGTTACCCTCTGGTTCCTGTACAAATGCTTAACTCGCTACTCTAGACTTGAATTTGCTCATTGTAACCAGATAATACAAGTAAACACATCTGGATTTCTGTGTATTGCAGTGTAAAAAGAATAGTATAATTTCACAATGAGATGCCTGAGCTATAATGGAGTCAAATGCAAACAGTTTGAACAGGATGCAAACCCAAATTGAATCCTTGCTTTTCCTCAAAAAATGTAGCAGCCACAAATCCCTGCCTCATGATTAAGCGGCTGCCATGCTTATTTGTACACTACATTACTGGAAATCAATGAAGATGCAACTGCAATTCAATCCACAACGCTCCTCTGTGATTTATTCTTTTTGGACCGATGCACCACCGAATGTTATGGCACTTAGCGTTATTACAAGTCAAACTGCTGACCCACACACACAGGGACCCTCTGCAACTGTTCCCAAGGGTAGAGCGCAATAGAAATGGATTTTGTGTTGTAAGACAATCAACAGGCAACTCTGAGTTTTTTAGGAAGATGTGTGTGCTAAAGTGGATATAAAAGGCCTAAGATGCATCCTTTTAAGTAATATAAGCAAAGATGAACGCACTGAAATGCTACAAAGATGCTAGCGTGGATGTAAGGACATTTTGGGCATTTTCAAAAGAAAGTGGAAACAAAGCCACTGCACAGCAATAGAGATTACTACGACTTCTTTACTTTTAGTACCACAACTTACCATAAGAACATAGTATTTTTTTAAATAGCCTGCATTATGATGCCTTGGATCCAGAATACACTTTACTTTACACACAAATACTTTACGGAGATTTGAGTCTAATCTCCCTGACAGAAGACTGAAGAAACACTGCAGATTTCTTCTACTAAACAAAACAAATTTTGTTCAAAATTACGGGTGACCAATGAGCTCTTTCATTTCATATGTTTTACTGAAATAAACCTGATCTGATTGGACGATTGTGTTTGAAGACGCACAAGAGTATAAAAATACAGAGAGATTTCAGTCTGCACATGCCAGGCAAACATGACATTCTCTGACTTTTCAAACATACTGACACTGCTTAGTGCTTGGCTTTTGACATTTCAAAGTTAAAAAGGTAAAAATAAAATAATCAGAGGCATGATTTTGTGTCACACCAGCATAGCTGCTTGCAAAGGCAATTTTAGTGCTGAAATGATCAGAATGACTCAAGTGTGTGGACTTTACAAACCTAGGTTTACCCCTCAAATCCATCACCTCACTGTTGTGAAAGTCTACGAGGTAAGTTTGTGCTCTTTTTGTAGTTGAATTAGGAAAATACACCTAGTTACACTGAAGATAAGAAAAACAACTACTTTTTGTACTTAAACATCCTTTATTATATTTCACAAAATTTGTCTTTTAAAAAATTTGTCTGTCTACATCTCCAAAGCTCAAAATGCTCTGTTGCACCTTGTGATGTGATGAAGCTGTAGTTTTCAAGTGAACAGCTCCTTTTACCTTTAGTTGTCAAGTGAAATCTACTCAAATCAAGTTAAATCTTAATTTGAGTCCTTTGAACTTTGTGTAATAAAACCGTGTGAATTTCAACAATAGAACTGCAGGCATTTGTGTCATGTGACCCCCTCCCTCACACGGCTACTCCCTCCTCGGCACGAGTCATTAGTCACTCTCCGGCTCCTGTTAATGTAATTACATGGAGGATATATGGAGTCTGCATGGAAACATTTGTCCGCACACAGTAATCGTCAGCGGTACCAAGATGGACCCCTGGGGTACACCAAACACCTCTGCTCCAATAACTCAGCGGAGGAAAACAGGCCTTCATTTGGAGTTTTCCAGACTAGAAAAATCGTTTACCAGTCCTATGTTTAGTAGTTGGGATGTTGTATTTTGACATGTATTAAGTTATGTAACATTTAAATGTAGTTGATTCAATTGTATTTTGTGATTGCAAAGTACTTTTGTGGTCACTGCGACTATGAATACAAGCTATAACCATCAGCCATCACCACTGCTGCGTCAACTGCTAAGACTGTGCTGCTGCTGCTGCTACTACTACTACTACTACTACTACTACCACTACTACTACTACTACTATTATTGACCACTACTATGACTAAAATAATACCACTGCTGCTACTACTACGACTACACTATTCTGAATAAAATACTACTACAACTACCACTACCACTACTATGACTAAAATACTACTGCTATGACTACTACTACCACTACTACTATTACTAAAATATTACTACAACTACCACTACTATGACTAAAATACTACTGCTATGACTACTGCTACTACTACTACTATTACTATGACTAATATACTACTACAACTACTACTACTGCTATGACTACTACTATGACTAAAATACTAGTACAACTACCACTACCACTACGACTAAAATACTACTGCTATGACTACTGCTACGACTACTATCACTATGACTAAAATACTACTACTACTGCTGCTACTGCTGCTGCTGCTACTACTACTACTACCACTACTACTACTACTACTACTATTATTGACCACTACTATGACTAAAATAATACCACTGCTGCTACTACTTGACTACACTATTCTGAATAAAATACTACTACAACTACCACTACCACTACTATGGCTAAAATACTACTGCTATGACTACTGCTACTACTACTACTATTACTATGACTAATATACTACTACAACTACTACTACTGCTATGACTACTACTATGACTAAAATACTAGTACAACTACCACTACCACTATGACTAAAATACTACTGCTATGACTACTGCTACGACTACTATCACTATGACTAAAATACTACTACTACTGCTGCTGCTGCTACTATTAGTACTACTAATGGCTACTTCATCTATTACAGTACTTTTGCTACTACATGCATTATGTCTACGCCCTTCCTTTACAACTGGAGCAATTACTACTCAGGTGGTCAAACAAGTAAGTAGCCGTTTGGTGCTGTTTTTGTGTCCTTGAGCAAGACACTTCACTCACTTTGCCCGTGTAAATGCCATCTGTGCGTGAATGAGCGGTGGTTGTTAGGGAGACAGGAGGCACAGAATGGAGATAAAGTAGCAGTATGTCATATCGGGAAGCGTGTCATATTCAAAAGTACAATTCAAACGTGGATGAACTACTACTACTTCTACTGAACGCAGCAACAGTAGTATTTTTAGCCATAGCGTTTCTGACACTTACGATAACTAGTAAACAGCATTCACACCATGGCGAGGTTTATGTGTTGGGTTGTGTGACAGAGCTAGCTCGTGTGGGTGTTGTGTAATTAGCGGCAGTGCTCAGTGCTGAATGACCTACATATGAACGTGTGGTGAGACCGCGAGCGCTCAGAGGACAGATGTGAGACAAGCACACACAGAGAGTCAGTGATGAAGAGGGACTGAGAGGAGATGTTTAGCTGGACAAGGAAGCAAGGGGAGGGAGGATATGTCAAGTCATGATCCTCGAAATGCCGGAGATACATTTTTTTACGGGGTCCATATTAGGCTATGTGTTATAAGGTAGTTTCCTCGTCACAAACAGACCTGGAGTTGGGTTTTGTTTCATTCACACATGTTTAACACACAAACCCTGCAGATTTAGGCTTCTTAGTTCTTCTCTCAAACGGGAAACACTCTGTTCCACCTTGTGATGTCATGTGGTAATATCCACACACCTTTACTAGAATCATTCGGATGATTTCAGCTCTGGAATTGCCTCTCTACTGAACAAAAGGTAAAAAAGGTAGCTGTTCAATTGAAAACTACCACTACATGACATCACGAGGTGGAACAGAGCATTTTGAGCTTTGGTAACAACATTATAACATGGCTTCAAGCTCACAAGAGTCAGTTTTGTGTAATGTAGGACCTTTAATGCAATCAGAATCAGAGAAAGCTTAATTGAAATGATCAGTGAACACAATTCTCCAACGAGGAATGGACTTTGGAGTTATGGTGCAACACAAAACAATAAGTAATAGTACAATATAAATTAATTAAATAAAGCGCATGTATAAAAGAAGGTATGACTGATATAATGGTATAATATACAACACACTATATTTGTATGGCTAAAATATTGATGAGTATGTTTTTAGCTCCAGTAGCAAATATGTAATTAAAAATGGCTTTTTAACATTTCTAGACAGCGCTTGATTGTCTACACATTTTAGATTTTTTTACTCTACAGACAACAACTGAAATATCAGGCTAAAGAGAACCCTCTCTCCAAAGAGGACCTGTCTACAATTTGAACTATATACTGTACCCACACTATTCTTTCTGCATTGAGTGTGGATTTTACTTGTTAACTAGCTCATGTACAAATCTTTGACTGTATATATAAATGGACATAGCCGCCGTGTTCCAAATTGGAAGTTTGCATGCGGGTTCTTCCGTCTCCTGCTGACCCTGGCTCCCATTGAGCTGCATTGCAATATTTTCTCTCCTCTCTCTGTAACTGCTGCTGTGAGTCTTTTGGTCTTAAAATGTTCATATTAACCCACTCTACACGATCCTGTGGTTTTTATTTTGCTATTATCCGTAAAAAAAAAACGCTAAGCATCGCAAGCTTCATTTGACTGGAGCCGACCGCTGTGGGTGATGTCACACTCGCTTAGTCCACTTCTTTATACAGTCTATGGTACAAATCCTAAACAAAAGCCCGCCACACACTACAGAATTGTTCAGTCTTTAATAGAATGTCCAGACGTCCCAGCTTGGAGCTCAGTGTCCCCAGTCCCAGCAGATTTTTCCAAAACCACTGATTTGGCCCAGTTTTATATAAGAAACGTCCCAGTTGTCCATATTTTTGACCAATTTGTTTCCCACCAGTAGTTTAGAGGGGTATAGATTGTCATTTGTTAAGATAAAACACAGAAAACTGTAATTAAAAATGGAACTGACAGACCCACAAATGAGTTGAGAATGGACAATATTACATACTCTTTGCACAATTTTATTCACATCAACCATCCCAACCCGTGTCCGAGTTTTAAATTTGGAAAACCCGTCACTCTAGTCTTAAACGATTTTTAAATGTGCGACAAAAAGCGCACACTACAGACACGAGGCAAACTGTACAAGATTTTAAATCTCAAAAAGTGCTGCGAAGACCAAAGCTAAAAATACGAGCCAACAAATCTAGCGCCCCTCCGTCAGCTGTTTTCTGTCTACAGTAAAACGCTTTGAGACTCTAAAATGTTGAAAAGATCAAAGCGTTGCACTTGTAGTTTAGATGCAAATCAAAACTGTGGTACAATACTTCAGATAAACGCTTTTTAATGTGTTGAAGTTAGCCATAAACAATACAGGAAGTATGGTCGTGTTTACTGTCGCTAATCAGAAGCAGCTTCACTCAGTTCTGGACACGGTGGATTTATGTGAACAGACACACGTGAGGAGCTACTCTCACCTTTTTACTTCACTTTTACGTATCTTTTCTATGTTGCTATGTTTGCTTCTATGTAGCTGTTGACGAACTTTGAATTTCCTTCAGGATCAATAAAGTATCGATCTTCAAACTGGATTAACAGCAGTGTTTTGAGGACTGGGTGTCATTGTTTGCTGAGGACACAGTCTAATGGAAAATATGGATGAGATGCTGAACATTTTTGCACTATTTTTTGCTATTTCTTGAGTTTATCTTGTGTGGTTCTGTCTGCCTCTGACACTTAGACACTACACACATGAAGAGTACAACGGAATAAAAAATCACATATAAACACACAAAGGAGAAACAAATCACGAACCAATTTGGGCAAATAATCTGTAGTGTTTGGTGGGCTTAACGGGGGCTGGGTACCGTCTGATTCTTTTCCCATGCCAAGTACTTTAACAATACCTGCTTTTCAATGCCAGTTTTGATATCAGTTCTTTTTTCTATGTATTTTTGTAAGTGTAAATTAATGGCCAATATTATTAAGAATTCATATTTTAAAACATAGTACAAGGCTATACAATGTCCAGTTATCACTCAACACAAATGCAATGAATGTAACACACTTAAAGATGCATTGTGTAACTTTTCTGGTGGAGGGTCTGCCAAACGCTTTTCTCCATGGCGATGTTATTGCTTTGTCTGGAATGTTTCACAGTATGGCATTAAACCTTTCTATCTTCATGGAGACCAAAAACCACCTGTAATTGAATAAATGTATGGTAGAGCTGTTTAATGTCATACTGTGGAACATTCCAGGCAGAGCAATGACATATCCATAGAAACAAGCAGGTGACGGACCCCCAACATAAAAAAATTACATAGTGCACCTTTGAAGTACTGACTAGATTTCACTATAGACCAAAAAACTTCAGACTTTACTAAGCCAAACACTGTTGCAGTTCAGTTGTGCACTACAGTATATTTTGTCATTCCAACAAGATACAAATTTTCTCACAAATCTTAACTATATTTTGGATACTACAAGCGCTATAAGTACTACAGCTGCTTCTAGGGAAGGGGACAACGCAAAGGCTTAGCTTCAGTTAAATATGTATGTGTGTGTCCTATATGACTCACCAGTTTAAAATGGGTCATGGAAAATGGCCATTTCGACATTTACGCAGGAAAACTAGCAAAGCAAGCCTTCATAAAACCATTTCTATCCATTTCCAAGTTTATAGCCAGTCTCATTGGCACTAAATAAATGCATTGGACTTCATAGTTCACATGTTGACAACTATACAATGCTTGAAAGATTTCCACAATTACACAAGATTTCCAAAACGCTAAATCAGAGCAAAAAATGTGCAGCCAATTTTACTTACATGGTCCATATCACGCTATTTTCTGATCTCTGTTCTAATGTTTCCTCATTACAAACAGACCTTGAGTTGTGTTTTGTTTCATTCAGACATGTGTAACACACAAACCCTGCATATTTAGGCCGAGTTCTTCTCTCAAATGGAAAAAAAAAAAAACACTGTTCCACCTTGTGATCACATGTGGTAATACAAGAAGTACTCCGCTGTGCTCCATAAATTTTCGCTGGAATCATTTCGATAATTTCAGCCCTGGAAAGGCCAATTTCTACTAGATAAAAGATCAAAAGTAGCTGTTAACTTGAAAACTACCACTTCATGACATCATAAGGTGGAACAGAGCATTTGGAGATTTGGAAATGTAGACAGACTAATAATAAAGGATTACTCAAACATGTGAATGAAACAAAACACAACTCCAGGTATGTTTTTGAGGAGATAACATCAGAACATGGCTTAAAGTTCACGAGAGTCAATTTTGCGTAATACTGGACCTCCGAAAAAATGTATAGAGCATTTTTCTTTTTTTTTTGGAACTACCACATCAAACAAACTTCAACAGCAATAATTTAAGACAAACTCTAAATTCGGGGCATTTTCACTACACAAATACTCTCAAATTTCAAGAGTACACAGCTGACTTAAACCCAACCATGCCCATGCAACTTCCACCTTTGTGATTAATGACTCCCCCAGCTTGGCCCTCTGACCTTAGGCTGATTCCTGTCTCATGTCTGGGTCACTCCACAGTATTTTGGTGAGGTCAGGATGCTAGCTCGATTTCCAACGCATCAAGACCTACTTTTTTCACCCCCGTGCCCTAGACACTCACCGCCAACAGCTCCAAAATAGTCCTGTTTCGTATCCCGCTCCCGACCAAAATGCCATCCGTGAACTGGCTCATCCTAACACTGTTGTGGGAGTCTTCCGCTTGAATCCACAGTGCTGCCCTGTGCTTGCCCCAGCTGCTGCCTGCCTCCCTGGGTGTGTGGAGAGCGAGGGAGAGGGGAGCGGTGGTGATGAAGCAGAGTCAGACGAGCATCTTTAGCATCAACGCGCAAAGTGCTACGCTAGTTTTCTCTGCCGGGCAAGGCTATGCCAGAGTCAGGCGGTCAATATTTAAACAGCAGAGTCAGGGTTACGTCAAGATGGAAGTGTGGTTGGTTGGATTGGTTCGATATAGTGCTTTATAATGTATGCTTTTTGTAATGCTTTTAGATTTGAAGGTGCATTGTGTAGCTTTTCTGTTGGAGGTCCGTCACCTGCTTGTTTCTATGGACATCGTTGTCATTGATCTGCCTGGAATGTTCCACAGTATGGCATTAAACAAATCTACTTTGCATTTACTAAATTACAGGTGGTTTTATAGCTCAAATTTTTTTAGAAATACATAAATAGAAATGCATTCTGACTGAGTGGGATAGCCTCTCCACAGATCTGACCCGTTGGTCTGATTTGGTCTCCATAAAGATAGAAAGTTTTAATTCCATCTAAGTCTAAGTCATTATTGCTCTGCCTGGAATGTTCCACAGTGTGACATTAAACAGATCTGGTGGGTTTATGGTTCAAAAATACCTAGAAAAACAGGGATTCTGACTGTGAGTGGGGTTGCGTCTCTGCAGATCTGACTTATAACTAAGATGACTTATAACTACAAAGGTCTAATGTCATACTGTGAAACATTCAAGACAAAGCAATATATCCATGGAGAAAAGCATTTGATGGACCCTCCCCCAGAAAAGATACACAATGCATGTAAACTGTTGCGTGGTGGTGTAATGGATTATGCATTTGTCTTTGAAGTGGAGTTGCTAGTTCAAATCCCACACTGATATTTTCGAGATGTGTCTCTTTGTGGTATAGAGTTCACACAGAAATCAAAAAAGGGCCATTACCATGGAGATATATTAGCCAAAGCACTGCTTGCAAGCTAAATGTCAAATCTGTTGCATAAGTTGACAGTAGCTCTGTTGGTAGAGCATTTGTCCACTGATCTGAAGGTTGCTGGTTCGAATCTCGCTCTCGACATAAACATCAATTCAATTTATTTTTGTATAGCCCAAAATCACAACAACAGTTATCTCGGCGGACTTCACAAAATTGTTGATTTAGCAGACAGACAGAGGTGTCAGAGAATGAAGCAGAATAAGAAACATTCATAAATCAAAAATACAGAATGTCCAACAACAAGCAGGCAAATGGATGATTGTCCCAGCATCTCCTGTCCTTAGACCCTCCTTCTCGGCAAGGAAAAACTCCAAAAAACCCAGTGGGAAAAACGGAGAAACCTCGAGGAGAACCACAGTGAAGGAGAGATCCACTCCTATGGACGGACAGTCAGATTCACTGATTCACAGGTTGGCGGTGCGATTCCAGATCCCACAGATGAATGCTGTTGTGTCATTGGGCAAGACACTTAACCCCCCCTTGCGCTGTATAAAAATCTGACCAGTTACAGTTTACAAGTGAAGATTGCATTTAAACTTTTTTTTTTTTTTAATATTAAATCCATGCTTACAAATAAAAAGGTAACTAGGCAACCGTGTTACAACATGTCCCCTCTCATTACACAGTATTTCGTGCCAGAAGCAATTGCATTAAATAATTACCACACATATGACCTAATATATCCCCCGATTTCAAAAGACTCCTTGTTTTTGTGTGTACAGCATTGCGTATGTGTGCGAGTCCGTGCAGCCATAAAACATTACTATGACAGCAGTACGGTCTAACTCCTGGCACGGTACGGTCTAACTCCTGGCACCTGAGGCTTTTTCCCTATTTTCGCCCCAGTCCAATTCTCACACTCACTCACTGCACCGCGTTCACAAACACTGGTGCTGTAGTGAACGTAGTGAGTGTGTTTGAGAGTGACATTCAGCACATAAAGAAGTCCTTGAAGCTAGCATGCTGGAGTTTTTCCTGCCACGGAGCGAAGTCAGTTTTACTTTAAAATGATCCATGTGTGTAACATTTGGCTGAGCTAGAAAGGTGAAGGATATTTGGAGTAATTGCCAGGTTGCAGGAAAGTTGCAAGGTCCAAGTCAATAAAGTAGTGTGGATTAAGGCAGGATGAAGCGTTCAAATACATGTAGGCTTATGTTTGAATGGTCGCTTTTACAGTCTTAGTCTATAGTTTTTTTTAAAGGTAAATACATACATTTTGTGTATGAAATTCTTCCAAAATTGTTTTAATATTGAAGTGTTGTATGTTCTTAGACTTAGACTTAGACAAACTTTATTGATCCACAAGGGAAATTATTTTCATTTTAATTCATAGCTTAATAGGCTTTATTCACGCTTTGTTTGGAAATGTCACTTACAGGCAGCTGGTTGTAACTGCCGAACATAACGGAACGCTACAGTGACATCTTTTTCTTTCTTTTTTTTATTAAGTTAGACAAATTATAATACACAAATTAATAGACAATTTATAAAAGGAAAAAAGAAAGAATACAACGACATTTAGACATAGAAAACCAGGCCATTTTCTCAGATTTTGTCACTTACTAATCACCAACAGAGCCCAAAGGAAGTCGTCATCCGCATGTTTCCAAACATCTGCCGGCTTTGTGACACAAGCGTGAAATGAGCCCACTGGCATCTTAAACCATGCAGGTAATAATTTGACAAGTTGACTGAGTGATCCAACTAAATAAAATACGATACACTCTGCATGGTCGTCAACAGTGGCCTGAACAGCATTCAGCTTTGCCTCGTATTTCGTGTAGGTGTCCCTAATCTCGGTCAACTTCCCGTTCTTGCTCATCCTTTCCTTTCGGGGGGTTTCGCACAGAATATGCACCACACACTTGAAAACTATGTGACAAAGCAAGAGTGTCTTTTTTGTGGGTTGATGACCAAGCAGAAGTTCCAAAGCTTGGGAGACACAGACACACGCGTCTACTCCTTTAAACCACCCAACCAGAAGTCAAAAACATAGATCTGTTAATAGAACTTGATTTTCAGACCTGGTGACTGGAATTCTATATTGGGACCTGCTATTCAAGAACCATTCTTCTGTTTTAAATATTTTTCTTTCAGCTTCTTTGTGTCCTCCTTAATCATGCTTCCTCAGAAATCGCACACAATCTTGAACCACTGACGACAGCTAAAACTATCACCAAAACATAGAGGGAGCAGACCATTTTACAACCGTCCCTTCCTTGGAACCTGCTCTGCCTGACTCACACTAATAACGAAGTCAGAATATTATCAAAACATTTTCAACCATATGTTCAGGGTGTGTTTTACAAGTAAAGGCTAGAAAAGAATTCAAAAGATGCTACAGCCTTATCTGCGGATTTGGGGTTTTCGAAATGTCAAACCCGAGTCATAAATTCACCTGTTTAAACTGTGAGAACCAGCTCTTTATATTTGCTAGAAGTCATATTTATGCGGTATGATCTACGAGGGGCCAGTACATAAAGTATTCAAAGTATGGCTGCGGCATTTTTTACCTTTTGCGGATGAAGCTAGAACACTAAAATTCAACCTTTCACATATTTTTGCAGTATATAATGTTTTTTTAGCAGTGGTTTTAGCAATGGAATATCCAGTTAGCAACAGTTTCATAAAACAATCTACAGTAATATGAGAAAGCATAGTCATCAATTTCCTCCTTGTGGCTTTGATTGATTATAATGTGCTTCTAATAAAACTGTAATTATCAGCATTCCATAGGAGGTGTGATGCTAACTGGAGGCACCACACTGTCTGAAGCTGTTGCTCAAGTTAGACTTTAATCTCAGCTTTATTTCAACACAATCTGACCATAAAGAATTGATTTGTGCTGTTAAACAAGTCTCTCACACATAATATTACAGTCAATAGCTAGCTAGCATTAGTTAGTTACATTCAGATAGTCACTTTCACCTTTCACAGGCTCCTGAGAATGTGCTGTTTTCATCCATTTTGTATTTTCTCTTGAGTTTTATGTCTATGTGAAAAACGTGTTGGCCAATGTGTCACATCATGTCACCATGGTAACTGCTAAACATTCCTCGATTGACATACATGCAGAACACCCCAGCGTCATGTCACTGCAAGGTATCAGTACTCACTAACAGCATACACAGAACGTCTCATTACAATTTGCCAGAAACATATAGATAAACATTTTTTTTAAGATAAAGATGGATATAAAATAAGAACTTTATAATCATTAGTGTGAATGAAAAGATGTAGAAAGAAACATAAACTTGTAATACCTCATTAAAAAATAGTAAAAATAAAAAAAATATATAAAAAATAGTAATGTACAGTAAACAACATTAATATTTTTGAGTTATGTTTAATGTAAATATAAAAACTTTAATAGCTCGTATTACGTTATTTTCTGATCTATGTTATAATGTTGTTTCCTCAGCAAAAACATACCTGGAGTTGAGTTTTGTTCTTCTTATACTGAAAACACTCTGTTACCCCTTGTAATACAGGATGTGCTCCACTGTGTTTTTAAACTCCATTTACCGTCACTAGAATCATTTGGATAATTTCAACCCTGGAATTTCCAATCTCTACTGAACAAAAGATAAAATGTAGCCATTAACTTGAAAACTACACTACATGAACAAAACAATTTGATAAAATACCAAAGGCAAGTCAATGTGGCAATGTAGATGAGGACATAATAAAGATATGATTCAGATATGATAACAGAATAACCCAATTACAAAAAGAAAAAATAAGAAGAATGTATGAACAAAATGACTGTGAAATTACAATGCTTCCAGTTTGTCAAAATCATATAGGCAATAGAGCTGTACGATATTGTGAAACTTTCTGATATGCAATATTGCTGTTAGGAACTGTCATATCGATATCATTTTGATATTTTAATGTACTTTTTGAATCAATAATTTCAGTTCTAATGAAACAAAAATTGTGCATGCTTTTCTATTGAAAATAAAAGCATAACAGATTCAAAACGAGGACATAACCATAACAGGAAACCAGGAAAACTGCATCTATAACTCCAGGTATGTTTGTGATGACGAAACATTATAACAGATCAGAAAACAGCGTCATATGGACTCTTTAATCATATCCAACCACCTATCACAAACCCATAACCTGAAATGAGAGCTTCTCTTACCTTTGCTAGCGCGCTTTGCTAAACAGACATTCTAATCTGATAAACTCCCGCTGACCTCCAGGCTCTCGATCTCCTCTATCACTCTCACTCTGTATGCTAGCGTTAGCGCAGATAACAAACTCATCACTCCGCAGACGCCCGGGCAAGCCTCGCAACGGAATTTATGACTTCAAACCAGCACTTCCGCGCCGCTAATTTCTCCTGAGCGTGCCAAGATGCTGCAGGTGTCAAAGCTACGCCCCGGCATTCCACAAGTGACTAATTGTTTTTCCGTCAAAGCTACTTGGACTGACGTTTATTAGCGCCACAATGCTATCTGATGTTGTGGCTTGGAAAGGTTGCAATGGCGCAGTTTAAATCATGCTAAAATGCTATTAGTCACTGTAATAAGCATCCATGGGTAAATAGGAAAGAAATTAACTTTAATCTTATGATTTAGGTGTGATTTATGGGCCAGTTAAGAGCTACCATGACAGTAATAATGACTTAATGGTTGTGGTCAGTCAGATGAGTGTAGATAAGAATGATGAAGTAGTTTTGGTTTGCATGTTTAAACAGTATGATTCGTTTGATGGGTTGATGGGAACATTCATAAAACTGCGTCAGAAGGAGGTAAACAAAGAAATTAGATGACACAATCTGGCCAGAAAGAACTGTCTTAGCTGGAACTACAACATGTGAGCTGATTTGTGCTTTAAACAAGTCTCTCACCCATATCATTACATACCATCACAAGCTAGCTAGCATTAGCAAACTGTTTACTCTCACTTTTAATAATGTAAGCATTGTGTCTCCATGGTAACTGCTGAACATTCCACCATTAGAGATACATGTAGAACCCCCGTAGCGCGATCTTACTGCAAAGTATCAACAGGTTGTGACAATTTGATTTCATACAACTGGTCTTACAGTTATCTGTACGGAACAGAATATTTTTTATAGTCCTGCATTACATACAAAGGGAAAAAATATATATCATTATATCATTACTTCCTTTTTTAGTCAAATGGTGCAAAAATGATTTGGCACCCAAACTTTGACTGTAAGGTTGTCAAAAGTATCGGAACCTACCTCTATGGAACCTACCTGGACCACTGAGGGATTACACAGATATTAGGCCACATGGGAATAGAAAAGAAAGTACTACCATCTAATGTTGAAAATCACATTCTATTGTCAAAAGAAAGAGTGTCTTTAATTATCAATGTCATATTGAAATCAGTTTTGAGTCTATTCCATAGTATCATAGTAGAAAATAAAGTTTGGAATTTTAGTATCATGACAACATTAATTAACTACTCCTACTACCTAACATTTTACAATATATCTTTAGCATCTCAAACAGCCAAACTGAAATCTTTCTTAGCCCTATTTCCATCTGGACACCTGAAAAATCACTCCACTATACACCCTCCCACTATACGACTTAATACATCTTCTTTGACCTCTTGGCCCTTACAGCTCTGACCTTTGACCCCACAAAACAAATAACCTCCCAGGTGCAAGGGAAGCGACCAGGACACCTGCGAGGCGCCTGCCATGCCAGCCCAGCCACTACTAGTGTTAGCATGTGTGCGAAACATCATTTGCATGCAGAAACGTTAGCCGACCTGTCAACATGTGTAGCCAAACATTCGCTTCAAACCAGCCGGTATCACAACAAACTCAGGCCCCGGGGCGGTTCCACGCTTTAAGATCTCGCCATGTTTTTATTGACATAGTTGTTAGCGGTAACACGGAGAGATGTAAATGTTTGGCTGGAAGTAATTTTGGCGATCTTTGAGGTAGTTATGGCAGGCCACCAGCAAGTAATGAAAACAAATTTTAAGTGAGAGACAGATCAAGGGTTGTTCAGAAGAAATTAAAGAGGAAAATATGCGCAGATGCTTGTGGTTATGATAGGACTGGGCAAAAATGGGGGGCTATGGAGTTGAATTGCAAAATAAATGGACAGGACTTTAAAGGGTATGTGTTATGATGGTTTCAGATCTTTGTTATAATGTTTTCACGTCACAAACATTCCTGGAGTTGCGCTTTGTTTCGAACACCTTTGACACAGAAATCCTGCATATTTCGAGTTCTTCTCTCAAACAGAAAAAAAAACTCTTCCAACTTGAGATGTCAATACAGGAAATTGTGTTTTTAAACTCCATATGCCTTCACAAGAATCATTTGGATGATTTAGACCTGGAACTGTCATATCTACTGAACTAAAGGTAAAAGTGAAAACTACCGCTTCATGACATCGCAAGGTGGAACAGAGCATTTTGAGCTTTGGATATGTAGACTAATAATAAAGGATTACTCAAACGTGTGAATGAAACAAAACACAACTCCAGGTATGTTTTTGAGGAGGTAACAACACTGTAACATGACTAAAAGCTCACAAGAGTCAATTTTGCATAGTAAGAACATGCATACTCCACACAGAAACACCGCGAACATGAACTTTAGCATTTAGCACTTACGCTAACTATGCTACAAGGTGAACGCTCAAAAACACTGACTCTGTGGACTGCATTAAACAGATTACTTGGGAGATTTACTGACATTTCTTTTGATTAATGTGGCATGTGTCCTTCTAACCCGGGCTAGCATATGAACTAGCTTATTCACAGTCCTGGCGCAGTGCCCGTAGTGGGGGGTGCAGACAAAATGGCTGCTCTGTTGGCAAAATCCATGGGATGGAGATGGCACGGTGCACTCTCGCCCAGCTGTGAGGTGGGCACCCTAATCGCCACGTCCAATCCTGTTAGCTCCAGTCTGAAACGTGAAACAAAAGCAGGGCATTGGGGGGGAGGCATCTGCATAACGTCCCCAGAGAAAGTGTCCCGTTCTGGGCATGAGGGTTTAGATAAGCTCCACTGACCACCATCCGGGACTGCATTCAAAAGGGTCAGTGATACATGTTTAATTGAAGAAAAATTACAGTATAAACAAAACGATTGAGGTTAGCAAGGTTTTTGGTGCTATGATAAGTGGTCAAATAGAAAGTGATTGAACACCATCTCCTTCCCAAAGTTCTTGAATGAAAATGGGAATTCTATGGAAAGCAAATAAAAGGAATTCAGCTACATTTAGTGATAGCAAATTGAGTAGTGAAATGATAGAAACAAGTGCAGTTAAGGTGTAGGGACTGTCTGGATTTCCATTTCATGATGTAGAGTAGGGCTGAGCAAAACTACATCGATTAATCACATTTTAAGTTTCAAATCAAATTTGTTTGGAAGAAAATTTTATTTTATCTTCCCCACTTTCTTGTATTTGAAATGTGCTTTGGAAATGCAAAAAAGTCAGTGCTCACTGCAGTCACAGAGACCAAAGTGATGTGCTTTTCTTTCATGTGTCTGTGTAATCCTTCAGTCGTCCAGGTAGGATTCATAGCAAAAGAAAGATTCAATTGTGTCACTGGACAAAGGTTTTTTAGAGTGAAGACGTTTTATAGTTCCTCCATGCTGGTTCTTCAGTTCTGGTCAGATTGAAAACTAAACACACCTACTTGTTTACAGTTTCTGTTTCTGTCAATAGTCCTAGCTAATAAAACAGAAACAAGTAGGTTTTAGCTTCAGATATAAGGCAGTGTCCACCAGCGTCTGACCAGAACTGAAGAAGCAGCCTGTGCCTCACAGAGTTTAGCGCAGGGCCAGAACTGACTGCTCTGAAATCAGTGATGTCAAATTATGTGTTGTGAAAGTGCAGATCACATCTAGCCTGTTTTATCTCATTAATAAAATGGAGTTGGCCCATGGGTTAAATATGATCATTTCTCATTACAGTGTAGAAGTAACATCGCATGCTTTAGCTGCTTTTAGCTTCTATACTGTGTTTTCATAGTGTAGTGTTTGAATCTTAAAAAAATGTGCTGGCTAATGTTGTTATATACCTAAAACCAAGGACCAAATAGGGCACATGGGTCAAGAAATTCCCTATTGCTTCCCACTAACATTATAACTGTACTGATACAATCATGTACACCATTCCACGCATAGTCCCATTTCTGATCAATTAGACATGACTGATAACCAGATGATAACCTATTGCATTCAGAAATGACTCCTTCAATAAAAACTAACATGGGGACTTCCATTTTCGTCGAATTCATGCTCACTGTTACGGTCGCTTTAGATGAAGCCCTGATGACCAGACACCACTCTATGGAATTTCATATCTACTCATAAGCGGAAAATGGACAATCAGATGCGCCGATTGCTTCTACCGATATTGAAACCTTTTTATAATATGCGCTTGTAGCTTCCTATAGTTGTGGTTAGGACACATACTGTAGTCATGTCTCCAGTTTTATTCGTGTCAGTATTAGACTTTAAAGGTATGACTTAAAGTTTGTGGTCATGGTAAAATTGTAAATTGTAAACTTCTTTGTATAGAAAAGCAGCTATAAATTAAACTACATTTTAAAAGGTCCTATAGTATGCAAAATTTACTCTTGTGAGCTTTAAGTCGTGTTAGAAGATTTTTACCTCCTCAAAAACATGGAGTTGTGTTTTGTTTCATTCACACATGGTTGAGGAACTCTTTATTATTAGTCTGTCTACATCTCCAACCCTCAAAACGCCCTGTTCCACCTTGTGATGTCAGGAAGTGATCGTTTTCAAGTTAACATCTACCATATATCTTTTGTTCAGTAGAGATTGGGAATTTCAGATCTGAAATCGTCCAAAATGATTCTAGTGAAAGTGTATGGGGTTTAAAAACACAATGAAGCACTTCCTGTATTAAGGTTTTGGAAACCTTTTAGAATATGTGCTGTAACTTCCTATAGTTGTGGTTAGGAAATACTACTGTAGTCATGTCTCCAGTTTTATTTGAGTCAGTTTTACACATTAGACTTTAAAGGTCTGACTTAAATTGTCTGTGGTCGTGGTGAAATCGTAAAACTTTTTCAAGATTTTTTTTGCTTCGGCAAAGGCTATCACGTTTGTTTAGAGGAAATCGTAAAAAGCTTTTGGGGTTTTTCTTATTTTGTGTTTTTATTGGAAATGATGACATCACTTCATCAGTTTGATTTGTCGCACTATTTCAGTGTTCGCTAATAAAAATGCTTTGAAGGTTTGTCGCCATAAGATATTTGCTCTTGCATTTGAGGCATCCATAACTGTCAAGAAAAAAGTTACAGCTATATTTGATGCTTGCATTAATTATCTGTGTATATGTTCAATTAAGTTCACTTTTATGGACTATTCACACACTTTAAAGGCCTTCTGGAATGTTCAAAGACTAAACATCTGGTCCTAAACAATAACCAAATGCTTCTACAGAAAAGCAAAAGCAAATTAAACTAGAATTAAATGTTCTATATTACGCAAAATGGACTCTTGCGAGCTTTAAGTCATATTATAATGTTACCTCCTCAAAAACATACCTGGAGTTGTGTTTTGTTTCATTCACACGTGTTTGAGTAATATTTTATTATTAGTGTTACTGTCTACATCTCCAAAGCTCAAAATGCTCTGTTCCACCTTGTGATGTCATGTAGTGGTAGTTTTCAAGTTAACAGCTACCTTTTATCTTTTCTTCAGTAGAGATTGGCAATTCCAGGGCTGAAATGATCCAAATGATTCTAGTGACAGTGTATGGAGTTTAAAAACACAGTGGAGCGGTTTCTGTATTACCACATGACATCACAAGGTGGAACAGAGTGTTTTCAGATTAAAAGAAGACAGCTCGGCCTAAATATGCATGGTTTGTGTAACACGGGCCCTTTTAAACCTGAACAAAACAATCTGTAATCTGTATTGTGGAACACTTTGGAAACTGCTTTGTTTATGAAATGTGCTATATAAATAAAGTGAATTGGATTGGATATTATAGAACACTTATGCATTCTTGTGGCTTTAATTCTCTCCTAAACACGCTTTTGGTCACTTTGGGCTAAGTATTTCACATTTTCAACTTAAAATAGTGTCTGCATATGGAAAATATAACTTATAAACTACACCTTACAGTCTCCAATGAGGCTTTCAGGCGCTGGAGCTTCCTCTGCTGTCAGCAACAGGAATGAACATTTACAAAACAAATGAAGCCCTTATCCCCATCAATGTTATGCTAATAAAGCCACAGAATCCAGAGTCCAGTGACGGTTTATGGACTTAAAAACAGCACAGCAATTTTACCAAACCACTAAACCGGCAAAATGCAAACGGAGCATTTTTGAGCCTCAGAAGACAACTTTGGATTAATGGATTAATGGAACAAGCGCGAATGATGCAAAAGACAACTCCAGGTATGTATTTGACAGTGGGACAACATTATAACATGGTTAAAATTTCAAAAAAGACATTTTTAATTAATATGTGTTCTTTAAGTCTTTAAGTCACACCTAGCTTCCAATGAGGCCTTTCCGTGCTGGAGCTCCCTCTGCTGTCAACAACAGGAATGTACAATTACAAAATAAACAAATGAAGTCCTTATACATTGTGAATGCTATGCTAACAGAGCCATACATTTGTTGTGGACACAATTTGACCACAGAATGAGTTCGGTGATGTTTTATGAGCTTAAGAACTGCACAGGAGAAGTCCAGTTTTACCTGTGACACAACTAAACAGGCATATTACAAACGGTTAATTTTTGAGCCTCAGAGAAGTCAACTCTGGATTAATGGAACAAGCGTGAATTAAACAAAAATACAACTCCAGTTAAAAGTCAATTTAGCATAATACGTGTTCTTTAAACTTTTCTGGTGGGTGGTCCATCACCTGCTTTCTTTTATGGTAAGGTCATTGCTCTGCCTGGAATGTTCCACAGTATGACATTAAACGGCTCTACCTTCCACTTATTCAATTACAGGTGGTTTTATAACTCAAAAATACTTAGAAAAAGAGGCATTCTGACTGTGAGCAGGCAAGCATTTGACGGACTTTCCACCTGAAAAGTTACACAATGCACCTTTAAGTTTTTACTGGTACACTGGATTGTTTTGCCTTTGTTTACTTTGAGGACATCCCACGCTTGGAGGTGTGATGTGAGGAAGACCAATCAGATACGGATCACGCAGAAGGTTCTTTAAATGGGATTTGAATGGGCTCTTTGTTAGCAGGACCACAAGGAACTGCAGGCTGAGTCGACTGGTGTGAAGTGTTGGTGTTTGAGCGTGTGAGTTTGACCCCACAAGGCACCCATACACTGACAAAAACTCAAGAAACTGGTGCTATCGATTGACTCAAATGATAAAGTTTAGAGGTTCTGTAACTGGACAGAGAGAAATTTCTGCACTGTTGAACCCTCAAACCACAATTAGCTGAACTTTTCCATGGAACAAAACACCACTAGAAATCGGGCTAGTCTCAGCAAATATAGGCCATAGCCTGAAACCTGCTTTGTCAGACTTTGATCCTAACAATAATTCTTGTGCCTTACAAATCTTACAAATCTTACAAATCTTTCATAAGAACAAAAACATCATACATTAAAGGTGCACTGAGTAACTTTTCTGGTGGAGGGTCCGTCACTTGCTCACTATGGAGATATTGCCTGGAAAGTTCCATAGTATGGCATTACACTTATTTATCTCTACAGAGACAGCAGATGACACCACAAGGCCAGGTTACATGCCCTATCTGCGTCGAGGCGAGCCCACACAAAGTAACAATGCACGTTTTTAGGTCAGTAAAAAACAATGTTATTGAGTAAATGGGAAATGGTCGAATTTTCATATACCGGGACATTCCAGACAAAACAATAACATCTCCATGAGAAAAGTTACATAGTGTACCTATTAAACTCTCAAATGAAGTAGGTCTGATCCGAAGATTGGCGGCCTGAATCCCGTTCTCAACATAAACCATAATTTGTAGTCGTTTCCTGTTAACAGGATATTTTGTTGTTTGCAGCTAAAAGAATTGCAGCCTTCTAACTGTGATTTTGTGATTGTGATTAATTGTGCATCCATAATTATGGGTACCGGCTCCAGAGTTTGGGAAACACTTTTGATAGGTTTGATAGTGGCGTTTCTTTGATGGAAGCAGTGCAAAATTACCTCACAATGGGGTGAAAGTACAGGACAAAGAGGGGACATGGAAATCCCAATTACAAGAGCTGGTACTGCAGGGCCCGAGTGAGAACATACGCAGTAGAGGAAAAAAGAACAAAAACAAAACAAAACTTTGGAACTGGCCCAAAGCGTTTCATTCGCCGCCTGATAATAGAGTCTTTGAGATAACAGTGTTTGTGAGTTTGACCTGTGCACGGAAAGCCATTGGTTCCCATGATCTGAAGCCTATACACACACACATATACATATATATATATATATATATATATATACACACACATATAAACACATGCACACACAGAGGCAGATATGGGTCAGTAGAGCGTGCATGTTTGAGAGCATGTATGTTTGAAGCTCCAGCCTGAGAGAGCTCTCTGAGTGGAATGAGCTCGATGCAGACCTACAGTGTAAGGCAATTTACTGAAGCAAATGAAATGAGGCCCATTTTACAGGACAACTGTTCACTTACATAACTGGTGCAAGGTTCTTCTTGCCTTTCGAGAACTTAAAGCTTTGTGCATTTGTGGACAGGGAAGATATCTGTGCTTTTCTCTTAACTGGATTGAACTTATGTTTGATTTTTCGCCTTGTTCTGCTGTTGTGACACTTGGACCAATCAGATTCAAACAGGTGTCATTCCCAATCTCTTTTAGCCAGAGCTGTTCCAGAAAACTCAGTTCAGAGTGACACACAGATCAATCTGGCAATATTTTTGAGTCCATTTGAGCACCAATCCACCACTGAATGAAACTGAATCAGTCAGTCTGCTGTTGTGACACTTTACCCAATCAGACAGAAAGATTCCACTGAATGTTCGTGTTTTTGTGTTCGTGTTGAGCCAGGTTAGGTTCAAAGATGGTTCTGGAGTCCATAAAAAATCTTCATGAATCTGCCATCAAAACGTCTCCATGACAACACAAAGTAAACTACATCACCACAGATTTAATTAAAGTCGCAAATATGAGTAGATGGCCCTGACTCAGATTCACCGTGGGAAACTCTCTGTCTCCATGTGGGGCAGTGGAGTTCTGGGCCAAAGCGCTAAAACTGGACCTGTGCCCATTCCATTTTACTCAAATATGAATCATGTGGACTGTCTGACCCTGTGCCAAGCTCCACACCTCCTGCCCTCCACCGAGTATCTGTGGATGGACCTGAGCCTGGAGGAGGTGGAGAAGGAGGGGTTTGGGCTGTTCCTCTATGCGCTATGGTGTTGATTGGGACCTCCTGCAACGCTCCACGCACTGATGAATATTACGAGGCTGAACACTGGAGGTTTACGAGCTCGGATTTATATCCTAATGCTAACGCTGCTATAACATGCTAACAGTCCACTCATTTTAGGTTTTGACAATGTTACGGTGATGTCAGCGATTTGTAATTTCATGTGTTTAACAAGAAATCCTGTTTGTTGAGATCATCGTTTTCTGAACAGATGTAGACATTTCAAATTTATACACATGCAAATAAAACCAAAATTCTTAAAGATGTAATGTAACTTTTCAGGTGGAGGGTCTGCTACCTGCTTGTTTCCATGGAGATCGAATCGCCTTGTCTCAAATGTTTCACAGTGTGGCATTAAACTTGTCCAGCTCCACGGATTCAAGTAGATGACTCCATACAGCCAAGTTACAGGTGAGATCTGTGGACAGGCTTGCCTCTCACAGAAAGAATGCGTACATTTTTGAGTAATATATACACCAGTGATTGAATTATTTAAATTCTGAAGCATAAACTGAAAAAGCAAACATAAATATGCTGGCTGTTAAAGTCATCTTAAGGGTGCGTTGTGTAGCTTTTCTTCTGGAAGGTTTGTCAAATGCTTTTCCCAATGGAGATGTTATTGCTTTGTCTGGAATGTTTCACAGTATGGCATTAAACCTTTCTATCATCATGGAGACCAAACTAGACCAAGTTACAGGTCAGATCTATAGAGAGGTGATCCCGCTCACAGTCAGAGTGCCTGTTTTTCTAAGTATTTCTGAGCTATAAAACCACCTGTAACTGAATAAATGTAAGGTAGAGCTGTTTAATGTCATACCATGAAACATTCTACACAGAGCAATAACATCTCCATAGAAACAAGCAGGTGACAGACCCCCAACCAAAAAGTTACACAGTGCACCTTTAACATTCTGGACTTCATCTCCCACCACACTCACCTCTCCTTTCTTGTAAAAAAACTTTTCATAATTCTACTCGATATACGTTTTCCATCGTCCAGTAACAAGGCTTGGCACGCTGACAGAACACCACGCTAACCCGCACTTGGATTTTTACGAGCGTTTTATATCATTTTTTTATGACTCTGGGCTATGCAACTGGAAGCCGTTTCATTTTCATAATCATAACACGTGAAGAGTTATAATATGAGGTAAAATGCTGAGACAAAGCAACAGAAAAAAACAAGTTAAAGAGGCCATATTATGCCATTTTCTGAGCTGTTGTAATGTTTCCTCATCACAAACAAAATGGAAACGGAAAACACTCTGTTCCATTTTGTGATGTCATGTGGTGGTACAGGAAGTGCTCCATTGTGTTTTTAAACTTCAAACATCTTCACTAGTTGGCTCATTTCAGACCTGGAATTTCCAATCTCTACTGAACTAAAGGCAAAAGTAGATGTTAACTTGAAAACTACAGCAAAAAACTACAACTAACAGCATTATAACATGGCTTAAAGCTCACAAGAGTCAAATTTGAGGAATATGAGATCTTTAAGCAGCAGAAGGTGGTAGAGTAGCCAAAATTTTTATGTTATTTCAAAATAATATTCCTCAAGTAGAAGAACAAAGTAGCTCAAGTAAGATTAAAAAAGTATGTCAACAACTATTCCAGTAAGAGTAACTTACAGAGTAACTGTCAGGACTCAACATTTGATTTAATAATTTGAAGTTAATGAAATTTGAAGTACAAAACATTAAATAATGGCCAAAATTGTGTATTTTCAAAGAACAGACACAAAAATGAGTTAAACTAAATCATATCTGAAGGAGCGCTGCAAGAAACACAAATGTTCAAATCATTTTTCAAGTAAGAGTACTGTTACTTCAATCCAAAATATTACTCAGGATAAGAAGAGTAAAAAAGTTACTCAAGTAAACAAAACTGAGTAAATGTAATGGAATATGTTTAGTGGTCACCCAACAATGAGATGGTAGCTGGTTTAAACTGCCCATATACTGTCATTGTGTCTCTAGGCAAGACACTTCAATCGCAATGCCTGCTCCAACTCATTGCAAGTTGCTAAAGTATGAAAAAAAATGCAAGAATATAGTTTTGCTTGTAGTTTATTCCCATGGTAACACAGCTCATTTAAGAAAAACTCTCAATTTTGGGAGATAAGGAGGTGACAATTTCTGGTTCATTCAATTTAATTACACTAAACGAGTTCCTTGATGAAATGTTTTGAGGGTTTTTTTTCCCCCAAGCCTGCCTCGCGCTTTCTAATCCAAACACAAAATCAGTACTTCCACTTTCTCAGTCTGTTGTGAAATGACATTAGATTACAGTGTTTTCCTCACTCTGGCGTGAGAACTGGGAACTCACTAACCTTCAACAATCGTCTCCACAATCTCCACTATCTCCACCCGTCTGAACTGCGCCGTAAAAATATAAAACCAGATCCGGCGAGCTGTAATCACTGATGCTCCTCTGTAATCCTCTGATCATTTTAGATTAAAAACTTTGATGCTAGTGGTCTGTAAGTATATTTTTGATATCAGGATTCGTTTGAGAGCTTTTATGTCAGTAGGTGCAGTTCTTCTTGCCTGTAAACCAGCTGTCATTTTGGTTGTCTTTATTGCACTGAAAACATACACCGTGGCCTTACTGTGAGCAGGTTTGCTTCTTGCTTGTTTCCATGGAAATGTTCTTCCTTTGGCAATAATATTCAACAGTACAGCATGAAATGTATCTATCTCCATGCAGAATGTTCCAAAGTATGGTTTTGACTTTCTGGTTTACATATGTGTATATATACATAGCGAACATGCTAGCTGCTGCAACAACCTCACTCCGGCTCTTTGGTTCTTGGGTGTTTGGTTCTTGGCTTTTTGGTTTTTGGGTTTTTGGTTCTTGGCTCTTTGGTTGCCGTGATACTCATGGTCGGAATTCCAAACGTAAAAATTGGCTCCTTGATGAGCTTCATTTGACTGGAGCTGAATGGTATGGGTAACATCACGCTCCCATACCATAACTCTAATGAAAGTGCACACTATGACTGGTGCACTTTCATTAGAGTTAACCAAGACATTTGACCTGATTTTGGTTTTGCAACATTTCTATACACAGTAACACTACAACTTTTCTAAACGTATCAACAACCTCACAGATTTCACTGATCCCAAATGCCGTTCTCAAATGAAACAGAAAACGCACACCAAAGTTCTTGTAGAGGTGGTCCAACTCAAGAAACAAATGATCTGACCAAGACTTTTTGCTGAAACGTTATCTACACATGACTAAAGTTTTGGGCATCGGCCATCTGAGTGTCTGTACGTTTTTTCCCTGACCCCAAATGCCTTTATAACAAACAGGAAATCGCAATACAGTTTAATCAGCAGCTCTCTCTCTCACTGATGCCCTCCCCTACACTCTCTTCGGTTCTGTGTGTTCATGATTGGCCAGCTGCACGTTCAGGGTGGAGGGGAAAGTGGAGACGGTTTGGGCTTCGTCTGATTGAGGAAATGCGCCAGATAAAAGCACTGAGAGCCTGTTTGGTTTGATGGAGATGAGAGACAGCGGCGTTTAGCAGAGTATGCACAGATGGGAGATAAGAAGGCTATTTTTAACCTGGGCAGAGGAATCACAAACACATGGAGTTTAAAGGGCCCATATTACGCTGTTTTATGATCTACTGTATGTATTTAGGCTGAGTTCTTCTCTCAAACAGAAAACACTCTGTTCCACCTTGTGATGTCATGTAATACAGGAAGTGCTCCACTGTGTTTTTAAACCCAATATTTGGATCATTTCAGACCTACTCTCTCTACTGAACTAAAAGTAAAAGGAGTTGTTAACTTGAAAACTACAACTACATGACATCACAAGGTGGAACAGAGCATTTTGAGCTTTGGAGATGTAGACAAACTAATAAAGCAGGGTTACTCAAACATGTGTGAATGAAACAAAACACAACTCCAGGTATGTTTTTGAGGAGGTAACAACATTATAACATGGCTTAAAGCTCCATGAGGCTTAAAGAGTCCATTTTGTGTAATATAGAACCTTTATTACCTTTATTTAATTCTTTAAGCATGACTTAATTGTGTCCCCAGATATGAGGTAAACATGTTCAAATCAAACATAGCTTTTACTGATAACAATTGTACTGATGATTTATTCTTAATTACAAAAACATGACCATGATGGCCAAGTTGTTTTGTTATAATCTGGTGTTTTGTTCTAAAACAATTATCCAGTCAGAAAGCAGAATGAGCCTCACATGAGTCTCTCATTTGGGTTGCCAGTTTCGATGCTGAAATCCAGTTGATTTAAACCTAAAATGTCTCTTATGAATCAGTGCTTTTTTTTTTTTTTTTTTTTTTTTTTAACTGTACAGCGTAGGATACAAGATACATACAGGATACAGGATTGATGTAACCCCCCCGGACGCTGCTGTAATGCTGCAGGACACAGAGGAGAGACATTTTGGGCTCTTACACAGGATCCACTGACCCTCTCTGATCAGTCCTCCTGTTAAACTGCACTGAGACCTTTGACTGAGACACAAAGGTCCAAAGGTTTAGGTCCATTTGTTTAGATTATCAGATAGGATCGTGCACTTCTCATGAGTCACCAGTTATAACCTACTCACCAAATTCCCTCTCAGCCAATCCACTGACCAACTGTCCAAAACACACACCGACACCTTCCACATGAAAAGGTCAAAGGTCAGCCTCAGTCAGCCATAATCACCGTCAGCGTGTGGTGTCTGAGTGGAGAGCACGTGCATGTTATGAGACTGAAAACTGGAGCTGTGTAAAAGTTTACTTGAGGACTGTCTCCACGCTCGAGCCCTGCTGACCACTGACCCGCTCATTTCACTCATCTCTCTGATCCAGTAGACAGACATTAGACATCAGCGGTCAGTGTGGAGTCTTGTGCACTTTAAATGATGTGCTTGTGGTCTGCTGGCTGCACTGAGACACATTAGGCTGATTGCAATTGATGTAGTAATGCTGACTGATCTGTGGATTCATTTGACCTGATAGTTCAGACTTTAATGTTTGTTTTAATGTTTGCTTTTTTTTTACTACCATTGTCCATTGCAAAGAAAATGAATTTACTTGTAGGGATGTAATGATATGCAAATCTCTATGTACGATATTTACACGATATGCCTCTCATGGTACGATATTTACAGCCATATTTTAAGGAGGCTAACAAAACTGTGAATATGCTAGTTTTTCCTTTTAAAAGCCTTCACAAGATTTAACCCAAAGAACCAAGATTTAAAAGTGCTTATAACAGTTATTTCTTCATGTAGTCTGTACTAAACGGAGTAAAGGATCATGGTCCATGTAGATCCCTGTTTTTTTTTTAGCTATTGCTGCACTATAACTATTAATTTAGAATATATATATATATATATATATATATATATATATATATATATATATATATATATATATACATTTTTTGGGGGGGGGGGTCTTGTTTTTCGTTTCGTATCTTTTTTTTATTATTATTATTTTTTTTTTTATAGTTTATTGTTTATTTTGTTGTTCATTGTAGATCATTTTTAATTCAGAGTTCTATTTTTTAATGGCGTGTAGATGTTTTTTTTTTATAGATTTGTGTGTGTTTTCTTTGTGTGCGTGTTGAGACAGTTTCAATTGCATATATTGGTGAGTATATGGGTTAACTTTTACCATGTTAGTTTTGAGGTTTTGGATTATCTGTTTTCATATTATTAGACAAACTTTATTGATCCACAAGGGAAATTATTTGGACACAGTAGCTCACTACACTGTAGCTTGAACTTCACATCAATTCAATTCACTTCAATTCTGTCAATTTTACTGGTTTCATTTGCTTATATCATAAAATGTGGATAGCACTTATACTTCATTTCCAAAAAAAAAAAAACAAAACAAAATCAATGAAAGTAAAATATGAAATCTGTGCATCGAATTTGACCCACTTCTATATCATCCCTTCTTTCACAATCTCTCTTCTCTCTCCTCATCCTTCTCTCCTCCTCCGGCGCTAAACCGTGATAAAAATAAATATGGCTGCAAATCATCCTAGCAACACGCCGTGGTTATGTAATCATACGCTGGCCCACTTACGCCTCACATGGCTCCATTACCCGGGTCAGAACTCAGCCATTTGTAATACTCTTCAGATACTCACTGTGCTGACTCATACGCAGTCATTTCATATAGAAACACGAGTATTATGAACTCAAACGTGCTCATTTTATATAGAAACACAAGTATTACAGACTCATACGCACTCATTTCATACAGAAACATAAGTACTATAGACAATTGAATAGGCCTGTTTGAAATGGAAACTGCATGATTGATTGGTGGATGAAGTTGTCAGTCATGCACGCTCCAAATACAAGTGTAGAGGGTACATGAGAAGAAACAACTATAACATGATTAAAAGCTCTGAAAAGTCCATTTTGCAGAATAGGTCTGCTTTAATGTAAAACCAGAAAGCTTTGTAATTATATGTCAGTTTGTAGTAATGGATTTGGGTAATAACCTAATATTTGGATAATGATGGCATGCATATACGTTTATAAATTCAGTAATAATTTGAGCACAAAATTACATTTGTGAAAAACACATATTATATTCTGAATAATATGTAAGTAGAGCAAAATAAAGCTTTTCTTTCTTTTTTTTTATGGTGATGATTTTATTGCCCACACAAACATACTGTGAGCAGGCTTGCCTCTCCACAAACCTGACTCTTTCTGGCCTGAAAGAGGACCTCCTTCTGCTTGGAAATGTTGTTCCTTTGGCTATAATATTCCACAGTATGGCATAATATTCTTTTTAGTTTTGATTTTTTTTATTGCCATAAAATCATACAGGTGAAGTGCCACGTAAATTGGGTCAAAACATAAAAACACAAGGACATTTTAAGTAATTTATAATAAAAATAAATGCTAGGGATGACATTCACAACTCAATACAGAAAAAAATGAAACCAATTAAAAACCATGTGACCAAAATTGTGAAATGATCCCATTATTTATTTTATTATGATCCCATTATTTCAAAATCTCGTCTCATCTTGATCTCGTGGACCCTATCTCGTGTCTCGTCCCGCCCCTACTGTATATGGTAAAAAAATCTTGTACTCCCAATAGATATACTAGTATGTGTCTCTAATGTGATTTAGACCTAACCCATTTACCACACACTCCCTCTGCTCACTCACACGCCTTCAATTCACTCAAGAGGCGTTTAATGACAGTTGGAAAATTCCCCCTCTCTGCCGAATGCACTGAAACATAGAAACATGTGGCGGTGCGATGCTTTAAACACATGTGCACAGCCAGCCTCTATGTGTAAAGTCAATGAGCCGTAGAGCTGTGACAGGAGCTGTGACAGGTGCAGTGACAGGAGCGCCAACGCAAGGGAAGTCAGCTGATCTGTTCCTCCAATGAGAAACACCATGCTAGGGTTTGGGTGGTCCGAGAGCTGTCATGTGCGAAGATTTTTGTTTTAACTGACTTTTTAAACTTTTAATCATGGTTAGACTACTTGCTTGTTTCTGTGGATGTTATTCCTTGCCTGGAATGTTCCACAGTAGGGCATTAAACATGTCTCCCTTGCATTTGTTCAATTACAGGTGTTTTATAGTTCAAACATACCTTAAAATATGGTAAAATGGTAATGGTAAAAATATGAATTCTTATCATGTGCAGGCTTGCTTCTCCATAGATTTGACCCTTAACCTGTCTCCATTGTGATTACCAAGTTTATATCCAAGTTATATAAGTAATAGGAGTAGTAGTAGTAGTAGTAGTAGTACTCTGTTGTTTTAATCTATGTACTGTAGTAGAAAGTAAGTAAGTGCCTAAATCAGCATAACTCAAATCAAGACCATTATATGAGATATACTTTTACTTCAGTTATTTTTTTGGTGTTGTACTGTAATAAAATTGCGTTGCCGTAGTCTACTTTTTCACACTATGCAGTATCGGACTGGTATCGGTATCGGCAAGTACACTAAGGCCAAGTATCGGTATCAGATCAGATTTATTTTTATATATGTCCACGCACTTTCCCTAGAATCATTGGGATCATTTTAGCCCTGGATTTGCTGATCTCTACACAACAAAAGGTAGCTGTTAACTTGAAAACCACCACTTCATGACATCACAAGGTGGAACGGAGCATTTAGAGCTTTAGATTTGAGACTAAAAATACAGGGTTACTCAAGCATGTGTCAACGAAACAAAACGCAGCTCATGCTTACACACACACACTTAACACGCAAGAAAGACATTTTTAGAGCAGTTTCAAGCTTCATTTAATAAAATAAAGGCGCTGTCATTTGTTTGTATTAGTCTAATCATGACTATTGTGCAATTTAGACAAGTTATAGCCCTTGTTTACAGCATGGTTGCTAGGTAACAGTTAAGGAACTATATCTGTGTCTTAAGTTACAACTGCTGCCCATGTCCAATCAGGACGTAAAAATGTAAACTTTGCCAAAAATGTATTGTAATTTCACAAAACTTAAAATATAATTGCGGTAACTACTTTTGAGTGGATATCTTCAGTTGCAACAGCTCAGAACAGGCCCTGTATCAGAAAGTCAATCCACACAATGTCGCAAGTCGTACAAGTTCAAAACTCCAAAGAGCTCAGGGACCGGCCTCCTGCTGGTGGAGTCAGGACTAAACCAGGACTAAACCAGGACTAAACATGGAGAATCAGCATTTCAGTTTTATGCAGATAAAATATCCTCTCCTCTTCTGAATAGTGAGACAGGCCTCTGCTCTGACTATGTTTAGTTAGCATCACACCTCCAAAGTAACAATATGTTTTTTTTTTGTCTGTTTAAAAAGTTCCTACCTTGCACCAAATAGCTTTTACACTTAGACAAGCTTTTAAAATTGCTTCAAACCACAACACACAAAAGCTGATTTCACACCATATAATGAATTCTCTGGTATGTTCTGAACAATGGTGCTTTTGTCCATAGTGGAGATAAGACCTGCCAAAAACAGTTTGAAAATACCCTTCCAGGATTATAAAATGCCGCCAGTGCCCCAGATGCCCTTCCTGAACCCGGTGATAATGGGACTCTCCTGGGAAACGCCAGTGTTTGGTCAGATGTCTGTAATAACATTTGTATCTGCTGCTCACATCCTACAGAAGGACCACATGGACATCCTGGCTCCTACATACCACCCATAGCACCAAGTTACTCTGAAATGAATGAAACTCGCATCTGATTGGTCGAAGAGACGTCTGTTTGAATTAAAGGGGCATTGTGTAACTTTTCAGGTGGAGGGTCCGTCAAATGCTTTTCTCCATGGAGATGTTATTGCTTTGTCTGGAATGTTTCACAATATAGCACTGAACCTTTCTATCTTCAGGGAGACCAAACCGGACCAAGTTACAGCTCAGTTCTGTGGAGAGGCGACCCCACTCACAGTCAGAATGCCTGTTTTTTAGGTATTTTTTAACTAAAAAAAACACCTGTAATTGAATAAATGTAATGTAGAGCTGTTTAATGTCATACTGTGGAACATTCAAGGCAGAGCAGTGACATATCCAAAGAAACCAGCAGGTGACAGACCCTACACCAGAAAAGTCACACAATGTACCTTTCAGGAACACATATTGCGCTTGTGTCTGCTGTATAGTTACAATTTACAACGCCTGTGGATCATTGTGTTATAATTTGGACTTTTTAAATTGGAATATTCGTCTAAAACGACTGAATAAAAGAAACAAGTCCGGACTGATTTTTTACTTATACAATATATCTGTACTGGGGCAACACACAATTGGAAAACAGATGAAAAAAATAGGAAACAGTTCCATTGAATGTCATAGCATGGAATTTTCAAGGCAAAGCAATAACATTGCCATGGAGACAACTTCTTTCCACCAGAAAAGTGGCATAGTGCTCCTTTAACCACAAAATACGTCAAAGCTCAGATCCACTGCACAAACTATTGACTTTGTATGGCTTTATGTAGAGTTATAATGAAGGCAACTGAGATCAAATGTACTTTGGTACTTTTAAAATATGATGCTTGTACATGGTCTTTTGTCTGATGTTGAAAACAAAAGGGTCATGGAAAGAAAGAAACAAAATACTCAGGAAGCCCATATATTACAGGTCCTATATTACGCAAAATCAACTCATGGGAGCTTTTAGTCATGTTATAATGTTGTTACCTCCTCAAAAACAGACCTGGAGTTGTGTTTTGTTTCATTCACACTGACATTAAGCAGTTTTACTTTACATGTATTCAATTACAGGTGGTTTTATAGCTCAAAAACACCTAAAAAAAACCCCAAAACAAAACAAAAAAAACAGGCATTCTGACTGTGAGCGGGGTCGCCTCTCCACAGATCTGACTTGTAACTTGATCTGGTTTGGTCTTCATGGAGATGGAAAGGTTTAATGCCATACTGTGAACATTCCAGCGATAACATCTCCATGGAGAAAAGCATTTGACGGACCCTCCACCAAACGTGTGAATGAAACAAAACACAACTGCAGGTCTGTTTGTGATGAGGAAACATTATAACATAGATCAGAAAATAGGTTAATATGGACCCTTTAATATAATAATATACGTGCAAAGGAGTAACACCATTGCTCATGCAGTTGAGGGTTCTACTCCCATAACTGTCATAAATCTCCACTGTGTGTATGTTTATTATGTGGGATTAAGTTATGGTTTGTCATTCAAAACCCTGCGATCCCTGCCCTGGTCTAATGAGGCTATTAAAATGCACACAAACTCAGTCACGCTCTATGGACGCACTCAGAATGTGGTGCGTAGTAAGTCCTTCAAATGTGCATACTTCATATCAGACTTCTCATGTTTACTTTCCTGCAGTGTACCATCAAAGTAAAGTACAATAAACAGCATATACTAGTATTTGGCTGACAGGGCACAACTTTTTAAAGGATCCATACTACGCTATTTTCTGACCTATGTTCTAATGTTGTTTCCTCATCACAAACAGACCTGGAGTTGTGTTTTGTTTCATTCACACATGTTTAACACACAAACCCTTGAAAACTACCATTTCATGACATCACAAGGTGGAACAGAGCATTTTGAGCTTTAGAAATGTAAATAGTCTTAATAATAAACATGAGGTAACAACATACTTAACATACTAACATGACTTAATGCTCACAAGAGTCAATTTTGGGTAATATAGGACCTTTAACTGCTTCATTGTGGATTTCATCAAATATTGTAATTGTCGGACCAGATTCACATCTATTTATCTATTCCATTTTCACTAAATAGCTTTAATGAACACCAACATCTAAACTACTGTTATGAAACTGTCAGCCAATCACAACCTGCTGTTACCTTTGCCTTCCAACTAGCACAATATTTGTACTTTTAAGTAATCAGATATCGGCCTTATAGCTCCAGAACAGACTGATATGTTTGGGGCCAAAACACCTGCTACAGGGAAACAAAGTCTCTGCGCAAAATGTGATAAAAATAAATAAACAGAGCTGTAGAAGTCTAAACATCATGACTTTAGTATTATGTATGTTATTTGTGAAAAAAGATCTAAATTTGCCCTACATTTTGACCTCAAAATATTGACAAAGCTTATCCCCAATCAGTTGCTATATATAAAAAAAAAAAAAATGCTATCAGTATCAGTGGAGTAAGAGTGAGGCCTTTCCTCTTGTGTTCACCTGGCTCCCCCTGGACACTGCTGTGATGCTGCAGGACACAGAGGAGGGACACTTTTGTCTGGAGGACTGTTCCTCTCCTCAAACTGCCCTGACACAGACCTGGCCAGCCCTCCTGTTAGACTCCACTCTCTCTCTCTCACACACACACACACACACACACACACACACACACACACACACACACACACACACACACTCTCTTTCTTATTGAAAATGTCAGATCTCTATTTCAATTCAAGAAACTCTCGAGCTCTTCATATTAATACACTTGACTCCATCTTTCTGACATAATAATACAACCTTCTCTTAGAATCTCTCCACTACAGCAACAGAACCCTGAACCCCCTCAGCCTCTCCATCTGCTCCTCTTCACTATCATCAACACTGACGATCAGATATGACTGAATCTCCATCTTTCAATCTTTCCATCTTTCATTGCCCAACCCTAACCTGCCTGTTGCATTTCACCATTTTTTACACCATTGCTCACCTTCTGTACAGTGTAACTGAGCAAATTCCATTGAAATGAGTAGAGTAGATGTTAGCGTTAAAAGGCATCAGCAGCCACTCGCTCCCCCTGCAGTGTTTACATGAGGCCCATAACATAAACATCTATTTCCTGTGGACTCTTGCTTCATACAGGAAGTGTAGCATTAGCGGCGTTAGCGACGTTAGCCAGAATGCACAGAAAAACCTGCAGAGCGTCACGGGGCAAAACGCGTGTCAACCAAGCGCACTGGTCAGGAAGTCCACTACAAACAAACCAGTGAGTCATGTGTCTACAGGGGACCAGCATCAGCACAAGAATGTGACCTTTTAATTACTGCCATGTGATAAAAGTTTAAAAATGAATGCTTTTGTTTGTTTTTCTGAATTGAACGTTTTTTTGTATTGTTTTTAAATGTAACAATATTAACAGATAGACAGATGGATGAGGTGAGTAACAATCCTCAGGACAAAACAGTTAATGTTTTTAATATAGCACTTTTCCACCTTCAAGTTACTTTACATCAAGGGACAAGGTGGGTTAAGTGTCTTGCCCAAGGACACAACGACACCATTCATCTGTGGGAGCTGAAATCGCATCGCCAACCTGCGGGTCAGTGGATCTGCCTGCTCAACCAACAATGTTTTATGTCGAGAGCGGGATTCGAACCACCAACCTTCTGATCAGTGGACAAACGCTCACACCAACTGAGCTACTGCTGTCGCCCAAGTCTATTCTATATGTGGATTGCAGAAAAAATGTGCAAAGGATTATGGTCTTTGTAGGTTTTTCTGCATAGTTGCTTTAGAAAAGAGTGGGATATCAGGTTATTGCCATTTTTAATACAATTGCGGTACGTGTACAATTGCGTAGTCATATTTTTTATCTATTTTGTGAACCACTGGCCTATATAATCTACTTATTTATAATTCACCAACTTTCTTCCTCAGATAATGTTCTCCCAGACAGCAATAACCAGGTTCAACTTTGCCTAGTACACAGTAACTTGGACTTGTGGACTTGCTAGCCAGGTGAAGTACAGTCTGCTTACTAAATATTAGACGCAGCCGACCAGAGCAGCGATGGAAAACTTAAAGGGCCCATATTACACTATTTTCTGTTATAATGCTGTTTCCTCATCACAAACATACCTGGAGTTGTGTTTTGTTGAACACACAAACTGTGACGGAGCGCCCGTAGTAGCCCCGTCATTCCCCGACCGGCGCGTCTTTCTCTGGCCCGAGAGCGCGCCTTAGCCGGCAGAGCGCGCGGAGCGCTTCCCCTGGTTTTTGCGGAGCCAAGCTCTGGTAGACCGCTTCCCCGCAGGACCGCTTACATATCCCGCTGTCCTGAACTCCCATAAACTGTTTCCCCGCTGCCTGGACTCTGTTTCCCCGTAGTGCGTTCGAGGGTGCACACTCAACGCCTACCTGTCCACACGCTCCTCACCCTCCGCTGTCTCCACGCCGCTCTCTGGTTCAGGGGCCAAACCGGGGCACTTCCTGGTCGTGCGATAAATAGCGCATAGTGGCGCGCTAAAGGAGGTCACCTGACCACGGACTAAACCATTCCTATTAATCTATATGTTTATTCTGTTTTTGTAAGTTTATTATGTAATTAAAGTCTAGCCATACGAGGGGTTATTTAAGTATTTTTGTTATTATGCTGAATGACAGTTTGTTCAGTTATCAGGAGTATAGTTTTGCCTATGTTTAAGCCTTAAACCCTGTTTTGTTAATTGGTTAGCCCGGGGGGGAGGGGCTACGGGGTATTTAAGGGGAGCTCTGCTCAGTCTGTGTCTGTCCTTGGCCTGACTATGTGGGTGCTGCATACTGTGAGTGTTGCTGTAAATACTTCTGTTTTTTTGGACGTTTGTTTCACTGTAAATATTGCACTGTGCACGTTAAGCTGTGGTGCGAATAAAAAAACCCACTTAAGTGAAGTTTTTCGACTGAGCCATCGTTTTTTCCTATTTTGACTGTACGAACCCGTGACACAAACCCTGCATATTTCAGAGTTCTTGTCTCATACGTGATGTCATGCTTTTGTCATGTTTTGTTTTGGGTTTTTTTATTCAAAGGAAATGTGTTACAATATAATGCTCGATATTTTGGATTGGATTCAGAGTTGATACTTGATTCATCATGAGCAGCCAGACACATTTTAAACAAACTAAAATTACGAGGCAAATTAACTCACATAAAAAAGCCACACCACACCACAAAACACCTCATTATCCTTCTCTTAAAGGTGCACTACGTAACCTTTCTACTGAAGGGTCCGGCACCTACTTGTCTCCATGGAAATGTTATTGCACAGTAAAGCTTAACCCTATCTATCATGAGGAAGACAAGCAGGTTACAGCAATATACTACAGTACAGTTCAAATCTGTGGAGAGGCGTCCCTATTCACAGAAGAAATTATTGTATTTTTGAGCAACAGAAACACCTGTAAATGAATAAATGCTAGATGGAAATGTTTAATGTCATACCATCGAACATTTCAGAGAAAGCAATAACATACCCATGAAGACAAGTAAGTTAGAAAAGTTGTGCAGTGCACCTTTAAATCAGATACTACAAGAAGATATGACCTGATAACAGTGGTGAAAAATAATAAGTACAATAAGTACAAAAGTAAAAGTACAATACTAATAAGTACAAATTTTAGGTATCTGTACTTTACTTAAGTACATTTTGCAGTGGATACTTTTTACTTTTATTTCACTACATTTGAGAGCAAGTATCTGTACTTTCTACTTCACTACATTTTCGATCTAGACTGAAAAGTAAAAAGTACTTTTCTTTACGGTTTGAGATTTGCTGAAATGGCTGAGACTTATTTTTACCACATTTAATTTGAGTAACTTTGAGCAAACCAAATACACAAAAACAGCAGAAAAAATTAATTAAGAGAACAACTGAATTACTTCAATTTTTTCCAAAATCACTACATTTGATGCTCTAAGTTTCTGAAAATCTTTGCAAAATACTTTTACTTTTTACTCTTAAAGCACATTTTTAAACAGCTACTCCAATACTTTTACTTAAGTAGATTTTTTCACATGATTTTTTTACGTTTTACTTGAGTAATCTTTCGGCCTTGTATCTGTACTTTCACTTAAGTAACAAAATGGAGTACTTCATCCACCACTGCCTCCTCACTAACTCACATAGGCCAGTACTTACCGATAGCCCACTGTCCATAGCCAGTCTCTTAAGGTGTTCCCTCCTCTCCCAGCGTTTACTCATTCTCTTTCTGATCCCCCGTGGCGACGCACACGCCTTCTCCTCCCTGCAACGCAGACACACAAAAAAAGTTAGCCAACACCTCTCTTATCACCCTAGCTCGCATGTTAAAGCTTCACCTGCGATCATAACAAAGCCCATATGCGCGCTGTGCTAGCCCGTGTTGTCTTAGCCGGCATGGGAACCAGTCGGACGTGGGCTAGGCCGTGAGTAAACAGTTGGCTTCACGCATGCTGGCTCCTTTACACAGAACGCAGAGGTTGTAGTGGGTGGATGGGGACAGCAGAGAGGGCGCTGTAATGTACTTCCTGGTTTGGGGTCAAAGGTTATCGCAGGTCAGAGGGATTGGCGTAAGTGCGGTTATTTATTAGACATTATAGTGGAGCTTTCCTATGTTATGCAAAACTGATTCTTGTGAGGTTTAAGACGTGTAATAATGTTGTTAGCTTATCAAAAACATACCTGGAGTTGTGTTTTGTTTCATTCACACATGTTTTGAGTAATGTGGCTGCAAAGCTCAAAATGCTGTTCCACCTTGTGATGTCATGAAGTGATAGTTTTCAAGTTAACACTTAAAGAGCCATTAAACACCCTCCCGAAGCTTTACTCCGCCCCTAAGCAAAATCTGAAAAATCCTCTAGAGTGGGCGGGATGATTGACAGCCGACCGACAGCCACAACAATCCAACATGGCGCAGACTGGTGCGCTCCAGACTTTGAAACAGAGCGGACATTTGTGCTCGGATGACAGATTTTTAACAAATATGCGCGAAAATGCCAAAATAAGGCCAGGGACAGGTATACACTTCTATTTTAGACCCATTTACACAGCTATTCAGTAGAAAAAAAAACTGATTGTGGTGTTTAGTGGCCCTTTAAACATGTGTGAATGAAACAAAACACAACTCCAGGTATGTTTGTGATGAGGAAACAACATTAGATCATACAGAAGATCAAAAAATAGTGTAATATGGGCCCTTTCAATTATGGGCCAAGTCAATTTGCCAAAAAGTTTGTGAAATCAATTAAGGAATTTCAGTTCTTAAATTGTAAAATCAGACATTTTTTTTGTTGTGAAATTTTGAACACCCTTCTGTAAGATACAGAACACACATTTCTTCAGTACTTCACGAAGATTTTAGTCTGTCCGGTGAATTTCCCTGTGTTCAGAAGGGCATGATTGACAGGTGGATTAGCCAATTAGGTATGTACATGGTCTGTCGGTGTTTATTTATGTATGCATTACTGTTTTGTGCTTTAGTTGCTGTTTATCCAAACCTCCACTGCCACAGGTCAACAGGTCAGTTGTATTGACTTGGCCCACAGACCTACTTGTTGTTTGTTTGTTTAGTCTTTATTTCCCATTATTCTATATCACTTGTACATTTATTGATTTGTTTTTTCCACTTCCAATTCATTATGTATTCATGTATTTATTAAAGAGGACTAGTATGCTTTTTTTTTTTTGCTTTCTAACATGTTATAAAGTTGTGCCCTCCATGCATGTTTCAGTATTTTCGCGATCTCTCCTGGACCTTATTCAAACTCTTCTTACTGTTAGCTGATTCTGTACAATGCTCAACCCACCAGCCTACGTCACCCACGCTCCCACACGACAGTTCTCCATAAATATACAAAAACATGATACAAAACTGTACACAGCAACTTTACAAACCGGATGTGATGTGCGGTAGTTTGATCTGCGGAATGCCATGTTATAATGCCGTGTCGTTACCTCCTCAAAAACATACCTGGAGTTGTGTTTTGTTTCATTCACACATGTTTTATTAGTCTGTCTACATCTCCAAAGTTCAACCTGTTCCACCTTCTGATGTCATGAAGCGATAGTTTACAGCCACCTTTTTACCTTTAGTTCAGTAGAGATTGGCAATTCCAGGGCTGAAATCATCCAAATGATTCTAGTGAAGGTCTGTGGAGTTTAAAAACACAGTGGAGAACTTCTTGTATTACCATTTCCAGTTTGAAAGAAGAACTCAGCTTAAATGCGCAAGCTTTGTGTGTTAAACATGTGTGAATGCAACAAAAAAGCATTTGCGATGAGAAAACAACATGATAACCTACTGGTAGATCAGAAAACCGCATCATATAGGGTCTTTAATTTACTCCAAGTTTACTCCCAACTTTTCCGATTTACAAACCACGCGATTGGACTGAGGAAGCTGCCTGATCAGGAAGTGTACTTATAATTATAATGGCACCAATGAAACCTGGCACCCCTCTCTGGCTTCATTGTGGATCTTGGTTGCATCAGTTGATTCTATGTTTAGAATGCGCCGGGACCGCCTGCCTTCCGGACACGAGGGGGGAAATTAGACTGGGAAATTGCGAGTGCATATATCAAAAGGATTAGTGAGTTGATGGTGATTGCGTACAGGGTAAAGTCCCCGAGGCCTCATAGCTGTGGTGAGGTACAGAGCAGAGTATTTACTATGGTAAGACCAAGTATACACGCAGGATTAGGCTCACAAAGAGTAGTGTATGACCTTGGGTGGCACTGTGGAGGCTAGTTATTGTATGCTGCTAATTGCTGCATCATGGTTGGGTCATTTTAGGACAAGAAGGAGTCGCAGTCAGTTACCATGACAATAGGAATATGTGGTACAGTGGAATTTGAATTTGAAAACAATGTCTCATATAGCAACGATCTTACTTTACTTTTGATTAGATTTATTTTTTCAAATTTCATAATAAATCAATCTGGAAAAAATATTTAATGTAATAAATAACAATAAATAATAGTTGTAGATTATAATTTTAGAATAATAAAACTCCATATTATTATAATATCTACGTAGTTACTTGCTTATGAAACTTTAAAGTTGCACTGTGTGACATTTCTGGATCTGTAGAGGGTCCGCCACCTGCTTGTCTCCATGGAAATGTTATTGGTTTGTCTAAAATGTTCCGCAGTATAGATTAAACCTATCTATCATATGGGAGACAAGCAGGTTACAGCACTACGCTATATTACAGTTCAGATCTGTGGAGAGTCGCCCCTATTCACAGAAGGAATTCATGTATTTTTGAGCAACAGAGCAATAATAATTGTTATCTGTTACTCAAATACCAAAGGGGATGTCCAAACCTCTTCTCCAAAGACTCTTACCCAGCATTCCCATGGGATACTGGCAGGCCCGTGTACTTCCTGGTCCTATTGACTACACCAAAGATTAATACGCCCAAATATAACCACCGCACACAAACCCAGGCTATATTTAAGTGCTCCCATAAACACACATTGTATATTAATAACAATGGGACAATATCACAGGGCCCGAGTCGGCATTGTGTCCTTACATCTGCCGCTTTTGTCCACCTCGTCCCACAATGCACCTGGGCCTAGTATTATTGTGTAATGATATGTATGGTTCAGTGTAGCCACTCTTCCTGTAGTCCTGTGTTATTAGATATTACAGACGTTATGGAGAACTACTACACTAAGAATACATACTTTTTTGTATTCTTTGACTTTCACATTTTCCTTTTTGTTAAACAGAGTTGAATTTGAAAAGAGTAATTTGAAAATGTATTTAGTTACAGTATACGAATATCTGCATTGAAATGTATATAAACAATGTGAATTCCATGGTCCACAGAATAAAATACTTTCACTTTGAGTTGTATTTTATTACAATACAAAAAACTCAACTCAACTCAACTCAACTTTATTTCTAAAGCACTTTAAAACAACACAGTTGACCAAAGTGCTGTACACAATAAATAACAAACATCAACAGGTACAGTGACAGGAACAAGAATAAAACAATACAAATGCAGGTAAAAAGTCAACTCTCAACTGTGTTAAAAGCCAAGGAAAAAAAGTGCGACTTTAAAAGGGACTTAAAAACAGGTAGTGATTCAGTCAGCCTGATATGCAGAGGGAGCTGATTCCACAGCCTCGGAGCGGCCACCGCAAATGCCCGATCCCCTCTCTTTTTTCTCCTGGTCTTTGGCACACAGAGGAGAGCCTGATCTGCGGACCTGAGAGCACGAGGGGGAGTGTGAGGTACAAGCAGGTCAGACAGATACTGAGGGGCCAGACCATGGAGGCATTTAAAAGCAAATAAAAGAATTTTAAAATCAATGCGAAAGTGCACAGGGAGCCAGTGAAGTGACTGAAGGACAGGGGATATGTGGTCAAATTTACGTGATCCTGTTAAAAGACGAGCGGCTGCGTTCTGCACCAGCTGTAAGCGGGAAAGGGAGGTTTTACTAAGACCAGTGTAGAGTGAATTACAGTAATCTAAACGAGAGGTAATAAAAGCATGGATTAAAATTTCAAAATTGTGGCGAGATAAAATCGGTTTCACTTTGGCCAGTTGCCTCAACTGAAAAAAGCTGGTCTTCACCACAGAGCTAATTTGGGCATCGAGTTTAAAACCATAGTCCATTTTTATGCCTAAGTTTGTCACTACTGGGCTCACAGCCTGGGATAAGGAACCCAACTCAGTAGGAGGAACCACAGCAGCATCACTTGGAGAGAACAACACTACCTCTGTTTTTTTCTCATTGAAGTGAAGGAAGTTAGAAGCCATCCATGCCTTGACTTCATCCAGGCACTTCACAAGAGAATCAGACTTGTTCAAAGGGACATACAACTGGCAGTCATCTGCATAAAAGTGAAATCCTATCCTATGTTTTCGGAGAATTGACCCAAGAGGCAGCAAATAAATTGAAAAGAGTAGAGGCCCGAGTACCGACCCTTGGGGCACTCCACAGGATAGGGGGGCCAGGGAGGACACAGCATCACCAACATGAACGGTAAAACTACGGTTGGCCAAATAGGACCTGAACCAGGATAAGGCCACACCCCTAATGCCCACCCAATGCTCCAAGCGAGACAATAAAATCTGGTGGTCCACTGTATCGAAGACCGCGGTTAGATCCAACAGCACCAGAGTTACAGTGTTACCAGTGTCTGAGGCCAGAAGGATATCGCTAAAAACCCTTAACAAAGATGATTCTGTACTGTGTCCACTTTTAAAACCTGACTGGAAAGTTTCTGTGATATTATTTTCATTTAAAAAAGAGGTCAATTGAAGATATACAATTTTTTCCAGTACTTTGGACAGCAGAAGGAGCTTAGAGATTGGTCGGTAATTGGTGAGCTCAGAGCAGTCCAGGTTGGGTTTCTTTAACAGGGGTTGTACTACTGCATGTTTAAAACATGTGGGCACAACTCCACTGGCCAAGCTTTCATTTAGAATTGAAAGGACCTGGGGTGCCAATATGGGAAAAACCTCTCTAAAAAGACGTGGGGGGAGAACATCATTAGGGGAGCCAGAAAGTTTAATTTGATCAAGAACTTTTTCTAAAAAAGGTAAGGTTACAGGTTCAAATGAATCAAAAACTACAGAGCAAAAACTAGGCATGCCAGGATCATACTGGGGGGGACTAATCATCGCCCTAGTAGAAGCAACCTTATCAATGAAAAAATTCAAAAAGTCCTCACAAAGTTTTGGGGAGGCCTCTGGATAATGGTGTTGTTGGGCATTGAGAACAGTTTTCACTGGTTCAAATAGCACCCGAGAGTTATTAACATTAGAAGCAATAATATCAGAGAAATGCCTGTTCTTAGCTGCCCTAACAGTGACGTGACGTGATACAAGGTACATTTCTAATAAGCCTACTGTGTAATACTTAAAATGCATAATAAAGTACTGGGTATTTCTTAGAATAGTTAGGACTACTCTAAATCAGTAATCTGAGTTAGGCTTGTCAAAAGGATTGATATTGAGTAGTAACTACAAAACAACTTTGTGTATTAAAAACTCAAACATTATGAGACCTCCTGGACCAACTATGACCAGTAAATAGTCTAATTCTATCAATTAAGAACCAATATTTTGGAGCTGATACACAATCCAGCAAATTTCCATGGATCAGTGCCAATATTCGATGTCAGCATCAGTGCATCCCTTGTATTGAGCTTATTCAACACAACACTAAGCTGAATGTGTATTTTGGGCCTTTACTTAACTCTACACTGCTGTTAAAGCATAAATGTAAAATCCACTAGCAGCTGCTATTAGGCTACTTCAAACTACACCATTTGTACATAGAAAATAATGGAATAATGGCTAGTTAAAGTATCCGTTGCTGTGTTGTGTGCTGGTTTCCATACAGTTGGCTCACGCAGCGGCAGGTCTATAGGATCAATAGCATTAGGGTTAGCCAGTTCATTGGTTTAATTGACCCCATGCTCGATAATGTCCGCTCACCCCACATCCAACTGTGCTATGAACTTTACAGCAGTGGACAATGGAAACGGTACACAAACAAATGCAGATAGTCGGGTAGGTTTGGATTTTGGTGAGTCAAATACATTGCTTTTTAAAATAACCATTAGGCCTGTTGCTAAAATGCACTTTTTTCCCTTCAGTTTGCCATTTTTGAGGTTTCACTTTTTACTTCCTGGTTGAAATTCATGTCATCACACTAATGAATTCCATAAGTGTTACCTAGTGAAGCTCCTCTGATGTATACTGAAATTATAATTTGACAGATCACAGGCATTATCCCTTCAAATTACGTTAAAATGAGAATCATTGTGTATTGGTTGTCAACACTGCAGAATTCATGCTACTGCTATGGGAGCAAAGGCTTTTCCTCATACACTCACAAGCCCACGTATTGATACTTTACAGCTGATGTTATCAACACTCTCTGGGGGTGTGATGCTAACTGTAGGCACTGCGCTGACGGAGCTTTGTTAGACTTTAATCTGGGCTTTACTGCGCTGCACAATCTGATCAGAAAGAACTGACTTAGTTGCAAATACAACAAGTGAACCGATTTGTGTTGTTAAACCAGTTTCTCGCACATCAAATTATAGTCATAAGCTAGCATTTTTTCAGTTAGTCACTCTCATCTTTTTTGTTGAAGATCAAACTCCTAAACAGGACCATGAACGCTTGTATTGATCACAGGCTCCTGAAAATGTGCTCCTTAAATCCATTTTGTATTTTTTCTCGAGTTTTCAGGCTTGTACTTTATAATAAATTGAGTTGAGTAAAACATGGTTAAATTACAGAAGCAGCATAATGATTTAAGTTCTCATGTTGGCACTCATGGTGGCATTGCATTTCCATTGTATTCTTGAGCAAGACACCAATTTATATTAATGTGAATATCCTTAAAGAATGATATTAGGAAGGTAATATGCGCCTTAAGGAATTGTAAGATTTAGATTTCAAATTTCATACACATGACTTATCTGTGTCCCCAGATATGAGGCAGTATTTTTGTAAAAATTTGGTGTTTTGGTTTTCAAGACAAAGCAAAATAAGCCCGACATGAGTCTTTCATTTGAGTTGCCAGTTCCTCCTCATAAACAGATCTGGAGTTACGTTTTGTTTCAATCACTCATGTTTGAGTAATCCTTTACTATTAGTCTGTCAGCATCTCCAAAGCTCAAAATGCTCTGTTCCACCTTGTGATGTCAGGAAGTGGTAGTTTTCATGTTAGCAGCTACCTTTTACCTTTAGTTCAATAGAGATTGGAAATTGCAGGGCTGAAGTGAAGGTGTATGGAGTTTATAAACATAGTGGAGCATTCCCACATGACATCACAAGGTGGAACAGAGTATTTTCAGTTTGAGGGAAGAACTCAGCCTAAATCTGCAGGGTTTGTGTGTTAAACATGTGTGAATGAAACAAAACACAACTCCAGGTGTGTTGGCGATGAGGAAACAGCATTAGAACAGATCAGACAATAGCGTGATACGGGCCCTTTAAACTGTAACCTATATTCCCACATATTGTAGCGTATACTCTTGAACCTTAAAGACCCCCTTTCTCCCTCTCATTCAGTCTGATTTACACACTCAGCCTCTATTACTCCTATGAGCCTGCCACGCGCCCATGGGTGACATCTGGGAGCCTTTGTGCACTGTCAGCCTAATTAGATGCTTGTATTTTCGGCTGACGGACGGGAGGGGGGCTAACATCTGCTCCGACAACCGTGGACGGTGGGGGGCCCAGCTGAGGTCGCCCTATCCCAGACGCACGCACCCAAAGCGGGGATAACAGCCCAATGATGACACTTAACACCCCGGAAGAGCTATAAATATTAATAAGTTGAATTTCGCTACTGTATAGGGAGAATCACGCAGCTGCTATCTTAACGCAGCCGCAATCCTATTTGATTATTATTGTGATTAGCATGCTAAGCTAGTGTTTGTTAAGCTAATCCCGGTGTAAAGTCTATGGGAGAGGCAGCGTAGCATGTTAGCGCGCAACAATAGTGGGCTTATTGCTAGTACAGTGGAGCTTTGTGAAGAGGGCTTTATCTTGGCATAACAGTTTACAAGAGGAGAGCGGGCGGAGCGTTTTTATGACATGAGAAATCGGTTTGGAAGTGGTCGTAAAAGAGGCTGAAGATGGCAAAGGAGTGAGTCACAGTTTGCACTGTACCGCCATTGTGTTCGGAAATAAACAATATGGAGGTCAAACAGCATGGAGACATAGCGCGGTAACATTTTGCCTCACAAGGGTTTTAAGTGATAAAGTGAAATTAACTGGATAAAATGCACAACCAGCCGCATGAATAAATAAAAATATATATATATATAATAATACAATACAATTAATTAAATTAAATTACAAAATATAAACAATTATGCAATTATAATACATAAAGACTTAAAAAAATAAAATGCCAAAAAAATAAATAAGGAAATAAAATAAGATAAGATTAAAAATAATAATAAAATAAAATAAAAAAATAAAAATAAAAATAAAATAAAATAATGGTAACTTAAGTTGACCCGGACATTGTTTTTCTAGTCTCAAAGTTGCATCTAATTCTCAAGAAAAAAAACAAAACAAAAAACTATAGATTCTGCATTGCACATTTTGACATTTTGTGTTTCGGCTACTGCATTATAAAATAAAATAAAATTACAGTAACTATTATAATCTCAAAGTTTCACCTAATTCTCAACAAAAACACAAAAACCAAAAAAATACCATCAGAAAATTCTGAAAACATTCTTTCAATTCAGCTATTGATCATAGATTCTAAATTGCACATTTTGAGTTTAGGCTACTGTGTTATCAAAATAAACTATATTTTTCTCCAAATATAAGCACAGTCTCAAACATGCTTCATAGTTTCTCAAATTTAAAATCTTTTAAAAAATAAATTACAGATTAGCAAACAATAATACAATTTACATGACCTCGTATGACCATAATGCATTTACACAGAATGGGCAGGGGTCTCTGTTTGGAGGAGAGGTCAAGACCCCGCCGGACACTCACCAAATGCTGCAAATATCTGCAAGAAATCAATTTTGAGTAGGCGTTGGCATATTTATTATCTACTGACTGCGACTTTAATTTTAGTGTCCATCTGGAACCGAAAGTGTACAAGTGCGTTTATTTCTGCATACGTTTTCAATTAAACTTCTCCTAATATTCCCACCGTGTCCAAACCGGGATCAATACCACCCCAGAAAAGGGCCACATCAGGCATTGATCGCCGCGGTTGGTTTGGCAATGGGAACTCATTCATTTTATGTGCTCGGACGGGTGAGGGAGGGAGGGGTGGGTGGTGTGAGGGGTGATTATAGGGTGGACTTTTAATTTGGTGGGGCGGTGGGTTAAGGGGGGTAAGGGGCAGTGGCGGTGGGAGGAGCGGCTATTACTTTCCATTCACTGGGGAGAAAATTGAAGTGTGCGCGGGGTCTGATGTGGGTTTTATTTTATTGGGGGCTGGAGGGGGAGGGGAGGGTGGATGATGGGGGTGATTGGGGGGGGGGCACAGATGGCAGAGGAGGGGACTTGCGCTGCAGTGCCCCTGCTGGACAGTTGTTGTTCACTTGCGCAGACAGCAAATGACAGGGCGTCTATTCAAAGTGTACAGTAATAATAATGCATTAAACTGCTATTGTAGCCACAGCTGCCCTGAGGGTAAACTGACAGAAGCGAGGCTGCCAGTCCGCACCATCGGCCCCTCCGACAACCACCACGCACTCACACACTCACCAACACTTGTAGGGAGTATTATAGACTCAGAGGTATAATACTCCCTACAACAGAAGCATAGCCAGACTGGACTGGACTAGACTGGAATGGACATTATCACAGTATGTTGTGGGGTCTTGTACTGATGTAAATAAACTTCTCTTGTGTTACAACTCCGGTGTCACATCTCTTCAACTCTCAGGCTACTACCATTTAATCGTTTAGCGTCACATGCACATGCACACAGTACATACAGTATGTAGTATAATTCTTATGTACCTTCCAGCAACATGAGTAAATACATTAAATATAGATTTATGGCCTTGGTCAGGATGCTCTCTGTGGTGCAGGTACAGATGTTTTTCTACAATAGTAAATGCCTTGCCTAATGACACAACAACAGAACAGAATTTGATCCGAACAGAAATCAATCCTCCAACCTTTGTGTTAGGGGGAATGTGTTTGGAGTTTCTGGCTTCAGTTCCAACGCTGGTTAATATGGAGTTGACTCAATGCTTGGTTTAAACTTCAAACACACTGACACATGGTATTAAGGGCTGAAAGGAAAATAAGCCAGTCCATCTGTGTAATGTAATAAGACTAATGACTGGTCATTAATCATTGTCTCTTTTCACTTTCACTTTAATAATACATTTATATTGCGTAAATTGACTCATATTGGTGTGGTATTGGCAGTTACTTAAAGAAGACATACTAGAGTTATAATCTATGACACCCGTGGAAAATTATCACAATATTCAGCTAAAACAATTTAATAAAAGAAACAAGACCGCTGACTTCCGCGTTAGAAAACTGTGGTGCCCAGTGGGAACTAAAATCACCGTAAAAATCATGACACCAAAGAGTTACCACCTCCAATGGATAGCTGCATGACATTGGCAAATCCTACGTGTATCACTGATTAAAAAACTACAGAGGAGTGGGCGTATGCCAATGGTGGAGAAAACGTGACTTCATCAACATGGCGTCTTGAAAATAAGTGATTAAAGATTACTCAAACAGGCACAGATCACTGCAGATACAACTTGTAGAGGGTCAAAGTGTATAGAAAAGTATATAGAAAGTGATAAGTTGTATTATGCACCGTTAAAGTACAATGTATGGTCCATTTAGCCACTGCATTTGACCCAAGCTTCCTGATCAACTTGGTCAAAAGTACTTATAGCTAAAGGATATGTCTTCAAAACAGGCAGAACATGCAAAAGTGAGACAAGTGAGGTATAACCACCACCAAAAACTTTAAAAATCCATAATGCATAATACAGAACTTAAAATGGGTCAAACAACACGAGTATCTTAATAATGTCTCCTAGGAGTTTGCATTGACAGATATTGCAGCAGTCTGTTATCATGTTGTCAGTTCCACAGATATGGAACAGTGTATGTGTATGTGTGTGTGTGTGTGTGTGTGTGTGTGTGTGTACAGTGAGCTATCAGAGGAGTGAGACATACAAAAGGCCCATGAGACATTTATAAGTCATTATCCTGTCTGCATCACAACACAAGACGTGACACACAGCAATGCATTTGAATAACTCCAGTCACGAGTTGATCTCAATCTAACTCTGTCATGAAGTGCTAGTTTTCAAGTTAAGTTTACCTTTAGTTAGTAGAGATTGACAATTCCAGGGCTGAAGTTATCCAAATGGCTCTAGCAAAGGTGTATGGAATTTAAAAACACAATGGAACACTTCCTGTATTACCACATGACATCACAAGGTGTTAAACATGTGTGAATGAAACAAAACACAACTCCAGCTATGTTTGTGAAGAGGAAACTACATTATAACATACGTCAGAAAACAATGGAATATAGGCTCTTTAAAAATACATATTATGCATTTTTGTGGCTTTAAAAGTTGGAGCTCCCTCTGCTGGCAGCAACTGGAATGAACAATCAGAAAGTAAACAAATGTAGTCCTTATCTCCTGGAAGTGCTATGCTAATAGAGTCGTGTGTTTGTTGTTAACACAATTTGTCCACAGTCCAGTGATGGTTTATGGACTGTGTAAATCTGTATTTTTACCGACAATCTGGACAAATTGCGAGCGGAGCATGTTTTTGAGTGAAAAGATGACTTTGGGTTAATGGATTACTGAAACAAGCGTGGATGACGCAAATATACAACTCCACACATGTTTTGGATAAGGGGGCAACAATCAAGCTAAAACTACAACTATAACAACTACAACAACAACAGCAACTACTACAACAACAGCAACTACAACAACAGCAACAACAACAACAGCTATTACTACTACTACTGCTACTACTGCTACTACTACTACTACTACTACTTTGGATTAACGGACTAATGAAAAAAGCATGAATGAACCAAAAATACAACTCCACACATTTTCACGTTTCTGATGAGCGGACAACATTCAAGCAAAAAATAAACAAATAAAAAATTAACACCAAAAAATCACCCTCTACTGGTGTTAACTTGTAACACATCGTAGTGAAGTCAAATAAAGAGTTCCAATGATCAGAGTCTGGTGAAGGTATGTGGACTTTAAAAACACAGAGGAGCCCTTTATGGATTAGTTGATGCCACAGATGAAGTAAATATGCAAGATTACCCAAACATCTGATTTATTTTTTCTATAGCCAGAGCTGTCCTGAGGTAGATGGGTGGAAACCTGGCTGGTGGGTGAGGTGTCTTGCCTAAGGACACAACAACGGTATGCGCTAGAGCCACTGCTGCCCAACTGTGGCACCTGGTATTCGTAGTACTAACCAGGTCCAACCATACTTAGCTTCTGAAACCAGCAACTTCCAAATTCCAATACCAAACAAAATAACATGTCAAAAACTTAAAAAAAAAAAAAGAAGTAAATATTGATAATTAAATGCATTTTTGTAGATTTTGTGTTTTTTCATGGTATAATTACTCTGAAAATGCCTGTTTTGAAAGTTGGGTGGATCTGTACGTACATGTGTTTTCGGATTATCTTCAAAGAAATACCTGCAGACCATTACATGAGATCAGCGTCTGCAGTAGAGCAAATATTTCACTTACACAAAGCACATCCATCCTAAAGGGCAGGACCTCTTAGCCAATCAGCTTTCAGAATCCACATCACATGAGGGGTCATGTGATGTGGATTCTGAAAGCTCAGGACCAAAGAGCTTCTGTGTAATGGCTTCCGACGCTTGTGTCAGGAGGTAAACAATGAGCTGAGAAAATGGGTTTTGTATGTGTTTTTTTTAGATTCAAAGGATGTGACTGAACTGGTCTGAGAGGTTTGCAAAGTCAGCAGTGAATAGGCCACTTTACAAACTTTAAAAGCAGTTTAGAAAAACGTTTGAAAGTAAAATTTTCAGTTTAAAAATAACTGGGACTACAACGACTACTACAACAATAACCATACTACTACAGCTACTACAACAACTGTAACTAGTACAACTACAACTACTACAACTACAACTACAAAAACTACTACTGCCTGTGATAACAATCTGGACAAAATGTAAACAGGGCTTTTTTGAGACTTAGAGGAAATTACTTTGGATTAATGAAGCAAAATACAACTCCAGCTACTACTACTACTACTACTACTACTACTACTACTACTCAGGAGTGATATACTACTCCTGTTGTAGCCACGACTGCCCTGAGGTAGACTAACAGAAGCGAGGCTGCCAATCTGTGCCATCATGTGGATGAAGTGTCTTGCCCAAGGACACAACAACAGTATCCCATCCTAGTACTAACCAGGCATACAAGTTGGTATGGCCAACCACTGATATGGCTTATAGTTGTAGCAGAGTTTGTAGACATGCACATACTTTTAACTAGTACAACACAGGCCTTGGGTATCTTCAATACTTTTTTTTTTTTTTTTTTTTTAACTTTAGCCTACTTTTCAGTACTGCAGTTTTATGTAGTAGCAGAGATGCACTAGTTAAAGCGTTCATCCACAAGCCTTTAAAGTTGGCAGTTCAATCCCAGCTCGGACCTGTGTATACAGTTGCTGTGCTCCTGGGCAAGACACTTCACCCAAATTGCCTGTATATATTAGTGGTCTGGAAGCCTATATGGCACTGATTTTTAAATATAAAGGTTCTATATTACACAAAATTTACTTTTGTGAGCTTTAAGTCATGTTCTAATGTTGTTACCTCCTCAAAAACATACCTGGAGTTGTGTTTCGTTTCATTCACACGTTTGAGTAACTCTTTATTATTAGTCTGTGATGTCATGAAGTGGTAGTTTTTAAGTTAACAGCTGCATTTTACCTTTAGTTCAGTAGAGACTGGCAATTCCAGGTCTGAAATCACCCAAATGATTCTAGTGAAGGTGTATGGAGTTTAAAAACACAGTGGAGCACTTCCTGTATTACCACATTTTCTGTTTGAGAGAAGAACTCAGCTCAAATATGCAGGGTTTGTGTGTTAAACATGTGTGAATGAAACAAAACACAACTCCAGATATGTTTGTGATGAGGAAACAACATTACAACATAGATCAGAAAATGGTGTAATATGGACCCTTTAAATCACTGGTAGTAACATCTCGAAACAAAAAGGCGTAACTCTTGTCCCAAGTTTATTTGCTGCATATTGCTTTCTTTCACAATATTTTTATAACTTTAAATCTACTAACGTCTGTCTAACTTCATATATCACTTGCTCCAAATCTTGTAGCATTCCTCTAGCACTACACACAGCCCTATCAAATCATACAGGAGCCCAAAACTCGTGCACGCGTCCTGTCGTCCTGTTGCTAAGGGCATTCCCTGCTCAAACTTCCCCTTTAAGAACCCAGCGCGCTTCCTGCCCGTCTGCGTGCACGCTAGTCTCATGATAACACTAGCGGTAAGAAAATAAAGACAAAACAACAGTATAGAGAGGAAGAGGGATGGTTTTATCACAATGTAAACACGCAGGGCTGATGTATGGGGAAAACTGTACTATGTCCAGGGAAAAAAGAAGTGGGGTAGCGACAGATAGACAAACAGCAGGCCCAATGAACTCTAGGGCCTCTGGGTAAGGCACAATCACATGGTTAGTTATGGACAGAAGAGCATCTGGTGTAAAATGAAATCTTCCAAATAACTGCAAGTAGTTGTCAAAAGTATCATAAATCATATACTAAGAGTTTGAGCAGATATTGATACAAAAAAGGACAGAAATGAGCCTTTCCTGAATGTGTTTAGAATGATCTTGAGCTGTATCAGAACAAGTATAAGAGCACATAGACTAGTATACACCCATGGACCACTATGGAACCTACCTGGACCACTGAGGGAGTACACACATAAGACCACATGGGAATCTAAAAGAAAGTACTATGATTTAATGTTGAAAATCACATTCTAATAACACATTCTAATTGCAAGAAATGAATAGCTGACTGTTGAGACCTCTGCTAAAAACACTATAGGCAATATTGTTAACTATTAAAGATGCACTATGTAACTTTTCTAGTCTGGAGACAAGCAAGTCACACCACCACCTTTCCAAGTTACAGATCAGATCTGTGAAGAGGCGACCCTGCTCATAAGAATGGCATGTTTTTCAAGGTAAACTGCAAAATAGACTTCTTACAGCCATACTGTCTGAGCAGTCAAAACAGTAACATCTCTGTGGAGACTGTTTTGAAGTGACAGAAAAGCTGTAAAGTGCACCTTTAAAATCGTATTTATTCTAAAAACAAACACTATAATGAATGATTCTTTAAAGCCACAGTATGTAACTTTTCAACCAAAAACTAAACTAAAATAACAGCATGGAAATGTTGTTCCTTTGGCTAAAATTTTCCACAGTATATGATTAAATGTATCTATCGCCATGAATATGTCCATGGATCTATCTCAGTGAAAAAGTATATGGTTTTAACTTTGTGTTTCCATGGAATCATACAGGTGACATGCTCCACAAGGTTACATACTGCGCCTTTAATTCTAAAAGGATTTTTTTTTTTCATTGTATACTAATGTGTGGGGTAAGTCTGTTTTCAAAGTAAAACACATACCCACTTTGCTGACCTGTCTGACCTATTTCCACATGAGCATGTCCCTGCAGGGGTTCCGTAGCTCATAACCTGCACACAGAACAGAGCTGGAATGTAAAGTGGCAATTAGCAAAAAAAAAAAGTTACTAAACCAAAATGTCACATCTGACCTAAAGCAGTGTTTCCCATCCAGCGGGTCAATCAGGTTTAAAGACGCAGTATGTAACTTTTCTGGTTGAGGTGTGATTGCGTTACCTTGAATGTTCCGTAAAGGTTTATCTAGCATCTATTAAATTACATGTGTTTTTTTAGGTTTAGAAATACACTGAAAATGATCTTAATGTGAGTGGGCTTGCCTCTCCTCAGATCTGACATGTAACTACAGTAGGTCTTGTGAAGTTTAAAGGTCCTATATTACACAAAATTGACCCTTGTGAGCTTTAAGTCGTGTTAGAATGTTGTTACCGCCTCAAAAACAGATCTGTGTTGTGTTTTGTTTCATTCACACATGTTTGAGTAATCCTTTATTATTAGTCTGTTTACATCTCCAGATTTCAAAATGCTGTGTTCCACCTTGTGATGTCATGACGCTAGTAGTAGTAGTAATAGTTTTCAAGTTAACAGATACCGTTTACAATTTTGAAAGAAGGAGGGAGGGATTCTGTTTTACAACTATCTCATGTATTTTTGTACTTTTCTTCTTAACTTTTCTTCACAAACTTATCTGATGTAAAACTATGATAAATATTCACCACAGATACTATCAAACTACCAAACCATGTCAGAACGAGAAAAACATGTAAACCTGCCATGTGCACTTTAAAGATGCATTGTGTAACTTTTCTTCTGGAAGGTCAGTCAAATGCTTTTTTCCATGGAGACATTATTGCTTTATCTGGAATGTTTCACAGTATGGTATTAAACCTTTCTATCATCATGGAGACCAAACCTTACCAAGTTACAGGTCAAATCTGTGGAGAGGCGACCCCACTCACAGTCAGAATGCCTGTTTTTGTAGGCATTTTTAAGCTTTGAAACCACCTGTAATTGAGTACATGTAAAGTAGAGCTGTTTAAAGTCATATTGTGGAACATTCCAGGCAGAGGAATGACAGTGATATCCATGGAAACAAGCAGGTGACAGACCCTTCACCAGAAAAGTTACTCAACGCATCTTTAAAGTCTATTTTCTCCACATGGTAACTCAGCATGACTCCTCTTACCCCTTCCTCCTCACTCCTTCGCTCTCCCCCTCCTTCCTCAGGGGCCGTGATCCGGAGCGGGGCCTCTGGCGGGGTCCCCAAACATGGCTGACCAAGCGGGTGGGTGTTTAGGTTTTTTTTTTAATTCCTCCTAAGCAAACAAACTGTGTCTCCTGTGGATCAAAAAAGTCTATATCAGAGAGAAGACTAGAGTCCCAGGAGCAGGGAGGAGAGGAGGTCACATGACATCACGAGCAGCTGTTAGCCGTAGCGCGTGTGTGTGTTTTGTGTTTTGTGTGTGTGTGTTTGTGTGTGTTCACGCTAGCGCAAGTCCAGCTACAGCAGTGCTCGCATGTGATGAGGTTGTGGCCATATGAATGATAGATATGAGGAAGTGCGACTGCTTATGGGCTCAGTTCAAGACACAAATCAGATCTGTGGAGAGGCAAGTCTGCTCAGTAAGAACGCATGTTTTTCTGTTTGTGTTTTTGAGAAATGGATCATAACACATGGAACTGAAAGAATGCAAGATAGAAAAGTTAAATGACATACGGAACATTCCAAGCAAAACCAGGTTGAAGTGGGTGTATGCAGGAATAAAAAGTATAAAAAATGAATCTGATGGGGAAACTTCATTAAAACATATATTATAACAGATTTATTTAGTTATTTACAACCTTTGTGTAACTAACTAGCATTGTGTAACTTTTCTGGTGAAGGGTCTGTCAAATGCTTTTCTTCATGAAGATGTTATTGGAATGTTTCACAGTATGATATTAAACCTTTCTATCTTCATGGAGACCAAACCAGACCAAGTTACAGGTCAAATCTGTGGAGAGGCGACTCCGCTCACAGTCAGGGTGCCTGTTTTTCTAGGTGTTTTTTAGCTATAAAACCACCTGTAATTGACTAAATCTAAGGCAGAGCTGTTTAATGTCATACTGTGGAACATTCCAGGCAGAACAATGACATATCCATAGAAACAAGCAGGTGATGGACCCCCACCCAAAAAGTTACACAGTGCATCATTAAAAGAACTGTATGTGGGCTGTGCTCTTACAGTTTAAAAAAGATACTTCAATCACAACTGAACAACCTGTAGAGAGACACATCCAAGTTTGTCTCATTCTCAGTATATGGACAGTCCATGTCTCATGTGAAGCTCAGAACCTCCAGAATTCACTCCCTGGGCTGCAGAGGCTGCACTAGCACTGACTCATGATGGCTGCAAGTGCTGGGGTTTAGGTAGAGACCATTCAGATCAGAGAGAGACATTTTAGTTTAAACCAACTGGATTTCAGCACTGGAACTGGCAACCCAAATGAGAGACTCGTGTGAGGCTCATTCTGCCAAAATAAATTGTCCATCATGTTCAATGTTTTTATAACTAAGATTAAAGCAGCACCATGTACAGGAGCATTAATCAAAGAAACACTGAAGACATGTTTTATACGGGACTATAGCTCTGAACTCAATTCCATCTGCAGTCCCTGAGATACAGACAACACAGAATACAAAAATAGCGTAAAATTCAATTCAATTCAATTCAATTCAATTCAATTCAATTTATTTTTGTATAGCCCAAAATCACAACAAGAGTTATCTCCGCGGACTTCACAAAATTGTTGATTAATAAAGCAGAAGAAACATTCATAAAACAAAAATACAGAATGTTCAACAACAAGCAGGCAAATGGATGATTGTCCCAGCATCTCCTGTCCTTAGACCCTCCTTCTCGGCAAGGAAAAACTCCAAAAAACCCAATGGGAAAACGGAGAAACCTCGAGGAGAACCACAGTGAAGGAGAGATCCTACTCCTAAGGACGGACAGGCAGATAAAACTACTAATCTAGCAGGACGAGGACAGTTAATCCAGGATAGGGAAGGAGAGGAGGGGTCCAGGTCCTCGACACTAGGGGACAGCAGCGGTCCAAACTGGAACAGCAGCATCTGAAACAGTTACACTCCCCAAAAGGGGAGTGGGACAGGGACAACATGTGAATAGCAAAGAACAGACTACGAATGAACTAGTAATTGAATAATCTTAACAGTAGGAGGAGAAAAAGTAGGAGAAACCAGAGGACAGTGCTCAAGTTGCCATACTTTCCCCAGTAATATATCTCCTAGAGCAGCTTAACTAGGCCTATGGGTTTAGTTTCTGTTCCTAACTGACCTGACCATAAGCTAATTCAAAGAGGAACGTTTTGAGCCTAATCTTAAATGTAGAGACTGTGTCAGCTTCTTTGACATGAGCAGGGAGCTGATTCCACAACAAGGGTGCTTGGTACCTAAAAGCTCTACCTCCTAAAGTACTTTTAGCGACTCTAGGAACCACCAATAGTGCAGCATTTTGAGAGCGGAGTGAACGGTTAGGATGATAAGGTACAATTTCATCTTTAATGTAGGAAGGGGCCATGTCATTTACAGCTTTATAGGTTAGAAGAAGAATTTTAAATTTTACTCTAAACTCAACCGGAAGCCAATGAAGATTTTTTAATACTGGAGTAATGTGCTCTCGTTTTTTAGTACCTGTTAGTACTCTTGCTGCTGCATTTTGAACCAATTGAAGGCTTTTTATAGAGCTTTTAGGGCAAGCTGCAAGCAGGGAGTTACAGTAGTCTAACCTCGAAGTGACAAAAGCATGGACAAGTTTTTCTGCATCATTTTTTGGCAGTACATTTCTAATTTTGGCTATATTGCGTAAATGAAAATAAGCCGTTTTACAGACATGGCTTATGTGTGCTTTAAATGAGAGCTCTTGATCAAATAGGACTCCAAGGTTTCTTACAGTGGAGCTGGAGGCTACACTGACATTGTCCAATGTGATTATCTGCTCAGAGAGTCAAACTTTACATCGAGCCCAGCTGCAGGCCGGGACAAAACCACAATAGAGTCTCGTAGGTGTTTAGGGCCTAATAGAATGACTTCAGTTTTTTCAGGGTTAAGAAGTAAATAATTAAAGGTCATCCATGTTTTTATGTCCCTCACACAGTCACTAAGCCTTTCAATTTGATTAGTCTTATCAGGTTTCATTGATAGGTACAGCTGGGTGTCATCTGCATAACAGTGGAAATCGATACCGTGCTTTCGGATGATATTACCTAACGGTAGCATATAAAGGGTAAACAGAACTGGACCCAGAACTGAACCCTGTGGCACACCGTAGGCTACTTTAGAGCACTGTGAGGAGCTCTGGTTTACATTTACAAACTGGTACCTATCGGATAAATAGGATTTAAACCAGTTGAGGGCAGTTCCTCTGATGCCCACATCACATTCCAACATACCAGCTGCGGGGAGGTCACTGGGGAGCTATGCTGGCTAACGCTAGCAGCCCTAGCTCTGACGCGGTCCGCGCTCCCTGACGTTACAATCTGACTATAGCTGGGTCTAAAGGCCTCCAATGAGCGGATCCGCGTTTCTAACTCAGTAACCCTTGCCTCCAAAGCTACCACTACACTACACTTCACGCAAGTAAGCCTATCGTCAGTGAAAGAGCAAGGGTTCTCACTCCACATATGACAGCTTGAGCAGGACAGCGCAGTAGCGGTGCTAGAAGGCCCAGCCATGATGCTAACAAGTTAGGCTAACAAGCTAGGCTAACTCAGGCTGGAACGAGAGTATAGGTGCTTTGAATCCACAAACTATTGAGACTAGATGTACTACGAATGGATTAAAGACCAATCGACTAGAGCTGGTATGGTGAAGAGCAAATTGATTTGGGATAAGTTCGTGGATTGAGACAAAAAGTAGAGACAAAAGGTAGAGAGAGTCTAACACACAGTACGTAACACAGCACGTAAGCCGAAAACAACTCACCGGATGTGACGCCGAAAACCTGGCGTCACAGGTTTTCGGCGATCAATGCAATCTATATACAAATAGTTATAAAAATACAATGACATTAAATATATCTATCCCATTCCCACCCTGCTCCTTCTGGGCCCTTAATCAGCTTTAAAGGTTTAATTTAGTTGTTAGTTATACGTTGCTTTTCCTACAATAGTTGCACTTCATGTTGGCACTTTACGTACAGTTCCTTTAAATATAACATTGTGCATTAACTCTTTTGTGTTTATTTTAGAATTCTAAACTTGAACATTTGGACATAAAACCAGCCACACTATATCCACATGTTCATAACCAAATGACCAAACTGTACAGCAGCTTTAGAACGTCCTTTTTAAACCGAGAATCGTGACATTTTCTCAAATCCGTTGATCTCATTATGAAGGCCACCCACAGTGCATTCTTGTGGACTACGATGAAATATTTTCCCATAATGCCATTCATTCCTGCCTCAGAAGATCACTGCATTGCAATACTGTCTGCTCATACAAACCCAATGAGTACGTCAGCTTCAGAGTACAGGATACTTTTACTCAAGTCAATAGCTTACTGGAGTATTTTTAGTGTCAGTAGCAGCAGTAGCAGCAATAGTAGTAAATGCATAGTACAGTTACAAATACTAGTAAAAGTATTATTTATCAGCCGTTGCATAGTGGTAGAACTAGAATACTTTGCATTGATTGTAATCCATTAGTTTTAGTAGTAGTAGAAATACTTGGAAGTAATATTGGTATTATTAGTAAAAAAAAAAAAAAATAGAAGTAAGAAGCAGAACCATTATGAGCACTTGTTCAATAATGAGTAGGTAAAAGTAGTAGTAGTAGTAGTAGTAGTAGTAGTAATAGTACTAGAATTAGCAGGAGGTTGTAAAGTACATATGGTTCATTTCTACTTCATATATTTGTATTTCAAAAAAAGTGTAAGTTTTGTAGTAGTAGTAGCTAAATAGTAGTGACAGTGATTCATTTCTACTTCATGTATTTGTCTTTCAGTTCAAAATTTTCAGTTTCTCAAGTTTAAGTTTATTATTATTATTATTATTATTAGTAGTAGTAGTAGTAGTAGTGGTAGTAGTGGTAGAGGTAATAGTAGTAGTGGTAGCAGTAGTAGCTAGATAGTAGTGATAGTGATTAATTTCTACTTCATGTATTTGTGTTTCAAAACAATTATTATTATTTTTTTGTAGTAGTAGTAATAGTAGTAGTGATAGTAGTGGTAGTAGTAATAGTAGTAGTGGTAGCAATAGTAGTAGTAGTAGTAGTAGTAGTAGTAGTAGTAGTAGTAGTGGTGGTGGTATTTCGTCACCATTTGAAGTTTTGGACCATTTTCACTAACAAATTAAACCTTTATCAAAATCGTGTCCTTCAGAAGAGATTCTGAAGCCCAAACCTCGTCTTTCATCTGCTCTGCTTTTAACACGAGAATCCAATTATTTCTAAATGTCATCCACTGATCACTCCCAAATATAAGCCTGTGTAGTACTGTAGTAACTGTAGTACTGACGCTAACGAGATTAGAGAAGCATGGGACTATGAGAGGACTTTCAATTAGGACGTGGTAATTAGATATTTGGACGAGCTGACAATCTTTTCTTGGTAAATTAAAGATACGCCAACACATTTTTGGGCTGATTTGGTTAAATGTCATTGGGTTCTTATTGGTCACATTGGTCGCAAATGAATTCAGATTTCAGATTCAGATTTAAAAAAATGTAAAGCAGGTCTAAACCAGGATTAAACCGGGTCTAAACCAGGTCTAAACCACAATTAAACCCTCTATTAAACCAGGACTAAATCAGAACTAAACCAGGTCTAACCCTAGGATTAAACAAGACCTAAACCAGGACTAAACCACAATTAAACTTGCCAATATTAAACCAGGTTTAAACCACCAATAACAACTAAATCAGGTATAAACCAGGCATAAATCAGGACTAAAAGAAGACTAAACCATGTCTAAACCAGGTCTAAACCAGAACTAAACCAGGTCTAAACGAGGACTCAACCAGGTCTAAACCAGGTCGTAGTAGTAGTTAGTATAGTAGTGTGTAGTAGTGGTAATATTAGTACTGATAGTAGTAGTAGTAGTGGTAGTGATAGTAGTACTTACATGTAGTACTTGCATGTTGTTATTTTAGTTACAGAAAAAGTACTAGTAAAAAAGTAATAATATAGTAACAATACTTTGACAATAATAACATTAGTAAAAGTAGATGTATTGCAGTAGTAGTAGTATAGATGAACCATTAAGTATAAATGGTTCATTTCTAATGCATGTATGTATTTCAAAACAATTCAAAGTTTTGTAGTTGTTGTGAGATGTGTGTCTAACTCCTATGTGCATAGAGTTGTGTGTGGCGTGAGCGTGAGCGAGTGATTGTGTGCGTGCCCCTGGTACACAAGCTTTTAAATGAGCCCGCGGAGTGTATGGGTGTCTATGGTGTGTTCCTGGTGTCCTATTATTTACGTACATTACGGCAAATAAAGTCACAAAACTCTTGAGCAGCAAACTGGAGTGGTTATTGGGCTCTCGCACAATAACAAGACGGTTCTCCCCTGTGACCACAGTCTGAGGACCGAGACAGGAACGGTTTAACAGCAGTAATAGTAGTAGCAGCAGTAGTAATGGTTACACAATGCACCTTCAAGTATCAGTTGTATGAGATTATCTTACACACAATAGCTGTGAAAAGTCTACAGAATAAACACTATTCTTCTCTGTCAGTGAATCCCAGTCGTATTGTGTTATAAAGTTACTCCTCTGTGAGAATTCCTGGCATTTTGGCTGGTCCCATCTCTCAAAATCTGCTTATTTTTGCGCAAACCATCACCTCTTCATAATTTGTAGCTTTTAACTCAAGGTCAGACAAGCCATGCGTTACAAAGGACTATAAAACTCCCGCCCAGAGAATACAGTGGCAGAGACAGTCAATGTGTTTTCCCATTTATCTCCAACGCATCCCAACGGAGCAGTTCGGGAGCAGTAGTAAAACAGTCAAGTCCATAAAAATACTACTCCTCAGGTGCAGCTGTTTACGGGCCAAGTGCTGTCTCCTGTCAGTAATGGAAACTCCGTAATGTCCCCAAAGTGAGCTTGAAAAATGTACTGCAATCATGTGAGGATTTGGTGTGTTTAGGGGTCTGTTTTTACCTACAAATGTATAACACAAATACAAATCTATGTGTGTGGGGAGGAAACACTTGCTGTTTTTAGAGATAGCATTATAGAGGGGGTATTATGCAAATTCATACTTTTTGGAGCTTTCTACCATGTTATAATGTTCCCCCATCAAAAAACCTGAAGAGGTTTTAGATGCCGTCCATTCATGTTTGAGTAATTTAGCAATCTCTCCTGGGCCCTATTCAAATCCTCCTTACTGTTAGCTGTAAGATTTTGTTCAATGCTCCACCCACAAGCCTAATTCACCCATGCTCCCACACGACAATTCTCCATAAATAAACAAAACAGGATACAAAATGATAAACTACGACTTCACAAACCTGATGCGTTTGCATTGTGATAGTGCTCTGAAGGGGGAGTGACTTGAGAGACAGCACACGGAGGGGAGACTCAGAACATTAAAAACCAAACTGAAAATTATTATAACATGTTAATATGTTGTTTTCGGTGAATATAACATTTTCAAAACAATAGAAGGTCACATGGGGATCTAAATATACTATGTGTTAGCATCTCATAAACTAATATAAGAATTGCATGCACTTCAAGTTATTTATGTAAATGTCTAAAACTACAAGGTCTGCCGATTGTTGTTTTTTTTTTTTTTTTTTGCAGATATTTTGATGTTTTCAGAGGATATTCTCCTACTTAAATAATGGCCATTTTGCAATCTAATAGCCGTGTTTGCTTTTATTCATATTATATCAATTTGATTGCATTTTTTGGGCAACCTTAATTCTCCATACCCGTGTTTCTCTGCGGTCAGGGAAGACATAAATATGTCCTTGCTAGCTTGGCACAAAGCAATTCCCACTTTCAGTGTTATATTCTGTTGTTTCAATTGGCAAGACAGTACTTCCTTTATATGGTAATGTGGCTGTAACTTTATACATAACCTTTGAAAGATCCAACAAAGAGGTTTTCAGAAATAAATCTGGCATGCTTTTGTTTCTTATTGCACATTACTTATAACATTCTGAAAACGGAAGTCTCCCAAGTGTGATATTTCTTGACATTCCATGGAAAATAGTGCCTCCTTTCAACAGCACAATCTCCAAACTGCATTCCGAATAACAAATTGATCAAGTTAGACACAAGTGGAACAAACCCTAAGTAGCAAATCTTACACTTTCTTCTATATTCCTCATTCATTTGTCATCTGACCCGGGACTCACTCCTCTCTTCACCTCCTAAGTGCTTTCGATGACAGCTCCGGTTTTGGGACTTGGCAGGTGTAACCTTTTTCTCCATCACTATGTGTTTTGCCTTTATGAGCGAATTCACTTGGGTTCGGAGGAGATGACTGTTCGGCAGCAGACGGCAAAGATCTTAAATCAGGGGTGTGCTGAGCAAACCAAGACTAAACCAAGCTTAAATCAGGTCTAAACCAGGACTAAAACATGTCTAAACCAGGTCTGAACCAGGACTAAACCAGGATTAAATCAGGACTAAACCAAGACTAAACCAGGTCTAAACCAATTTTTAACAATGTCTGAACCCCAACTCAAGTATGACTAAACCAACTATATACCAGGTCTAAACAAGGACTACGCAAGGACCAGGGCTAAACAGGTTCAAACCAGGACTAAACCAGGGCTAAACCAAAACTTCAGTGCTTCAGTCCACAAAAAACAGCACAGAATGATACAAAATGACACTGTGAACTATCTGGGGCTGGAAGATTTGGGACTTGGCAGGTATACCTGCTTTCTCCATCACTATTTGTTTCGTCTTTATGAGAGAATGCACTTGGGTTGGGAAGAGGAGATGACGATTCGGCAGCAGACGGCAAAGATCTTAAATCAGAGGCGTGCTGATGTCAGGGAAACCACGGGGGCGCTGCTGAGGGGAGAGGGAGAAGCGGAGGGGGGCTGTGTCTTGTCAGAGAAGAGAGAGAAGATTCAGCGTTCACAAAATGCTGTTTTGCAGATTTGAATGTGAGATTTTTCATTTTTTATTAAGCAGTTTAATGCAGAAGACAAAGACAAAGGAAGAAAGAGGTTGTGGTAAAATTATAGAATGATGTGCATAGTAAATATATATAAGACTGTGGAAGAATGGTTAGCGCAATGTCATGTATTATGGATTTCCAATAATTAAAGGCACTCTACTTGAAACAAAAATGTGAAAAACTTAAAAATGTTTTCATTATGGTTTGCAGTGGTCCAAAATGATTCCTCACTTTCCTAACGCATTCCTAGCATCCCAAGTTTATTAAGTGCATTTCCACAACAGTTCCAACAACTACTAGCATGCTAAAAGTGCTACTTCCTGGTTCTCAGAGGATAAAAAGGCTTTATAATTAGACGCAGACAGTACACAGCAGTAGTTTTGACCCTAAGAGCTGCTTTTACAATGTATCTGTGCAGGTATAGTCCCTTTAAAGTTCCCTGTTTAACTTTTCTGCTACTGCTCAAAAATATCTTGAAAAACTGCATTCTTATTGTGAGCAGGCTTGCGTTTTCACCGGTCTGACCAGTAACTTAGCCTTGTGGTGCTACGTACTTGTCTCAATGGCAATAGATAAGAAAAAATCCATAGTCCATTGTTAAAAACAATTTTCATATTTTTTGAAATTCTACTAAGAACATTTCCTCTCTTTCAACCAATCATAAAGGCATGGTTGAGTTGCATGGGGACTACTCCTGTTTTCCATCTTTTAAATGCAATACAGTATATTTAAGTCACCGTACATTTAAACATACCTTTTGCCTATTTTTCGACCGATGTACAGTAGGATCTATGGACCATCACTTCATTAATTCATTTCATGATTTCTCTCTCTTTATTTATCTCCCTTTTGTTCCTCCCTGTGCAGTTTGCAGAACAAATGTCAGGCCAAATGGGGGCAGTGGAGGAGGGAATCGTGCGGCTGTCTGGTGCGATTCTTTCCACTGGCTCTGAGGTGAGGGGATGGGGAGTGGAACCAATGGGGCTTGTGTTTTCTGAATGGGGCTGTAGCAGTGCCAAAGCTGGGCTAAGGGGCCATCCTCACCTCCTCTACTCCAGAAAAGGAGGACAGAAACTGGGTAAGCACGCTCCCATGTGGACCTTAAAAGAACCAGGTGGCAAATACGCTACTTTAAGTACTTGCTTTTCAAAGTGTATTTTATCATAAATTTTGTGTACTACTACTACGTTCTTTTATACTAGCCTTCATCAATGAGCATCGCCATATTTTAAAATCTACCAAGCAAAATCTACCAAGATATGACCCATCCAATCTAGCATTTTTTCTCATTGCCTCTACTACTACTACTACAACTACTACTACTGCTAATAGTAGTACTACCACTTTGTTTGTATTGATACCGGGTGGGCGGGTCCGTTGTATAAGCGCCGTCAGTGGCTGCAGGATCCGGATGCTGTCTTGCCTGAGTTGGACTTTCTTACTCCTCTCCCCTCCCCTGTTGCTAGTCCTGTGTAATGTTTGTACTGTGTTTTGACTATGTTGCTGATGCTCGGAGGTGTTTTTATTTTGTGCAATCATTCCATATGATGCCCCTGTCAGGAGCATGGTCTGGGGTTGATTCACTTTTGTTTTTTCTCCTCCCCCCCCTGTCCTCATGTGATGCTGTATTTCATTTCTACTGGAATTTCCCCACTGTGGGACTAATAAAGGCATATCAATCAATCAATCAATCAATCAATCAACCCTTCCTCACTGAGTATGATGAGCTAAATTTCTGCCAAGATATTTTTGAGGTCATCAAAAATCACCTGTCCTACTTATATACTCTACTATACTATACCATATCACTACTACTACTACTACGACTTACTTTTATACTAGCCATCATCAATGAGCATCGCTATAGTTTAAAATACTACAATATCCATTGCCTTTACTACTACTATTATTACTACCATTTTGTTTGTTACAAAAAGAAGATTGTTTGATACCACCCTTCCTCAATGAGTATCATGAGCTAAACTATATTTATACTATACCATACTACTACTACTACTACTACTACTACTACTACTACTACTACCACCACAACATCACACTTCTACAAGCTGTTCATTTACATAAGTTTTTCCTCTGTATACACATGATACGTGACCACCAGTTTTCTCTCATCTCATCATCCGTGCTAATTTACCAACTCTGTGCCTGCAGCCCTATGCAAACACCAGAGACAGGCTAGCATTAGCACTTCATTTCTTTTCATTATCCTGTTCCTTTTGTGGACGGAGTGAGGTTTTGCTGGGTCCCGTCCGGCTCTTTCACATGTAAAAAAACGCGTGGCGGTGACAGCTGACGAGATCATTGCACTGTAATTAGCCCTGGACCCCGGACAAGCTCTCAAACTCACAAAAGACGCTAAATGTATGCACAGACTGAACAGACTGGGCAGAGGTTGGATCAAGATTAGAATGTGTAAGCCAGTTTCAAATCAAGGGGTTTAAATGACAGTTACAAGGCTTTTTCAATGGTAATGAAAAGATAGTACTGTTCTATTGAAACATGTGAAGGGGTCCCACAAGGGTCAATACTAGGCCCTAATATATTACTAGTGCCTTTCAATAGGTTTACGAAATTACAGACTGTGTTGGAAAACAAAGCTGAATATTCACCATTATTTCTCCAAAATTAATACACTATTTTTTTCAACATCCATTTTATTTTTCAGTTTACTTTTAAACTGTAAACTGTTTTGTAGTATGAAAAAGAATAGAAAATGTGGAGAGCCATGTTAGAATGTTGTTACCGCAATAAAAAAAAACATAGCTGGAGTTGTGTTTTGTTTCATTCACACATGTTTGAGCAACTCTTTCTGTCTACATCTCCAAAGGTCAAAATGCTCTGTTCCACTTTGTGATGTCATGAAGTGGTAATTTTCATGTTAACAGCGATTGAGAGATTCAGAGAGAGATTGGCAAGTCCAGGGCTGAAATGATCCAAATGATTCTAGTGAAGATATATTGAGTTAAAAACACAGTGGAGCACTTCCACTTCCTTTTCCATTTGAGAGAAGAACTCAGCCTAAATATGCGGGGTTTGTGTGTCCAACATGTGTGAATGAAACAAAACACAACTCCAGGTATGTTGTGATGTATGTGATGAGGAAACATTATAATAACACAGATCAGAAAATAGAGTATTATGGTCCCTTTAACATCCATTATTAATTCTCAGTGAAGACATTAAATACCATCTTAAATTGTCTTTTGTTTTTAATTTTCTGAAATGGAGTTCCACAAGGTTCAGTCCTGGGTCTTGACATATTTTATAAAATCATATTACATAATGTCAAATTTATGATTTAAAAAAAAAATTAAGTTCACTCAAGCTGAACTTTTCGAATACCCAATGGCAAATTAATTCCTTGCTTTGAACCATCCATCACTCACTGGTGCTGCTGGGTAAACGGTTAGAACCAGACTAGCGCCTAAGGTCTATCTCCACATCTTTTCACATGAAAGACTGCTCATTGAAAATGTACATTAAATTAGAATAATATATTTTATGGGTTTGCTAGAAACTAAAACTTTTCAGTAAAATACCATACTTATTTTTCTTATTTTGGATCTTATATCATTACTCTCCACAGGTTTAGAACTTGTGGACTGAATAATACTAGTTACTACTGACTTAACTGACTGAGTAATATTTATGCAATACATATACGCATATACAAATACTGTGCAAAATACTATACAACATTAACTTTTTTTTTAAATGTTTTTCCTGAGACCACATGAGAGGCTAGCTAAGTGGATTTTTGAGATGCTACAGGCTTTTTACACCATATGTGGCAGAAGATCTTTCAGAAGAAATGCTTCGAAGGAATGGACCATTTCATCACCAACCGAAACACCAGAGTGGAGTAAGAACAAGGCCTTTCCTGTTGCGTTGACGTGGTTCTCTCTGGACACTGCAGTGATTCTGTAAGGTATCTCTCTCACTCTGTCTCTCTCAACTCATCTCTAAATGAACACAAGTAGTAAAGTAATTCCTGTAAGCTTTTAAAGTCCACCTTTACCAGATTTACTCTTACCATTTAACATTTACATCTGCATCATTCTCTGTGGAGAGGCAACCCCGCTCAGTTATGTCTGTTTTTCTAGGTATTTTTGAGCTATAAAACCACCTGTAATTGAATAAATGTAAGGTAGAGCTGTTTAATGTCACACTGTGGAACATTCAAAGCAGACCAATGACATATTCATAGAAACAAGCAGGTGATGGACCCCCAACCAAAAAGCTACATAGTGCATCTTTAAGTAACAAAATTTGCAAACCCTCCAGAAAAGTTACAGTCCTATATTAGTAACATATTTGGATGAAAAATATACATTGCCTTAACTCACCGGCCGCTCTGTGAAATCTATTAGCCTATATGTGTTGGTTTTCACACTTGCAGGCCATAAATCACTACGCTCCAGGGTGGCCCACTTCTTCCAAAATATGAAAAATGAAAAAAAAAAAAAAAGTTAAAAAAAATATGCTCGGGGGAGACATTTGGACGCTCTTCTGACAATTCCATCCAGAGACACAGGTGTGATCAGCTAACTGTGAATAACATGGGACACATAAATCCCATTTTCGTTGGATTTTTGTGGAAACTACTGAAGAGAAAGAGTAGTTTTGGAAAATGCGATTAGCAACAAAGACACAGGGACTACAGAGATTTAAAAAAAAAAAACAAAAACAGCTTTGAATAGTGTTTGGGTAGGGTCTTCTTATCAGTGGGGCTGAATCATCAGAGCAAAAAATTCAAAATGACATGCATGTATTGTTTTTTTTTTTTTTTTTTTTTTTTTTTTTTTTTACAATTTACAAGATTATAGCGCCACACAAAACATAATTCAATTCATTTTTATTTTGGACTCATGGTCCATTTTCGATAGTATTTGCAATATGTATTTTGGAGATGACCAAATTCACAGAAACAGCATTGGCAAAAGGAGAAATTCAATTTGTCAACTGGACAAACGTTTATTGAAATTGAAATAGTAGTTAGCTCCTCCCTTCAGGCAGATATAAGGCAGTGTCCACCAGCGTCTGACCAGAAGTGAAGCAGCAGCTTGGATGAGCTGCGAAACGTATTCAACCAAATAAACTTTTGTCCAGTTGACAAATTGAATTTCTCCTTTTGCCATGGATTCTACCTGGACGACTGAGGGATTCTACACAGAAATAGTAATGTATCATCAAGTTTTAGGTCAGATGAATATGCAAATCACTATCCATAAAAATAAAAATTAAAATAAAATTGGTATTAAATGCACATGAAAGAAATAAAATCTAAATTTTAGTGTAAAATGTATACAGTATGCAAGAAATCACTTAATCGCTTATCTAGACATACTCCAAGCTGCTCTCCTCTCCCACAATAAGCCAAATTTCGTGTATGGTGTCTCTCATCCCACACTAGGCCTAGCGGACACATTACCCAGGTCACGGAGCTCCTCTGTCAGCCCGCTCTCCTCTGACTCTCTCCTCTGACGGTGGGCTTTGAACCAGGAGATCTGAGCCCGCGCCTGACTGACCCACGATGACAGGTGAGCCAGGTGAGAAAACAGGGGCAGTGAATCTCCCATGGGAATCGTGCGAGCGTTTACCCTCCCAACATGGCCAACACTGGCTTTGAAGTATAGACACAGAAAGGGTCTATGTGGATGAGGTGAAACGAAATGCTCTGTTGCACCTTCTGATGTCATGAAGCGATAATTTTTAAGTTAACAACTACCAGTCCTACAGTACAGATTGGTAATTCCAGGGCTGAAATCATCCATATGATTTTAGCGAAGGTATATGGAGATTAAAAACACAGTGGAGCACTACAACATGACATCACAAGGTTGAGCAGAACTTAGCCTAGATATGCAGGATTTGTGTGTTAAACATGTGCGAATGAAACAAAACAAAAAAAAAAACACAGAACTTCAGGTATGTTTGTGATGAGACAAAGAAAGAACAATATAACATAAATCAGAAAATAAACTCTTAATATATATATTTTTTTGTTTTTGAATTTGTGTTTTTAGTGAACAAATGAATACGGTATATTTGTGTTACAACATTTACCCCATTAGAGATTTAAAAGTTCTGAATTTTTTGTTGGTAGAATTTGGTTAACCAGGCCCGTCCGCATGCATAGGATGACCCCACATCTGCTCAGTCTGCTACGGTCTAACACGAGTGGGTCAAAGGTCAAGAGTCACTATCTTCCTTAATTCCTTCCTTCCTTCCTGACCCCTCTCGGCGCATCTGACCAGCGGGATTCACATGCTAATCGCAACAGGATTCCACCACAGAGTGAACTTGTTTCAAAACGATTCCTTCAGGCGGGAATCGAGTCTTACGGGCTTGAGGTCATATGTTGGTCAGTGTGGAATGTTAAAATATACAACAGTTTGGATTTTTTTTGTGTTTTATGTTTTTATTTTGTATTTTTTTATCCAAATATAAGTAATCATCTGAATTAATGGAAAATTATTGTTTGCATTATTGTGTGCCAACATTAACTCCAATAAGTACTACTAGTAATTGTTATAGTAGCAGCAATACCAGGAGCAGTAGAAGTACTAGTTGCAGGAAAACAGTTATATATACTGCAGTAGTAGTAGTAGTATATCAGTATTTGCAGTACACTTACTAATACTAGTACAGATCCAGCTTTGGCAGTTCCAATACAGATATGAATACTTTGACTTGACGTATCTGCCATATATTCAGCAGTACCAGTGTAAGGACAGAAAAAGGTGCACTGCGTAACATTTCTAGTGGAGGGTCCGCCACCTTTTTATCTCCATGGAAATGTTATTACTTTGTCTAGAATGTTCTGCAGTATAGATTAAACCTATGTATCACACGGGAGACAAGCAGGTTACAGCACTATGCTACATTACAGTTCAGATCTGTGGAGTGGGGCCCCTAGTCACAGAAGGAATTATTGTATTTTTGAGCAACAGAAACATCTGTATTGACTAAATGCTAGATGGATATGTTTAAAGTCATACCATGGAACATTCCAGACAAAGCAATAACATCTCCATGAAGACAAGAAGGTGGCAGACCCTCCACCAGAAATGTTACGCAGTGCACCTTTAAATTATAGTTAACTTATTACACAACAAAAGTTAAAAGATTATGAGAGGTTTTAGGCCAAAAAAGTTCATAGTCTTATTACATCGAGTGGTGGAAAGTAACAAAGAATAAAAGCAGTAGCGTGCGGTGACTTTTATGGGTAGGCAAGCAGACTTCGATAAACCAAGACCATATAGTCCATTAATATTTGTATATGGGACTGCATTTGACACTCTATTTGTACAAACAGGGTTATTTGTTTCTACCCTTACACTTTATTTATGCAACTGAGCCTTCAGGACTGTTCTTATCTATGTCATTATTATAATGCATCTAGTAGCAACTATATGAGATGTACGGCAGATTGCGGCTCACCCTGGTTTTCCCGTCTGTGTTGATACATCCTTTTGTGAAGTGGCTGTTTTGTTTCTCCAGTGTAGCGCCCCCTGCAGTCTTCACTACACTGAATGGAGTAGACCACATTGCTTTGTTTGTGGCTCGGTGTTTTGTCCTTAGGATGGACCAGTTTTTGTCTTAAAGTGTTTGTGGGGTTGAAATAGACTGGGATTTCATGTTGTCTGAAGATCCTCTGTAGTTTTTCGGAAACGCCAGCCAGGTAAGGAATAGTTACACCCTTTCTCCTGGGCTCTGGTTCTGTGTTGTCCTGTTTCTTTGCTCTCTTCGTTTTATTGAAAGTCCATTTAGGATATCCACAAATGGAGAGAGCTTTCTCCACGTGTTGTTCTTCTTTCTCCTTTCCCTCTGTGCTTGTAGGAACCACTTGGGCCCTGTGTTGTAATGTCCGAATGACTCCCAGTTTGTGCTGCAGTGGGTGGTGTGAATCAAAAAGCAGATATTGGTCGGTGTGTGTGGGCTTCCTGAAGACCTCTACCTGGAGTCGCCGGTCTTCTCTTTTCGTTACTGCACAATCTAAGAAGGCCAATGTGTTGTCCTTGGCATCTTCACGTGTGAATTTGATGTTCTGATCTACAGAATTGATATGTGCAGTAAAAGGTTCCAAATCTTGAATTTTGATTTTTGAGAAATTATCATCAACATAACGATACCAGTGTGTGGGTGGAGTGCCTGGATATGAGGCCAGGGCACTCTGTTCAAATTGTTCCATGTATAAGTTTGCAATGATAGGGGAGCCCATTGCACAGCCGTGGATTTAATGACGGCCTGTATTTCTAACTAACATCTAATCATTACAAACGCAAAGCTATAAACAATGACTTGTCGCTAGAAGCGAGTTATTTTTAGACACTTGTGTTGAAAGTTAGCGACACTTGTGCTGAAAGTTAGCGCTGCTATTGACGTCTCCTGCCGCACATGCGCACTCTGGGAATCGCCGCACATTTCCGGTTTGAATCAGGTTCCCATGGTGATGACGCGGTCCGCTGTGGTCGTCAGTACGCATGCGCAAACCTTTAAAACAACCGCTTCCAACATGTGCCTCCAGGCCTCCGTAGAAGGGCAAAACAACATGGGACATTCAGAAGTGCGGTTGTTGCAGTTTGCTCAGTGACCAGAAGAGTGCAGTAAAAAACACCACCACTACAACCATGTTTCAAACAGACTGAAGTGAAGGGAAAACGCGATTATTTGGATAATTTGAAACGATTTAATTATACACGCGATGATTTTAGATTCCCCTGACCGCACGCCACTGAATAAAAGTATAATATTTAAGTAGAAATTTTAGGTGTCTGTACTTTACATAAGTCAGTTTTACAGTGGATACTTTCACCTTTACTTCACTACATTTGAGAACGCACGCGTATCTGTACTTTTTACTGAAAAGTAAAAAGTACTTTGAAATGGCTGAGACTTTTTTTTTAAGCACATTTTATTTGCGCTTCAGTCCCAACTTTGAGCAAACCAAATACACAAAAACGGCAAGAAAAATTAAGAAATCAGTGGAATCACTTAAAATGAGCTGAATGCTTTTTCAAAATGACTGCATTTCATCCTTTAATTGTTCTAAAAATCTCTGCAAGATACTTTTACTTTTTACTCTTTAAGTACCTTTTAAAACAGGTACTTTAATACACTCACACTTAAGATTTTTTCATGTGATACTTTTACTTGAGTAATGTTTTGCTCTTGTATTTGTACTTTTACTTAAGTAACAAAATTCAGTACTTCATCCACCGCTGACTACATCCAATTTTTTCCAGTATCGGCACCAATATTCTTTACCAGTATCGTATCAGGGCATCCCTATTAGTACTAGTCATGGTATCTGCATCTATTTATTGTAGCAACAGTAGTAGTAGTAGTAGTAATGGTGGTAGTAGTAGTAGTAGTAGTAGTAGTAGTAGTAGTAGTAGCAGTTGTGAAGTTGTTGCTATAGTTTAAGTTATTGGTATAAAAAAAACAACAACAACCAAATGTTTAAATGGATTTATTTAACTCTATAGTGTTAAAAATAGTAATTTCTTATGTAAATTCATACATTTAAAAAATTTTGACCTGACAACATAATTTCAAAATTATATCTAAGAGCATAAATCAGTGTAGGCACTTTCGAAATTTTGTAAAACACGACGAAAAGCTGAGATAAATACGTGAAATTCAAAGTGCTGAGATGTTAAGTGAAATTGTGCGTTACAGGGCTGCACCTCCCTCTAGTGGTTGTAAACAATTATTGCAGAAGAATTAGCTTCGGTCCTGAGAAGAATGGCAGAGTTAAGGCATTGTGGTTTGAGTTTAGTAGTTTAGTTTCGGTTTTAAATGTTGTAAAGAGATAAATTTACAAAAACATTTCTTTTCACATGTGCTCTGGGTGGTTCTGCAGACACGTGATGAACTCCTTGACCTCTTTGCCCTCGAAACAGATCTGGTACACCACGACGAAGAGCGGAAACCTGCACGATACAAACGATTATTAGACGTTTTACAGGCTGATTCTCCATATATTTCTGAGTGGTGCTGATGCGGTGATACAGACTTGTCCACCAGGTCCTTCTTCTGCAGGATTTTGTAGATCTCAGCGGACGTCTGTGGACCTTGGAACTTCTGGCCGTTCAGCATCTCCGCCTCCAACTCAGCGATGGACTATAGAAGAAGAGTCAGATTTTAAACACAGAATAAAGGACCAAATAAACGGTTGGGTTACAATTAAAGGGCTTATATTAGGCCGTTTTCTCTGTTCTAATGTTGTTTCCTCATCAAAAACCTGGATGATGTTACGTTTTGTTTCATTCACACGTTTAATCTCTACTGAAATAAAGGTAAAATGTAGCTGTTAACTTGAAAAACTACCACTTTATGACATCACAAGGTGGAACAGAGCATTTTGAGCTTTAGAGATGTAGACAGATAATAAAGAATATAATGAAACACACATGTTTATGTGTGTTTCATTCACACATAAACATGTGTGAATGAAACAAAACACAACTCCAGGTATGTTTTTGAGGAGGCAACAACATTTTAACATGGCGATAAAGAATAAAGTTCTATTTCAGACAGAGATTCATAGAACCGTAAGTTTTGTGTTTCCGACTCATTTTACAATATTAGTACAATATAAATGGATTTTAAAATATAAAGAGGCCAATCAGCTTTTGGATAACTCATTTCCAGACAACATGCACATGATAAAAAAGAACGCAGCACAAATCTGTTGTCTGATTTCTAAAGTTATCAGATTATTAAAATGCCATGGCAACAGTGAAGCCTGATGTTGGTAATCGGATTTTTTCTGTATTTTCCAAATACAGCTACTCTAAAATCCACTGATTCACCTGCACATGTCAGCAGGTGTCTTTGGGCTGTAAACGCACACCAAAAATCAGATCTCATTACTGAGTTACCCGATTACTCTCGATCAGATCAGACCGGTACCTGTCGTTTTGCCCTTCAGGCGCTTTCCAGTTAATTTAAATGCAGAGACTTTTATTTTTTGAAATCTGTGTTTTTATTTCTGTACTCCACAATATTCCAGTGAAAAATAAGTGAGTGAGATGAAAACGCAAGTTGGTAAAAAGGCAATAAAAACGGACTCAAACAGCTCAAAATCAAACTTACAGAAGCAACGCCTGTATGTATACATTTGTACATTGAATTTGTGGAATTTCACGGGTGTATAAATGACTTAAAAACGAATTAGTAAAGTTTTAAAAGACATTTTTATAGTAGTCAGCCAAGTCAGTTATTTAAGCAAACAGTAATTTTCTTTGTGTCACGCAGGCTCATATTAATGTGTCAATGATAAAAACATTGTGATAAATGCATTTATTTATTTGTTATAACTGCTTTATTATAAGTTACTGAGCTTGCAATAATACTTGTACTGGAATGTGATATTATTATAAGAGATCGCTGATTGTATTTTCATCTTTTTCTCTTGCAGGTTGACAGCAGGTTGACAGCTTGAATGTCTATATTTGTGTAAAGTGAGTCCACATCTATTGTAAAAAATAAAGCGTGTGGTGGAACTGTGATGGTATCGAGGAGAGAAATGAAATGGTATGTGTCCTTTATGTAAGAGGGGTGTCGAATAGAAAGAGGAGTGAGATAAGATTCAATGTAATCAGCTGTGTGATATGTCTCACTATTACAGTCTGACACAATGGGACGACCGGGAGGGATAAAGAAAGGCAAGGACCATTTTTCTGGATCTTTATGGATTTTTGGGAGCATATAAAACCTCCTGGGTCTGGGGTTGGTATCTCCCTTGAGAAACAATCTCTCTCTGTCTGTGATATAATGTTTTTTGTGAAGTGTGTCTATAATTTGGTGAACCATCGGAATTGTATTGCCAAAAATGGGGGCATCTAATTTAACATAATAGGTCCTGTCATCTAATTGATGGTGGCCTTCCCAAACATATTGGTCTCTGTCCATCACAACCACTGCACTGCCCTTATCTGCTGGTTTAATAACTAATTGTTTATTGTGAACCAGTTTTAAAAGGGCCTCATGTTCAACGGGAGAGAAGTTAGACCGTTCTCTCAACCGTCTGAACATGGAATTGAAATCCTTCAGGTCCTTTTTAATTAAAACTTTAGCCTCTGGTGGTAATCTATCAAGGGGTGGAGCCCAATCAGTGGGTGTAACAAATGAAATTTGATTTTGTGGGATGGATTGTCCTTTAAAAAAAGAGCTATTTTAATTCTCCTATGGTAATTTTGAATGTCCAATTGTAATTGTTGTTTTTGATTTTTGGTAGTATGAATAGTAGGGACAAATGTGAGTCCTCTGTCCAGCAGTCGTAACTGAGTGTCTGATAAAACAACCTTTTTAGCTAATACAATAACATTTTGAGGCCTAAATGTTGTTAGGCCACTCTGCCCCGTGACCTGTGACCTTAAGGGGCTGACAAGTTTAAACACTGGCACCAGTGATTAAACATGGCACAAGCAGTGTCCCTGGTCCAGTGAATATTGTCACGCTCTGTTTCAAAGAGGTCCTTGTGGAGTAGAGGAAAGAAGGGCACATTCTTCTCCACATATTCATTCAGGGATCTCAAAGTGGTCTTCTCCTGAATGGTTAAACTGGTGGAGAAGTTCACCAATGGGACCCAGACCTGTGCAAAGGGAAACCTCCCTCTAGCAGTGCGCAACGCCGCCTGCAACTGTTTTAGGGCGGTCTCCCTTGCCTTCTGACCTCTACTATTAAGCCCAAAAGCCAGTACCAGCTTTTCCACCCTGGTGAAAACTATGGCATTATTCAAAAGGGCCTGGGCATGTCGGAAATTGGCTCCTGGGAAACTGTCAATCTGAAGGTCCTCCACATTATGTGATGATATGCGGGAAAGGTTTGAATCCCCAATAATGAGGAATTTTTTATTGACAGTCAAACCCCAATCCACCATTTTCTTGTTTGTGTTAATGTGCCTCAAAACTGTATATTTTCCTCTGCCCGGGGAACAGAGGGAGTGCAAGAGATCAGCATCAGCCAGTGGGCCCAATTCACCATCAGTCAAAGTCTCAAAATGGGATGACACAGGCTGATGGATCTCTGCCGTTGTCTCAAACTGAGTTATGGGGGCACTGCTGGTGTGGGGGAGCTGGATAGGAGCCACAATGGGAGACAAATCCAATCCCTCATCCTGAAACAATTGTAGAGGAGTACGTGGAGGAGAAGGAGCACGGGGAGGAGGAGGAGCAGGAGAAGGAGCACGATGAGGAGGAGGATCTGGAGCAGTACTCTGTACCCTATCTGTGTCTGGAAGGGGTACTATTTCACAATGAAACTGCTCTGCAGGAACCACCACAGAGCTAACAAAGCGAGTCCTACGTGGAGGTCTTTGCTCCCGAGGAGGCATGGGTGTGACCTGTGGAGAGCTGTGAGACTCATGTAAAGCTGTCTGTATAACTTGGTTATCAACAGGTGACACCTGTGTGGCAGCATGCGCCCGTGTGACATTGTCGTCCCCAGGCTGTGTGGCAGCATGCACCCTTGTGACATTGTTGTCCCTGTGCGGCATCATGTGTCAGTGTGGCATTGTTGTCTGTCTCTCCAGAGTCGACACTAGCCCTGATGAGAGTCTCTGCTTGGTCTATCACCTCCTGCGAAATGTGCGGGATATTTTTCCTCACCCATCTAGTCGCCACGGTGAAAGCGTGAGCCCAAGCAGAGGGTCGGTCCCTTGAAAGGTCCTCCAAAATAACGTCCACCTGCATTTGATAGTTTTTTGCATTGCCCATAATGAGATCAGTTGTACGGGGAGTGGGCAACGCGGGTCTGATGAAGGTGCCCAAGTTGTTCACCATACGTGTGATCATGGCAGGTTCCGGTTTACCCATCTCGCCGGAAACTTTTTGCAGGTGGTGAAGAATTTTAAGTAGGGAGTGAAGCTTACGTTTAAGTAAACCTAACTCCCTGTCCGCTGGTTGGTAAGTATTGCGGACATATGGCACACATGAAAAGGCAACCCGTCTGTATTCCTGTGTGGGAGCACGCTGCGGAGGAGCCATACGGTGCGGAAAAGGAGCAGGGAGGCGTCTCACTGGTGACCACCAATGTGTAGTAGCCTCACGGTAGAGGGGAGAAGCGAAACGGCGTCTCCTTGGAGGGCGTTGTGGTAACGGAGGAGCAGCACCATGCCCCACCGTACCCCCGTAGCCCACACCGCGGACCACGGAGGCGTAGGAACGGGGCCATGGCCCGGGATACCGGGAACCCACAGCACAAGGGAGCTCTGGCGGGTTAGAAGCAATGTTATAAGCCTGCCTCTCGGGAGAGACAGGCCTGGCTCGGGCTCTCGCACGGCTGCGGGGATGCCACCCTCCGTCACTCTCATATTCGGACCGCGTAAACTGCCCACGAGTACGCTGGTCCTGGCCTCCGCGACGGACCAAGATCCAATCGGACATCATCAAAAGTTAACAAAGGTAAGTAGAACAAAGATAAGTTAAATAAAGGTAAGTATTTTATTTTTTATTTATTTATTTATTAATTTATTTTAATGAACAGATAAAATGAAAATGAACTGATTAATAAAATAAAATGAACCGATTAAAATGAACTGATTAAAATGAACTGATTAAAACTAAGAAAAAGATATTAAATTTAAAAGGAAAGAAAAAGGTATTTAAATATTAAAAGGAAAGAAAAAAGTATTTAAATATTAAAATATTAAAAGGTCAAATAAAGTAGTGTCTTAGAACAACGTTTCGACTGGTAGTCCAGTCTTCATCAGGTTCAAGGCACTGAAAGAAATGATTTTGTGTCTAATTCACAAGCCTGTGTCTTTTTGAACAGCCGCTGGTGCCCGGTCTTTATATAGGAGAAGCAGGGGGCGGAGCCCAGATGACACGGCCAATCAGCTCCGTTCTGGTCTGGAGGGAGACACAGAAGCGGAAGGGGAGGGGGGCCGGGGGAACAGAGCACCCTGCTTAAAGACTAACAAGGCTTAATATTATCCAATTTTTAATAAAATAAAATAACTAAATGTAATTGTTTAAAGTATTTGTTTACCTTTTTACTTTTATTTATTTATTTGTTTATTTTATTAAGGGTTATTCCATTAAAATTAATTTAAAATTACAAAATTAGAATAAATGAAAAATAAAAGTTAATATGATGAAATTAAAAAAAAAATTATATATATATATATATATATATATATATATATATATATATATATATATATATATATATATATATATATATATATACAGTGCCTTGAAAAAGTATCCAACCCCCTTGAACTTTTCTACATTTTCTCACATTATGACCACAAACAAAAACATATTTCATTGAACCTTTGTGTGAAAGACCAACACAAAGTTGCACACAATTGTGAAGCAGAAGGACAGTCATACATGATCTAATTTTTTTTTTTTTTTTACAAATAAAAAGCTGAAAAGTGGGTGTGCAAAATTATCCAACCCCCTTTTTTTCTGAGTGCAACACATTGCTTTTAGAGGCTTTAGAAGGATCCAATGTTGACCTAACGATTAAATAGAGTCCACCTGTGTGTAATCTACTCTCAGTATAAATGCAGCTGTTCTGTAAAAACCTCAGAGGTTTGTTTGAGAGTATTGGGGAGCAGTCAGCACCATGAAGTCCAAAGAACACACCATACAGGTCAGGGATAAAGTTGTGGAGAAGTATAAAGCAGGTAGTAATGGCCAAATGAAGCCCCATGAACCATCTGAGGCTTTCAGGCAATTGTACCGGTACAGGAGTCAATGCCTCGCCAAGTGATTCAATATGTTCAACTACACCATCTTGTGGACAAAAAAATGTAACACATGTAAAAAGAGAAAACAAATGGAATCAATTTTCATTTAAAACATCACACTCAGTGGTTGCATTTATCAAATAAAGTATTTATGCATCAAGTATTTATTTTAAGCACTGTCCACATCAAACACACAGACAGACAGACAGACAGACAGACAGACAGACAGACAGACAGACAGACAGACAGACAGGACTATAAACTGTCCCAGTGCCTATCTTGCTTCTTCTGATCCACTCTCTGAACCACTTCAGCAGTGGCATGATCCATGCAATTTGCTTAAATAACACAAATATAATTTTTGAGCTGAAAGAATATTGAACTGACTGTACATCATATTCAGTGGAAAAAAAACTAATACAAGAATATACGTAGGTTACACGGCCATATTCTGGTAGTAAAACCAAAATGCTCTATACATAAAAAAGCTTCTTTTAGCATGTGAAAGTTAGAATAAAGTGAAAGTGAATTTAAAAAAAGCAGTAGCCTATGAAGTGTGCGCGTGCACGTAACACAGTAAATGAACCAATGACGTCATCTTCACAAAAGCGAGGCCTCACATTCACAGGTCACGTGTTTTAGCAAACTGAAGCGTCAAGTACCTTATTAATGTAATTTCGTCCTATAGATAATTATGTGATAAAGTTGATGATATTCATTTTCCATTGATTACTTAAACACATATAGATTTCCTAGTCTTCTGTACTGCGTTATGTCATCACGACGTAGCCTATAGTTGTCTTTATCATGTAATTAAGATACGGTATAGCAAATCTTAAGGTCCTGTTGTGATATATTTATAACATTTTACTGACATTGGAGAAGCGTCATGAATTGCTGTAGGCTATAGAATTTTATCGTGTGCTCTAACATGACTCAATAAGCAGACCAATATTCAATACAGCGGTAAATGAAGCCTTGCTTCTTCTCCGTAAACACTCACGTCACTCACTGGAATGCTCAGCAGCGCAATTAGAAGTTACTGCAATAACTTTTCCTCATTTGATCACTACATACTACGTGGGAGAGTAGAGTAAGTGGGGAAGACCCAGGACACGCTGGTGGAGGGACTGTGTCTCTCGGCTGGCCTGGGAACGCCTTGGGGTCCCACCGGAGGAGCTGGAGGAAGTGTCTGGGGTGAAGGAAGTCTGGGAGTCCCTGCTTAGACTGTTGCCCCCGCGACCCGGCCCCGGATAAGCGGAAGAAAATGTATGTGTGTGTATATATATATATATATATATATATATATATATACACATACATACATACATACATACATACATACATACATACATATATATATATAAGTTTATGATGAAGGTAAGTGTGTGCTTTTGAGTGAGGAGTGAGGGGGATACAGTGCTTGTGAAGGGACACCTGGTGAGGGGCTGGTTTAATGTTTTTTATTTAAAAACAGAATTTTCTTAACAGTGTCAGGCTTCAAGCGACTTCTTTTTTTGCTGATAACATCACCAGCTTTTGAAAAAATCCTCTCACACGGAACAGAGGAAGCAGGAACACACAGAACCCAGTGTGCCATCTCATATAGGTTGGGATACACATGTTTGTTGTTTTTCCAGTAAACCAATGGATCTTCATTGCGGTTAATGTTAATTTCTGATAGATATCGATCCACTTCAACTATGGCATCTGTTGTTGCATTAGACCCTCGCCTTCTTTCGTCAACTGACATGTTCAACAGTGACCACAAGCCACCTGGAAAAAAGAAAAGAAAATGACATGTATTACATACACACATATGCAGGATACAGTATAAACCATATAAATACCTGAGTTACTGGTGGTAGGTGCTTCTGGTGGTGGATGAGCAGCTGTGGCTCTTTGTTTTTCTATCAAAAGAGCACATTCTGCTTTCAGTCTTTTATTAGCCTCTTGTGCTTTGTTTGAGCTGATAAACCCCAGAGTTTTGAATCGCGGATCCAACAGTGTAGACAGTGTCATGATGCTTGTTGTCTCATGGTTGGCCACAGTTTCCCTTAAACGCCCAAGTAGATTTTCAGACAGCTGCTGAGCGACTGCATTGTTTATGCCTGTCGACCGTTGACAAACAGTAAGATGCAACATTTTAATCAAATGATTAAAATTAATTCAAAATAAATGTATACCTGTTGACCGTTGTGAAACAGTATGATGCAACATTTTAAGCATAGGAATGACCTTTGATACAGACACCCTTTTTTCTTCTGAAAGTTCCTCTGTCGCTTGGTAAAATGGAGACAAGACAGGCAGGCAGTTCTCTATGGATTCCAATTCATGAGAACACAGCGGGGTAATATCCGTTTTCAGTGCTGCCAGGGCTGCTGCCACAGGCTCCCTCAGGTTGTATAGCCGCTCTAACATGAGATATGTGCTGTTCCAGCGTGTTTCTACCTCGATGAGCAGCTTTAGTGGTTGTCTGTCCATTTGAATTTGCATTTGGTCGAGTTTTTCTTTGGCTGTTGTGCTGCTTCTGAAGTAGGTGACCAATTTTCTGGCTTTAAGGCGAATATCAGATAGGTCAGTTATTTCTTCAAAAGATTTTCTGACAAGCAAATTAAGGGTGTGGGCAATGCATGATGAACGCCTGATTTGTAAGTTTCTTACACAGGCAATCATATTAGCAGCAGCATCAGTGACAATGCATTTTACTTTGCTCCTTAATTTCCACTCCTCAATCTGCTTGGCCATCGCTTGAGCCAAATTTTCAGCAGTGTGAGCCTGTTGGAAGTGCTCAACTCCAAGCAACACTGAG
>CM057107.1:18777116-18784616 GCA_029959045.1 Taenioides sp. WSHXM2023
CCAAAATGAACCGATTAGATGAACTGATTAATATTTACATTTGTGTGTATTTAACTATTTACATTTGTTTGTATTCATAAGCGAGCATCTCCAAAGTATAGGGCTCCAGCCTGTGTGGGCGAGCATTGAGGGTCAGGGCTCCAGCCTGTGTGGGCGAGCTTAATAAAGTAGTGTCCTGAGAGCGACGCGTTTCGACTTTGTTGAGTCTTCATCAGGCTCTAGACACTTTTTCCTCCTCTTTCATATTTGTTTCTATTCTTTCGTTTCTTTGTAGAAGTATTCATTTTGTCTTGACTTCATCCGCATGTGTCCTGTTGCACTATTGCTGGTGAAGTGACTGGGAGTGCTCTGCACGCTCTTTATATAGGCACAGTAAGTGAACCAAAAAAAACATTTATTTTTTTCACATTTTTTCTTTTTTTCTTCTTTAAATATAAATCACCATCAAAATTAGGGTTAAAGAGGCCTAGGGTTAGGGTTAGGGTTAGGGTTAGGGTTAGGGCTGGCCTGTGTGGGCGAGCAAGGTCAAAGGTCAAGGTCAAAGGTTAGGGTTAGGGTTAGGGCTGGCCTGTGTGGGCGAGCACGGTCAAGGTTAGGGTTAGGGTTAGGGCTGGCCTGTGTGGGCGAGCACGGTCAAGGTTAGGGTTAGGGTTAGGGCTGGCCTGTGTGGGCGAGCAAAGGTCAAAGGTCAAAGTCAAAGGTTAGGGTTAGGGTTAAGGCTGGCCTGTGTGGGCGAGCACGGTTAAGGTTAGGGTTAGGGTTAGGGTTAGGGCTGGCCTGTGTGGGCGAGCACGGTCAAGGTTCAAAGGTCAAAGGTTAGGGTTAGGGTTAGGGCTGGCCTGTGTGGGCGAGCACGATTAAGGTTAGGGTTAGGGCTGGCCTGTGTGGGCGAGCAAAGTCAGGGTGACGGAGAAGTGGCACCATGCCCCTCCATACCCCCGCAGATCACGGAGGCAGAGGAACGAGGCTATGGCCCGGAATACCGGGGACCTGCAGCACGTGGGAGCTCTGGCAGAGTTAGATACAGTATAGGCCTGCCTCTAGAAAGAGACAGACTAGGCACGGGCTCACGCACGGCTGCAGGAACGCCACCCCCCCGTCGTATTTGTTTACATCTGTAACCCCAAAATGAACCGATTAGATGAACTGATTAATATTTACATTTGTGTGTATTTAACTATTTACATTTGTTTGTATTCATAAGCGAGCATCTCCAAAGTATAGGGCTCCAGCCTGTGTGGGCGAGCATTGAGGGTCAGGGCTCCAGCCTGTGTGGGCGAGCTTAATAAAGTAGTGTCCTGAGAGCGACGCGTTTCGACTTTGTTGAGTCTTCATCAGGCTCTAGACACTTTTTCCTCCTCTTTCATATTTGTTTCTATTCTTTCGTTTCTTTGTAGAAGTATTCATTTTGTCTTGACTTCATCCGCATGTGTCCTGTTGCACTATTGCTGGTGAAGTGACTGGGAGTGCTCTGCACGCTCTTTATATAGGCACAGTAAGTGAACCAAAAAAAACATTTATTTTTTTCACATTTTTTCTTTTTTTCTTCTTTAAATATAAATCACCATCAAAATTAGGGTTAAAGAGGCCTAGGGTTAGGGTTAGGGTTAGGGTTAGGGTTAGGGCTGGCCTGTGTGGGCGAGCAAGGTCAAAGGTCAAGGTCAAAGGTTAGGGTTAGGGTTAGGGCTGGCCTGTGTGGGCGAGCACGGTCAAGGTTAGGGTTAGGGTTAGGGCTGGCCTGTGTGGGCGAGCACGGTCAAGGTTAGGGTTAGGGTTAGGGCTGGCCTGTGTGGGCGAGCAAAGGTCAAAGGTCAAAGTCAAAGGTTAGGGTTAGGGTTAAGGCTGGCCTGTGTGGGCGAGCACGGTTAAGGTTAGGGTTAGGGTTAGGGTTAGGGCTGGCCTGTGTGGGCGAGCACGGTCAAGGTTCAAAGGTCAAAGGTTAGGGTTAGGGTTAGGGCTGGCCTGTGTGGGCGAGCACGATTAAGGTTAGGGTTAGGGCTGGCCTGTGTGGGCGAGCAAAGTCAGGGTGACGGAGAAGTGGCACCATGCCCCTCCATACCCCCGCAGATCACGGAGGCAGAGGAACGAGGCTATGGCCCGGAATACCGGGGACCTGCAGCACGTGGGAGCTCTGGCAGAGTTAGATACAGTATAGGCCTGCCTCTAGAAAGAGACAGACTAGGCACGGGCTCACGCACGGCTGCAGGAACGCCACCCCCCCGTCGTATTTGTTTACATCTGTAACCCCAAAATGAACCGATTAGATGAACTGATTAATATTTACATTTGTGTGTATTTAACTATTTACATTTGTTTGTATTCATAAGCGAGCATCTCCAAAGTATAGGGCTCCAGCCTGTGTGGGCGAGCATTGAGGGTCAGGGCTCCAGCCTGTGTGGGCGAGCTTAATAAAGTAGTGTCCTGAGAGCGACGCGTTTCGACTTTGTTGAGTCTTCATCAGGCTCTAGACACTTTTTCCTCCTCTTTCATATTTGTTAGGGTTAGGGTTAGGGTTAGGGTTAGGGTTAGGGTTAGGGTTAGGGTTAGGGTTAGGGTTAGGGTTAGGGTTAGGGTTAGGGTTAGGGTTAGGGTTAGGGTTAGGGTTAGGGTTAGGGTTAGGGTTAGGGTTAGGGTTAGGGTTAGGGGTTAGGGTTAGGGTTAGGGTTAGGGTTAGGGTTAGGGTTAGGGTTAGGGTTAGGGTTAGGGTTAGGGTTAGGGTAGGGTTAGGGTTAGGGTTAGGGTTAGGGTTAGGGTTAGGGTTAGGGTTAGGGTTAGGGTTAGGGGTTAGGGTTAGGGTTAGGGTTAGGGTTAGGGTTAGGGTTAGGGTTAGGGTTAGGGTTAGGGTTAGGGTTAGGGTTAGGGTTAGGGTTAGGGTTAGGGTTAGGGTTAGGTTAGGGTTAGGGTTAGGTTAGGTTAGGTTAGGGTTAGGGTTAGGGTTAGGGTTAGGGTTAGGGTTAGGGTTAGGGTTAGGGTTAGGGTTAGGGTTAGGGTTAGGGTTAGGGTTAGGGTTAGGGTTAGGGTTAGGGTTAGGGTTAGGGTTAGGGTTAGGGTTAGGGTTAGGGTTAGGGTTAGGGTTAGGGTTAGGGTTAGGGTTAGGGTTAGGGTTAGGGTTAGGGTTAGGGTTAGGGTTAGGGTTAGGGTTAGGGTTAGGGTTAGGGTTAGGGTTAGGGTTAGGGTTAGGGTTAGGGTTAGGGTTAGGGTTAGGGTTAGGGTTAGGGTTAGGGTTAGGGTTAGGGTTAGGGTTAGGGTTAGGGTTAGGGTTAGGGTTAGGGTTAGGGTTAGGGTTAGGGTTAGGGTTAGGGTTAGGGTTAGGGTTAGGGTTAGGGTTAGGGTTAGGGTTAGGGTTAGGGTTAGGGTTAGGGTTAGGGTTAGGGTTAGGGTTAGGGTTAGGGTTAGGGTTAGGGTTAGGGTTAGGGTTAGGGTTAGGGTTAGGGTTAGGGTTAGGGTTAGGGTTAGGGTTAGGGTTAGGGTTAGGGTTAGGGTTAGGGTTAGGGTTAGGGTTAGGGTTAGGGTTAGGGTTAGGGTTAGGGTTAGGGTTAGGGTTAGGGTTAGGGTTAGGGTTAGGGTTAGGGTTAGGGTTAGGGTTAGGGTTAGGGTTAGGGTTAGGGTTAGGGTTAGGGTTAGGGTTAGGGTTAGGGTTAGGGTTAGGGTTAGGGTTAGGGTTAGGGTTAGGGTTAGGGTTAGGGTTAGGGTTAGGGTTAGGGTTAGGGTTAGGGTTAGGGTTAGGGTTAGGGTTAGGGTTAGGGTTAGGGTTAGGGTTAGGGTTAGGGTTAGGGTTAGGGTTAGGGTTAGGGTTAGGGTTAGGGTTAGGGTTAGGGTTAGGGTTAGGGTTAGGGTTAGGGTTAGGGTTAGGGTTAGGGTTAGGGTTAGGGTTAGGGTTAGGGTTAGGGTTAGGGTTAGGGTTAGGGTTAGGGTTAGGGTTAGGGTTAGGGTTAGGGTTAGGGTTAGGGTTAGGGTTAGGGTTAGGGTTAGGGTTAGGGTTAGGGTTAGGGTTAGGGTTAGGGTTAGGGTTAGGGTTAGGGTTAGGGTTAGGGTTAGGGTTAGGGTTAGGGTTAGGGTTAGGGTTAGGGTTAGGGTTAGGGTTAGGGTTAGGGTTAGGGTTAGGGTTAGGGTTAGGGTTAGGGTTAGGGTTAGGGTTAGGGTTAGGGTTAGGGTTAGGGTTAGGGTTAGGGTTAGGGTTAGGGTTAGGGTTAGGGTTAGGGTTAGGGTTAGGGTTAGGGTTAGGGTTAGGGTTAGGGTTAGGGTTAGGGTTAGGGTTAGGGTTAGGGTTAGGGTTAGGGTTAGGGTTAGGGTTAGGGTTAGGGTTAGGGTTAGGGTTAGGGTTAGGGTTAGGGTTAGGGTTAGGGTTAGGGTTAGGGTTAGGGTTAGGGTTAGGGTTAGGGTTAGGGTTAGGGTTAGGGTTAGGGTTAGGGTTAGGGTTAGGGTTAGGGTTAGGGTTAGGGTTAGGGTTAGGGTTAGGGTTAGGGTTAGGGTTAGGGTTAGGGTTAGGGTTAGGGTTAGGGTTAGGGTTAGGGTTAGGGTTAGGGTTAGGGTTAGGGTTAGGGTTAGGGTTAGGGTTAGGGTTAGGGTTAGGGTTAGGGTTAGGGTTAGGGTTAGGGTTAGGGTTAGGGTTAGGGTTAGGGTTAGGGTTAGGGTTAGGGTTAGGGTTAGGGTTAGGGTTAGGGTTAGGGTTAGGGTTAGGGTTAGGGTTAGGGTTAGGGTTAGGGTTAGGGTTAGGGTTAGGGTTAGGGTTAGGGTTAGGGTTAGGGTTAGGGTTAGGGTTAGGGTTAGGGTTAGGGTTAGGGTTAGGGTTAGGGTTAGGGTTAGGGTTAGGGTTAGGGTTAGGGTTAGGGTTAGGGTTAGGGTTAGGGTTAGGGTTAGGGTTAGGGTTAGGGTTAGGGTTAGGGTTAGGGTTAGGGTTAGGGTTAGGGTTAGGGTTAGGGTTAGGGTTAGGGTTAGGGTTAGGGTTAGGGTTAGGGTTAGGGTTAGGGTTAGGGTTAGGGTTAGGGTTAGGGTTAGGGTTAGGGTTAGGGTTAGGGTTAGGGTTAGGGTTAGGGTTAGGGTTAGGGTTAGGGTTAGGGTTAGGGTTAGGGTTAGGGTTAGGGTTAGGGTTAGGGTTAGGGTTAGGGTTAGGGTTAGGGTTAGGGTTAGGGTTAGGGTTAGGGTTAGGGTTAGGGTTAGGGTTAGGGTTAGGGTTAGGGTTAGGGTTAGGGTTAGGGTTAGGGTTAGGGTTAGGGTTAGGGTTAGGGTTAGGGTTAGGGTTAGGGTTAGGGTTAGGGTTAGGGTTAGGGTTAGGGTTAGGGTTAGGGTTAGGGTTAGGGTTAGGGTTAGGGTTAGGGTTAGGGTTAGGGTTAGGGTTAGGGTTAGGGTTAGGGTTAGGGTTAGGGTTAGGGTTAGGGTTAGGGTTAGGGTTAGGGTTAGGGTTAGGGTTAGGGTTAGGGTTAGGGTTAGGGTTAGGGTTAGGGTTAGGGTTAGGGTTAGGGTTAGGGTTAGGGTTAGGGTTAGGGTTAGGGTTAGGGTTAGGGTTAGGGTTAGGGTTAGGGTTAGGGTTAGGGTTAGGGTTAGGGTTAGGGTTAGGGTTAGGGTTAGGGTTAGGGTTAGGGTTAGGGTTAGGGTTAGGGTTAGGGTTAGGGTTAGGGTTAGGGTTAGGGTTAGGGTTAGGGTTAGGGTTAGGGTTAGGGTTAGGGTTAGGGTTAGGGTTAGGGTTAGGGTTAGGGTTAGGGTTAGGGTTAGGGTTAGGGTTAGGGTTAGGGTTAGGGTTAGGGTTAGGGTTAGGGTTAGGGTTAGGGTTAGGGTTAGGGTTAGGGTTAGGGTTAGGGTTAGGGTTAGGGTTAGGGTTAGGGTTAGGGTTAGGGTTAGGGTTAGGGTTAGGGTTAGGGTTAGGGTTAGGGTTAGGGTTAGGGTTAGGGTTAGGGTTAGGGTTAGGGTTAGGGTTAGGGTTAGGGTTAGGGTTAGGGTTAGGGTTAGGGTTAGGGTTAGGGTTAGGGTTAGGGTTAGGGTTAGGGTTAGGGTTAGGGTTAGGGTTAGGGTTAGGGTTAGGGTTAGGGTTAGGGTTAGGGTTAGGGTTAGGGTTAGGGTTAGGGTTAGGGTTAGGGTTAGGGTTAGGGTTAGGGTTAGGGTTAGGGTTAGGGTTAGGGTTAGGGTTAGGGTTAGGGTTAGGGTTAGGGTTAGGGTTAGGGTTAGGGTTAGGGTTAGGGTTAGGGTTAGGGTTAGGGTTAGGGTTAGGGTTAGGGTTAGGGTTAGGGTTAGGGTTAGGGTTAGGGTTAGGGTTAGGGTTAGGGTTAGGGTTAGGGTTAGGGTTAGGGTTAGGGTTAGGGTTAGGGTTAGGGTTAGGGTTAGGGTTAGGGTTAGGGTTAGGGTTAGGGTTAGGGTTAGGGTTAGGGTTAGGGTTAGGGTTAGGGTTAGGGTTAGGGTTAGGGTTAGGGTTAGGGTTAGGGTTAGGGTTAGGGTTAGGGTTAGGGTTAGGGTTAGGGTTAGGGTTAGGGTTAGGGTTAGGGTTAGGGTTAGGGTTAGGGTTAGGGTTAGGGTTAGGGTTAGGGTTAGGGTTAGGGTTAGGGTTAGGGTTAGGGTTAGGGTTAGGGTTAGGGTTAGGGTTAGGGTTAGGGTTAGGGTTAGGGTTAGGGTTAGGGTTAGGGTTAGGGTTAGGGTTAGGGTTAGGGTTAGGGTTAGGGTTAGGGTTAGGGTTAGGGTTAGGGTTAGGGTTAGGGTTAGGGTTAGGGTTAGGGTTAGGGTTAGGGTTAGGGTTAGGGTTAGGGTTAGGGTTAGGGTTAGGGTTAGGGTTAGGGTTAGGGTTAGGGTTAGGGTTAGGGTTAGGGTTAGGGTTAGGGTTAGGGTTAGGGTTAGGGTTAGGGTTAGGGTTAGGGTTAGGGTTAGGGTTAGGGTTAGGGTTAGGGTTAGGGTTAGGGTTAGGGTTAGGGTTAGGGTTAGGGTTAGGGTTAGGGTTAGGGTTAGGGTTAGGGTTAGGGTTAGGGTTAGGGTTAGGGTTAGGGTTAGGGTTAGGGTTAGGGTTAGGGTTAGGGTTAGGGTTAGGGTTAGGGTTAGGGTTAGGGTTAGGGTTAGGGTTAGGGTTAGGGTTAGGGTTAGGGTTAGGGTTAGGGTTAGGGTTAGGGTTAGGGTTAGGGTTAGGGTTAGGGTTAGGGTTAGGGTTAGGGTTAGGGTTAGGGTTAGGGTTAGGGTTAGGGTTAGGGTTAGGGTTAGGGTTAGGGTTAGGGTTAGGGTTAGGGTTAGGGTTAGGGTTAGGGTTAGGGTTAGGGTTAGGGTTAGGGTTAGGGTTAGGGTTAGGGTTAGGGTTAGGGTTAGGGTTAGGGTTAGGGTTAGGGTTAGGGTTAGGGTTAGGGTTAGGGTTAGGGTTAGGGTTAGGGTTAGGGTTAGGGTTAGGGTTAGGGTTAGGGTTAGGGTTAGGGTTAGGGTTAGGGTTAGGGTTAGGGTTAGGGTTAGGGTTAGGGTTAGGGTTAGGGTTAGGGTTAGGGTTAGGGTTAGGGTTAGGGTTAGGGTTAGGGTTAGGGTTAGGGTTAGGGTTAG
>JARYHP010000041.1:10000-12500 GCA_029959045.1 Taenioides sp. WSHXM2023
CCATTGGGAAAAAATTTGAAAAAAATTCAGTCCCTTGGTGGTGTCTGACTTTTGCTAAAACGAGCGCCACAAGTTCAGCCCGGTTCTCCCGGGCTGAACGCATGGCGCTCAGTTTTGCTGGGAGTCAATGGCAAAAGTCAGACGCCACCGAGGGACCATCAGCATATAGATAGGGGCAGGCCGTACGGCGGGAGACGGGACCGAGCGAAAGGGCACAAATGATGGTTCTCCGGAACCGGGAAGAAGAGCCCGTTCGGCGGGGACGCGAGACGGGCTGTCACGGAGCCCCTGGCTGGATTTATCCAGGTTTGAACGGGCAGGGACCTGTCCACAGACTTAGCCCAGTGACAGTGCGCTGTCGCTGGGTAGAGGGTCTGGGGATGTCCCCCTGTCGCCCTGGAGCTGAGGAGCTCCAGACTTGGAGCGGGGTCTCTCAGCGGACCTATCCCGGTGACGGTGCGCTGTCTCTGGGTAGACGGTCTGGGGAAGCGCCCCTGTCGCCCTGGAGCTGAGGAGCTCCAGACTTGGAGCGGGGCCTCTCAGCGGTCCTATCCCAGTGACGGTGCGCTGTCTCTGGGTAGACGGTCCGGGGAAGTCCCCCTGAGTCGCGCGGTAACGAATAAGTGTATTTGGTACTCCATAGAGTACCATATCTATTTAGGCATTTTTCGACCTCTCGAAAAAATGACAAAGTCGCTTAAGTATAGTACCATATGCACGTTTGGCATAAGGTCAGGCCGGGTCTCCCGGGGTGGCCTGTGGCAAGCCGTTTTTCCACACGTTAGACAGTTCCGAGGGAACGTCGGCGCTTTTCCCACGACGCTGTTTTTCACGAAACGAAATGGCACAAATCACGGTTCTCCGGAACCGGGACGAAGAGCTCTATCCGGGGGTGTGAAAGACGGGCCTTCCTGGGCCCTCTGGCCGGTTCTATTCGGGCCTGAAGGTCGCCCGTACTGATCCCAGAGATGAGGCACTGTCACTGGGTAAGGGATCTGGGTCGGTCCCCCTGTCGGACTCTGGTTCTCCCAGACCTCCAGCCAAAGAGGGGCACATCCCGAGCGTAGGTGTCCGAGGATGGATCACTCTGCGCGGACGCGGCCGTGCGCCCGTCCCCCTGTCGGACTCTGGTTCTCCCAGACCTCCAGCCAAAGAGGGGCACGTCCCGAGCGTGGGTGCCCGGAGATGGATCACTCTGTGCGGACGCGGCCGTGCGCGCGTCCCCCTGTCGGCCCTGGTTCTCCAAGAGCTCCAGCCACAGAGGGGCACGGCCGGACAGCGGTAGTCCGGGGATGGCTCACTCTGTGCGGACGCGGCGGTGCGCGCGTCCCCCTGTTAGGCTCTGGTTCTCCCGGACCTCCAGCAAAAGAGGGGCACATCCCAGGTGTCTGTGTCCGAGGATGGCTCACTCTGCCCGGACGCGGCCGTGGGCGCGTCCCGCTGTTAGGCTCTGGTTCTCCCGGACCTCCAGCAAAAGAGGGGCACATCCCAGGTGTCTGTGTCCGAGGATGGCTCACTCTGACCGGACGCGGCCGTGCGCCCGTCCCCCTGTTAGGCTCTGGTTCTCCCAGACCTCCAGCAAAAGAGGGGCACATCCCAGGTGTCTGTGTCCGAGGATGGCTCACTCTGCCCGGACGCGGCCGTGCGCGCGTCCCCCTGTTAGGCTCTGGTTCTCCCAGACCTCCAGCAAAAGAGGGGCACATCCCAGGTGTCTGTGTCCGAGGATGGCTCACTCTGCGCGGACGCGGCCGTGCCCGCGTCCCCCTGTCGGCCCTGGTTCTCCCGGACCTCCAGCCAAAGAGGGGCACATCCCAGGTGTCTGTGTCCGAGGACGGCTCACTCTGCCCGGACGCGGCCGTGCGCCCGTCCCCCTGTTAGGCTCTGGTTCTCCCGGACCTCCAGCAAAAGAGGGGCACATCCCAGGTGTCTGTGTCCGAGGACGGCTCACTCTGCCCGGACGCGGCCGTGCGCGCGTCCCCCTGTTAGGCTCTGGTTCTCCCGGACCTCCAGCAAAAGAGGGGCACATCCCAGGTGTCTGTGTCCGAGGACGGCTCACTCTGCCCGGACGCGGCCGTGCGCCCGTCCCGCTGTTAGGCTCTGGTTCTCCCGGACCTCCAGCAAAAGAGGGGCACATCCCAGGTGTCTGTGTCCGAGGACGGCTCACTCTGCCCGGACGCGGCCGTGCGCCCGTCCCCCTGTTAGGCTCTGGTTCTCCCGGACCTCCAGCAAAAGAGGGGCACATCCCAGGTGTCTGTGTCCGAGGACGGCTCACTCTGCCCGGACGCGGCCGTGGGCTCGTCCCGCTGTTAGGCTCTGGTTCTCCCAGACCTCCAGCAAAAGAGGGGCACATCCCAGGTGTCTGTGTCCGAGGACGGCTCACTCTGACCGGACGCGGCCGTGCGCCCGTCCCCCTGTTAGGCTCTGGTTCTCCCAGACCTCCGGCAAAAGAGGGGCACATCCCAGGTGTCTGTGTCCGAGGACGGCTCACTCTGCCCGGACG
>JARYHP010000041.1:25000-27500 GCA_029959045.1 Taenioides sp. WSHXM2023
GACCTCCAGCAAAAGAGGGGCACATCCCAGGTGTCTGTGTCCGAGGATGGCTCACTCTGCCCGGACGCGGCCGTGCGCGCGTCCCCCTGTTAGGCTCTGGTTCTCCCAGACCTCCAGCAAAAGAGGGGCACATCCCAGGTGTCTGTGTCCGAGGATGGCTCACTCTGCGCGGACGCGGCCGTGCCCGCGTCCCCCTGTCGGCCCTGGTTCTCCCGGACCTCCAGCCAAAGAGGGGCACATCCCAGGTGTCTGTGTCCGAGGACGGCTCACTCTGCCCGGACGCGGCCGTGCGCCCGTCCCCCTGTTAGGCTCTGGTTCTCCCGGACCTCCAGCAAAAGAGGGGCACATCCCAGGTGTCTGTGTCCGAGGACGGCTCACTCTGCCCGGACGCGGCCGTGCGCGCGTCCCCCTGTTAGGCTCTGGTTCTCCCGGACCTCCAGCAAAAGAGGGGCACATCCCAGGTGTCTGTGTCCGAGGACGGCTCACTCTGCCCGGACGCGGCCGTGCGCCCGTCCCGCTGTTAGGCTCTGGTTCTCCCGGACCTCCAGCAAAAGAGGGGCACATCCCAGGTGTCTGTGTCCGAGGACGGCTCACTCTGCCCGGACGCGGCCGTGCGCCCGTCCCCCTGTTAGGCTCTGGTTCTCCCGGACCTCCAGCAAAAGAGGGGCACATCCCAGGTGTCTGTGTCCGAGGACGGCTCACTCTGCCCGGACGCGGCCGTGGGCTCGTCCCGCTGTTAGGCTCTGGTTCTCCCAGACCTCCAGCAAAAGAGGGGCACATCCCAGGTGTCTGTGTCCGAGGACGGCTCACTCTGACCGGACGCGGCCGTGCGCCCGTCCCCCTGTTAGGCTCTGGTTCTCCCAGACCTCCGGCAAAAGAGGGGCACATCCCAGGTGTCTGTGTCCGAGGACGGCTCACTCTGCCCGGACGCGGCCGTGCGCGCGTCCCGCTGTTAGGCTCTGGTTCTCCCAGACCTCCAGCAAAAGAGGGGCACATCCCAGGTGTCTGTGTCCGAGGACGGCTCACTCTGCCCGGACGCGGCCGTGCGCGCGTCCCCCTGTTAGGCTCTGGTTCTCCCAGACCTCCAGCAAAAGAGGGGCACATCCCAGGTGTCTGTGTCCGAGGACGGCTCACTCTGCGCGGACGCGGCCGTGCCCGCGTCCCCCTGTCGGCCCTGGTTCTCCCAGACCTCCAGCAAAAGAGGGGCACATCCCAGGTGTCTGTGTCCGAGGACGGCTCACTCTGCCCGGACGCGGCCGTGCGCCCGTCCCCCTGTTCGGCTCTGGTTCTCCCAGACCTCCAGCAAAAGAGGGGCACATCCCAGGTGTCTGTGTCCGAGGACGGCTCACTCTGCCCGGACGCGGCCGTGCGCCCGTCCCGCTGTTAGGCTCTGGTTCTCCCAGACCTCCAGCAAAAGAGGGGCACATCCCAGGTGTCTGTGTCCGAGGACGGCTCACTCTGCCCGGACGCGGCCGTGCGCCCGTCCCCCTGTTAGGCTCTGGTTCTCCCAGACCTCCAGGAAAAGAGGGGCACATCCCGAGTGTCTGTGTCCGAGGACGGCTCACTCTGCCCGGACGCGGCCGTGCGCCCGTCCCCCTGTTAGGCTCTGGTTCTCCCAGACCTCCGGCAAAAGAGGGGCACATCCCAGGCGTCTGTGTCCGAGGATGGCTCACTCTGTGCGGACGCGGCCGTGCCCGCGTCCCCCTGTCAGCCCTGGTTCTCCCAGACCTCCAGCCAAAGAGGGGCACATCCCGAGCGTCGGTGTCCGAGGATGGCTCACTCTTCCCGGACGCGGCCGCGCGCGCGTCACCCCTGTTAGGCTCTGGTTCTCCCAGACCTCCAGCAAAAGAGGGGCACAGCCCGAGAGTAATGTCCCAGGCAGAAGGCACTCTGCCTGGGCACGTATTCCGGGGGGCCGGTACCCCCGGACCTGGTTGTTAACAGTCCAGAGTACCATATCTATTTAGGCGTTTTTCGACCTCTCGAAAAAAATGACAAAGTCGCTTAAGTAGAGTACCATATGCACGTTTGGCATAAGGTCAGCCCGGGTCTCCCGGGGTGGCCTGTGGCAAGCCGTTTTTCCACACGTCAGACAGTTCCGAGGGAACGTCGGCGCTTTTCCCACGACGCTGTTTTTCACGAAACGAAATGGCACAAATCATGGTTCTCCGGAACCGGGACGAAGAGCTCTATCTGGGGGTGTGAAAGGCGGGCCTTCCTGGGCCCTCTGGCCGGTTCTATTCGGGTTTGAAGGTCGCCCGTACTGATCCCAGAGACGAGGCACTGTCACTGGGTAAGGGATCCGGGTCGGTCCCCCGTTAGGCCCGGTTCAACCCAGAGCTCCAGCCAAAGAGGGGCACAGCCCAAACAGTGATAGTCCGGGGACGGCTCACTCTGCGCGGACGCGGCCCTGCGCGCGTCCCCCTGTCGGACTCTGGTTCTCCCAGACCTCCGGCCAGAGAGGGGCACATCCCGAGCGCGGGTGTCCGGAGATGGATCA
>JARYHP010000041.1:37500-40000 GCA_029959045.1 Taenioides sp. WSHXM2023
ACGGTGCGCTGTCTCTGGGTAGACGGTCTGGGGAAGCGCCCCTGTCGCCCTGGAGCTGAGGAGCTCCAGACTTGGAGCGGGGCCTCTCAGCGGTCCTATCCCAGTGACGGTGCGCTGTCTCTGGGTAGACGGTCCGGGGAAGTCCCCCTGAGTCGCGCGGTAACGAATAAGTGTATTTGGTACTCCATAGAGTACCATATCTATTTAGGCATTTTTCGACCTCTCGAAAAAATGACAAAGTCGCTTAAGTATAGTACCATATGCACGTTTGGCATAAGGTCAGGCCGGGTCTCCCGGGGTGGCCTGTGGCAAGCCGTTTTTCCACACGTTAGACAGTTCCGAGGGAACGTCGGCGCTTTTCCCACGACGCTGTTTTTCACGAAACGAAATGGCACAAATCACGGTTCTCCGGAACCGGGACGAAGAGCTCTATCCGGGGGTGTGAAAGACGGGCCTTCCTGGGCCCTCTGGCCGGTTCTATTCGGGCCTGAAGGTCGCCCGTACTGATCCCAGAGATGAGGCACTGTCACTGGGTAAGGGATCTGGGTCGGTCCCCCTGTCGGACTCTGGTTCTCCCAGACCTCCAGCCAAAGAGGGGCACATCCCGAGCGTAGGTGTCCGAGGATGGATCACTCTGCGCGGACGCGGCCGTGCGCCCGTCCCCCTGTCGGACTCTGGTTCTCCCAGACCTCCAGCCAAAGAGGGGCACGTCCCGAGCGTGGGTGCCCGGAGATGGATCACTCTGTGCGGACGCGGCCGTGCGCGCGTCCCCCTGTCGGCCCTGGTTCTCCAAGAGCTCCAGCCACAGAGGGGCACGGCCGGACAGCGGTAGTCCGGGGATGGCTCACTCTGTGCGGACGCGGCGGTGCGCGCGTCCCCCTGTTAGGCTCTGGTTCTCCCGGACCTCCAGCAAAAGAGGGGCACATCCCAGGTGTCTGTGTCCGAGGACGGCTCACTCTGCCCGGACGCGGCCGTGGGCGCGTCCCGCTGTTAGGCTCTGGTTCTCCCGGACCTCCAGCAAAAGAGGGGCACATCCCAGGTGTCTGTGTCCGAGGATGGCTCACTCTGACCGGACGCGGCCGTGCGCCCGTCCCCCTGTTAGGCTCTGGTTCTCCCGGACCTCCAGCAAAAGAGGGGCACATCCCAGGTGTCTGTGTCCGAGGATGGCTCACTCTGCCCGGACGCGGCCGTGCGCGCGTCCCCCTGTTAGGCTCTGGTTCTCCCGGACCTCCAGCAAAAGAGGGGCACATCCCAGGTGTCTGTGTCCGAGGATGGCTCACTCTGACCGGACGCGGCCGTGCCCGCGTCCCCCTGTCGGCCCTGGTTCTCCCAGACCTCCAGCCAAAGAGGGGCACATCCCAGGTGTCTGTGTCCGAGGACGGCTCACTCTGCCCGGACGCGGCCGTGCGCCCGTCCCCCTGTTAGGCTCTGGTTCTCCCGGACCTCCAGCAAAAGAGGGGGCACATCCCAGGTGTCTGTGTCCGAGGACGGCTCACTCTGCCCGGACGCGGCCGTGCGCGCGTCCCCCTGTTAGGCTCTGGTTCTCCCAGACCTCCAGCAAAAGAGGGGCACATCCCAGGTGTCTGTGTCCGAGGACGGCTCACTCTGCCCGGACGCGGCCGTGCGCCCGTCCCCCTGTTAGGCTCTGGTTCTCCCGGACCTCCAGCAAAAGAGGGGCACATCCCAGGTGTCTGTGTCCGAGGACGGCTCACTCTGCCCGGACGCGGCCGTGGGCTCGTCCCGCTGTTAGGCTCTGGTTCTCCCGGACCTCCAGCAAAAGAGGGGCACATCCCAGGTGTCTGTGTCCGAGGACGGCTCACTCTGACCGGACGCGGCCGTGCGCCCGTCCCCCTGTTAGGCTCTGGTTCTCCCGGACCTCCAGCAAAAGAGGGGCACATCCCAGGTGTCTGTGTCCGAGGACGGCTCACTCTGCCCGGACGCGGCCGTGCGCGCGTCCCGCTGTTAGGCTCTGGTTCTCCCGGACCTCCAGCAAAAGAGGGGCACATCCCAGGTGTCTGTGTCCGAGGATGGCTCACTCTGCCCGGACGCGGCCGTGCGCGCGTCCCCCTGTTAGGCTCTGGTTCTCCCAGACCTCCAGCAAAAGAGGGGCACATCCCAGGTGTCTGTGTCCGAGGACGGCTCACTCTGCGCGGACGCGGCCGTGCCCGCGTCCCCCTGTCGGCCCTGGTTCTCCCAGACCTCCAGCAAAAGAGGGGCACATCCCAGGTGTCTGTGTCCGAGGACGGCTCACTCTGCCCGGACGCGGCCGTGCGCCCGTCCCCCTGTTAGGCTCTGGTTCTCCCAGACCTCCAGCAAAAGAGGGGCACATCCCAGGTGTCTGTGTCCGAGGACGGCTCACTCTGCCCGGACGCGGCCGTGCGCGCGTCCCCCTGTTCGGCTCTGGTTCTCCCAGACCTCCAGCAAAAGAGGGGCACATCCCAGGTGTCTGTGTCCGAGGACGGCTCACTCTGCCCGGACGCGGCCGTGCGCCCGTCCCGCT
>JARYHP010000041.1:50000-55000 GCA_029959045.1 Taenioides sp. WSHXM2023
GTGCACTCTCCCCGGGTAGGGAGAGCGGCAGAGTCCCCTGCTGGAGCTCCATGTGACCAGGGGGAGGTCAGAGAGTGGTAGACCGGGTGAGGTGCACTCTCCCCGGGTAGGGAGAGTGGCAGAGTCCCCTGCTGGAGCTCCATGTGACCAGGGGAGGCTCAAAGTGTTGTACCCCGGGTGAGGTGCACTCTCCCCGGGTAGGGAGAGCGGCAGAGTCCCCTGCTGGAGCTCCATGTGACCAGGGGGAGGTCAGAGAGTGGTAGACCGGGTGAGGTGCACTCTCCCCGCGTAGGGAGAGTGGCAGAGTCCCCTGCTGTACCTCCATGTGACCAGGGGAGGCTCAAAGTGTTGTACCCCAGGTAAGGTGCTCTCCCCCTGGGTAGCTAAGGCTGGAGTGCCCCCCAGCCTTCAAAATTCCCCAAAAAAGGCCGTATGACAGCACTATGTTTAATTAGAAACCATTGGGAAAAAATTTGAAAAAAATTCAGTCCCTTGGTGGTGTCTGACTTTTGCTAAAACGAGCGCCACAAGTTCAGCCCGGTTCTCCCGGGCTGAACGCATGGCGCTCAGTTTTGCTGGGAGTCAATGGCAAAAGTCAGACGCCACCGAGGGACCATCAGCATATAGATAGGGGCAGGCCGTACGGCGGGAGACGGGACCGAGCGAAAGGGCACAAATGATGGTTCTCCGGAACCGGGAAGAAGAGCCCGTTCGGCGGGGACGCGAGACGGGCTGTCACGGAGCCCCTGCCTGGATTTATCCAGGTTTGAACGGGCAGGGACCTGTCCACAGACTTAGCCCAGTGACAGTGCGCCGTCGCTGGGTAGAGGGTCTGGGGATGTCCCCCTGTCGCCCTGGAGCTGAGGAGCTCCAGACTTGGAGCGGGGTCTCTCAGCGGACCTATCCCGGTGACGGTGCGCTGTCTCTGGGTAGACGGTCTGGGGAAGCGCCCCTGTCGCCCTGGAGCTGAGGAGCTCCAGACTTGGAGCGGGGCCTCTCAGCGGTCCTATCCCAGTGACGGTGCGCTGTCTCTGGGTAGACGGTCCGGGGAAGTCCCCCTGAGTCGCGCGGTAACGAATAAGTGTATTTGGTACTCCATAGAGTACCATATCTATTTAGGCATTTTTCGACCTCTCGAAAAAATGACAAAGTCGCTTAAGTATAGTACCATATGCACGTTTGGCATAAGGTCAGGCCGGGTCTCCCGGGGTGGCCTGTGGCAAGCCGTTTTTCCACACGTTAGACAGTTCCGAGGGAACGTCGGCGCTTTTCCCACGACGCTGTTTTTCACGAAACGAAATGGCACAAATCACGGTTCTCCGGAACCGGGACGAAGAGCTCTATCCGGGGGTGTGAAAGACGGGCCTTCCTGGGCCCTCTGGCCGGTTCTATTCGGGCCTGAAGGTCGCCCGTACTGATCCCAGAGATGAGGCACTGTCACTGGGTAAGGGATCTGGGTCGGTCCCCCTGTCGGACTCTGGTTCTCCCAGACCTCCAGCCAAAGAGGGGCACATCCCGAGCGTAGGTGTCCGAGGATGGATCACTCTGCGCGGACGCGGCCGTGCGCCCGTCCCCCTGTCGGACTCTGGTTCTCCCAGACCTCCAGCCAAAGAGGGGCACGTCCCGAGCGTGGGTGCCCGGAGATGGATCACTCTGTGCGGACGCGGCCGTGCGCGCGTCCCCCTGTCGGCCCTGGTTCTCCAAGAGCTCCAGCCACAGAGGGGCACGGCCGGACAGCGGTAGTCCGGGGATGGCTCACTCTGTGCGGACGCGGCGGTGCGCGCGTCCCCCTGTTAGGCTCTGGTTCTCCCGGACCTCCAGCAAAAGAGGGGCACATCCCAGGTGTCTGTGTCCGAGGACGGCTCACTCTGCCCGGACGCGGCCGTGGGCGCGTCCCGCTGTTAGGCTCTGGTTCTCCCGGACCTCCAGCAAAAGAGGGGCACATCCCAGGTGTCTGTGTCCGAGGATGGCTCACTCTGACCGGACGCGGCCGTGCGCCCGTCCCCCTGTTAGGCTCTGGTTCTCCCGGACCTCCAGCAAAAGAGGGGCACATCCCAGGTGTCTGTGTCCGAGGATGGCTCACTCTGCCCGGACGCGGCCGTGCGCGCGTCCCCCTGTTAGGCTCTGGTTCTCCCGGACCTCCAGCAAAAGAGGGGCACATCCCAGGTGTCTGTGTCCGAGGATGGCTCACTCTGACCGGACGCGGCCGTGCCCGCGTCCCCCTGTCGGCCCTGGTTCTCCCAGACCTCCAGCCAAAGAGGGGCACATCCCAGGTGTCTGTGTCCGAGGACGGCTCACTCTGCCCGGACGCGGCCGTGCGCCCGTCCCCCTGTTAGGCTCTGGTTCTCCCGGACCTCCAGCAAAAGAGGGGCACATCCCAGGTGTCTGTGTCCGAGGACGGCTCACTCTGCCCGGACGCGGCCGTGCGCGCGTCCCCCTGTTAGGCTCTGGTTCTCCCAGACCTCCAGCAAAAGAGGGGCACATCCCAGGTGTCTGTGTCCGAGGACGGCTCACTCTGCCCGGACGCGGCCGTGCGCCCGTCCCGCTGTTAGGCTCTGGTTCTCCCGGACCTCCAGCAAAAGAGGGGCACATCCCAGGTGTCTGTGTCCGAGGACGGCTCACTCTGCCCGGACGCGGCCGTGCGCCCGTCCCCCTGTTAGGCTCTGGTTCTCCCGGACCTCCAGCAAAAGAGGGGCACATCCCAGGTGTCTGTGTCCGAGGACGGCTCACTCTGCCCGGACGCGGCCGTGGGCTCGTCCCGCTGTTAGGCTCTGGTTCTCCCGGACCTCCAGCAAAAGAGGGGCACATCCCAGGTGTCTGTGTCCGAGGACGGCTCACTCTGACCGGACGCGGCCGTGCGCCCGTCCCCCTGTTAGGCTCTGGTTCTCCCGGACCTCCAGCAAAAGAGGGGCACATCCCAGGTGTCTGTGTCCGAGGACGGCTCACTCTGCCCGGACGCGGCCGTGCGCGCGTCCCGCTGTTAGGCTCTGGTTCTCCCGGACCTCCAGCAAAAGAGGGGCACATCCCAGGTGTCTGTGTCCGAGGATGGCTCACTCTGACCGGACGCGGCCGTGCGCCCGTCCCCCTGTTAGGCTCTGGTTCTCCCGGACCTCCAGCAAAAGAGGGGCACATCCCAGGTGTCTGTGTCCGAGGATGGCTCACTCTGCCCGGACGCGGCCGTGCGCGCGTCCCCCTGTTAGGCTCTGGTTCTCCCGGACCTCCAGCAAAAGAGGGGCACATCCCAGGTGTCTGTGTCCGAGGATGGCTCACTCTGACCGGACGCGGCCGTGCCCGCGTCCCCCTGTCGGCCCTGGTTCTCCCAGACCTCCAGCCAAAGAGGGGCACATCCCAGGTGTCTGTGTCCGAGGACGGCTCACTCTGCCCGGACGCGGCCGTGCGCCCGTCCCCCTGTTAGGCTCTGGTTCTCCCGGACCTCCAGCAAAAGAGGGGCACATCCCAGGTGTCTGTGTCCGAGGACGGCTCACTCTGCCCGGACGCGGCCGTGCGCGCGTCCCCCTGTTAGGCTCTGGTTCTCCCAGACCTCCAGCAAAAGAGGGGCACATCCCAGGTGTCTGTGTCCGAGGACGGCTCACTCTGCCCGGACGCGGCCGTGCGCCCGTCCCGCTGTTAGGCTCTGGTTCTCCCGGACCTCCAGCAAAAGAGGGGCACATCCCAGGTGTCTGTGTCCGAGGACGGCTCACTCTGCCCGGACGCGGCCGTGCGCCCGTCCCCCTGTTAGGCTCTGGTTCTCCCGGACCTCCAGCAAAAGAGGGGCACATCCCAGGTGTCTGTGTCCGAGGACGGCTCACTCTGCCCGGACGCGGCCGTGGGCTCGTCCCGCTGTTAGGCTCTGGTTCTCCCGGACCTCCAGCAAAAGAGGGGCACATCCCAGGTGTCTGTGTCCGAGGACGGCTCACTCTGACCGGACGCGGCCGTGCGCCCGTCCCCCTGTTAGGCTCTGGTTCTCCCGGACCTCCAGCAAAAGAGGGGCACATCCCAGGTGTCTGTGTCCGAGGACGGCTCACTCTGCCCGGACGCGGCCGTGCGCGCGTCCCGCTGTTAGGCTCTGGTTCTCCCGGACCTCCAGCAAAAGAGGGGCACATCCCAGGTGTCTGTGTCCGAGGATGGCTCACTCTGCCCGGACGCGGCCGTGCGCGCGTCCCCCTGTTAGGCTCTGGTTCTCCCAGACCTCCAGCAAAAGAGGGGCACATCCCAGGTGTCTGTGTCCGAGGACGGCTCACTCTGCGCGGACGCGGCCGTGCCCGCGTCCCCCTGTCGGCCCTGGTTCTCCCAGACCTCCAGCAAAAGAGGGGCACATCCCAGGTGTCTGTGTCCGAGGACGGCTCACTCTGCGCGGACGCGGCCGTGCGCCCGTCCCCCTGTTAGGCTCTGGTTCTCCCAGACCTCCAGCAAAAGAGGGGCACATCCCAGGTGTCTGTGTCCGAGGACGGCTCACTCTGCCCGGACGCGGCCGTGCGCGCGTCCCCCTGTTCGGCTCTGGTTCTCCCAGACCTCCAGCAAAAGAGGGGCACATCCCAGGTGTCTGTGTCCGAGGACGGCTCACTCTGCCCGGACGCGGCCGTGCGCCCGTCCCGCTGTTAGGCTCTGGTTCTCCCAGACCTCCAGCAAAAGAGGGGCACATCCCAGGTGTCTGTGTCCGAGGATGGCTCACTCTGCCCGGACGCGGCCGTGCCCGCGTCCCCCTGTCAGCCCTGGTTCTCCCAGACCTCCAGCCAAAGAGGGGCACATCCCGAGCGTCGGTGTCCGAGGATGGCTCACTCTTCCCGGACGCGGCCGCGCGCGCGTCACCCCTGTTAGGCTCTGGTTCTCCCAGACCTCCAGCAAAAGAGGGGCACAGCCCGAGAGTAATGTCCCAGGCAGAAGGCACTCTGCCTGGGCACGTATTCCGGGGGGCCGGTACCCCCGGACCTGGTTGTTAACAGTCCAGAGTACCATATCTATTTAGGCGTTTTTCGACCTCTCGAAAAAAATGACAAAGT
>JARYHP010000041.1:65000-67500 GCA_029959045.1 Taenioides sp. WSHXM2023
AGCCTTCAAAATTCCCCAAAAAAGGCCGTATGACAGCACTATGTTTAATTAGAAACCATTGGGAAAAAATTTGAAAAAAATTCAGTCCCTTGGTGGTGTCTGACTTTTGCTAAAACGAGCGCCACAAGTTCAGCCCGGTTCTCCCGGGCTGAACGCATGGCGCTCAGTTTTGCTGGGAGTCAATGGCAAAAGTCAGACGCCACCGAGGGACCATCAGCATATAGATAGGGGCAGGCCGTACGGCGGGAGACGGGACCGAGCGAAAGGGCACAAATGATGGTTCTCCGGAACCGGGAAGAAGAGCCCGTTCGGCGGGGACGCGAGACGGGCTGTCACGGAGCCCCTGGCTGGATTTATCCAGGTTTGAACGGGCAGGGACCTGTCCACAGACTTAGCCCAGTGACAGTGCGCCGTCGCTGGGTAGAGGGTCTGGGGATGTCCCCCTGTCGCCCTGGAGCTGAGGAGCTCCAGACTTGGAGCGGGGTCTCTCAGCGGACCTATCCCGGTGACGGTGCGCTGTCTCTGGGTAGACGGTCTGGGGAAGCGCCCCTGTCGCCCTGGAGCTGAGGAGCTCCAGACTTGGAGCGGGGCCTCTCAGCGGTCCTATCCCAGTGACGGTGCGCTGTCTCTGGGTAGACGGTCCGGGGAAGTCCCCCTGAGTCGCGCGGTAACGAATAAGTGTATTTGGTACTCCATAGAGTACCATATCTATTTAGGCATTTTTCGACCTCTCGAAAAAATGACAAAGTCGCTTAAGTATAGTACCATATGCACGTTTGGCATAAGGTCAGGCCGGGTCTCCCGGGGTGGCCTGTGGCAAGCCGTTTTTCCACACGTTAGACAGTTCCGAGGGAACGTCGGCGCTTTTCCCACGACGCTGTTTTTCACGAAACGAAATGGCACAAATCACGGTTCTCCGGAACCGGGACGAAGAGCTCTATCCGGGGGTGTGAAAGACGGGCCTTCCTGGGCCCTCTGGCCGGTTCTATTCGGGCCTGAAGGTCGCCCGTACTGATCCCAGAGATGAGGCACTGTCACTGGGTAAGGGATCTGGGTCGGTCCCCCTGTCGGACTCTGGTTCTCCCAGACCTCCAGCCAAAGAGGGGCACATCCCGAGCGTAGGTGTCCGAGGATGGATCACTCTGCGCGGACGCGGCCGTGCGCCCGTCCCCCTGTCGGACTCTGGTTCTCCCAGACCTCCAGCCAAAGAGGGGCACGTCCCGAGCGTGGGTGCCCGGAGATGGATCACTCTGTGCGGACGCGGCCGTGCGCGCGTCCCCCTGTCGGCCCTGGTTCTCCAAGAGCTCCAGCCACAGAGGGGCACGGCCGGACAGCGGTAGTCCGGGGATGGCTCACTCTGTGCGGACGCGGCGGTGCGCGCGTCCCCCTGTTAGGCTCTGGTTCTCCCGGACCTCCAGCAAAAGAGGGGCACATCCCAGGTGTCTGTGTCCGAGGACGGCTCACTCTGCCCGGACGCGGCCGTGGGCGCGTCCCGCTGTTAGGCTCTGGTTCTCCCGGACCTCCAGCAAAAGAGGGGCACATCCCAGGTGTCTGTGTCCGAGGATGGCTCACTCTGACCGGACGCGGCCGTGCGCCCGTCCCCCTGTTAGGCTCTGGTTCTCCCGGACCTCCAGCAAAAGAGGGGCACATCCCAGGTGTCTGTGTCCGAGGATGGCTCACTCTGCCCGGACGCGGCCGTGCGCGCGTCCCCCTGTTAGGCTCTGGTTCTCCCGGACCTCCAGCAAAAGAGGGGCACATCCCAGGTGTCTGTGTCCGAGGATGGCTCACTCTGCCCGGACGCGGCCGTGCCCGCGTCCCCCTGTCGGCCCTGGTTCTCCCAGACCTCCAGCCAAAGAGGGGCACATCCCGAGCGTCGGTGTCCGAGGATGGCTCACTCTTCCCGGACGCGGCCGCGCGCGCGTCACCCCTGTTAGGCTCTGGTTCTCCCAGACCTCCAGCAAAAGAGGGGCACAGCCCGAGAGTAATGTCCCAGGCAGAAGGCACTCTGCCTGGGCACGTATTCCGGGGGGCCGGTACCCCCGGACCTGGTTGTTAACAGTCCAGAGTACCATATCTATTTAGGCGTTTTTCGACCTCTCGAAAAAAATGACAAAGTCGCTTAAGTAGAGTACCATATGCACGTTTGGCATAAGGTCAGCCCGGGTCTCCCGGGGTGGCCTGTGGCAAGCCGTTTTTCCACACGTCAGACAGTTCCGAGGGAACGTCGGCGCTTTTCCCACGACGCTGTTTTTCACGAAACGAAATGGCACAAATCATGGTTCTCCGGAACCGGGACGAAGAGCTCTATCTGGGGGTGTGAAAGGCGGGCCTTCCTGGGCCCTCTGGCCGGTTCTATTCGGGTTTGAAGGTCGCCCGTACTGATCCCAGAGACGAGGCACTGTCACTGGGTAAGGGATCCGGGTCGGTCCCCCGTTAGGCCCGGTTCAACCCAGAGCTCCAGCCAAAGAGGGGCACAGCCCAAACAGTGATAGTCCGGGGA
>JARYHP010000041.1:77500-82500 GCA_029959045.1 Taenioides sp. WSHXM2023
TTCCCCAAAAAAGGCCGTATGACAGCACTATGTTTAATTAGAAACCATTGGGAAAAAATTTGAAAAAAATTCAGTCCCTTGGTGGTGTCTGACTTTTGCTAAAACGAGCGCCACAAGTTCAGCCCGGTTCTCCCGGGCTGAACGCATGGCGCTCAGTTTTGCTGGGAGTCAATGGCAAAAGTCAGACGCCACCGAGGGACCATCAGCATATAGATAGGGGCAGGCCGTACGGCGGGAGACGGGACCGAGCGAAAGGGCACAAATGATGGTTCTCCGGAACCGGGAAGAAGAGCCCGTTCGGCGGGGACGCGAGACGGGCTGTCACGGAGCCCCTGGCTGGATTTATCCAGGTTTGAACGGGCAGGGACCTGTCCACAGACTTAGCCCAGTGACAGTGCGCCGTCGCTGGGTAGAGGGTCTGGGGATGTCCCCCTGTCGCCCTGGAGCTGAGGAGCTCCAGACTTGGAGCGGGGTCTCTCAGCGGACCTATCCCGGTGACGGTGCGCTGTCTCTGGGTAGACGGTCTGGGGAAGCGCCCCTGTCGCCCTGGAGCTGAGGAGCTCCAGACTTGGAGCGGGGCCTCTCAGCGGTCCTATCCCAGTGACGGTGCGCTGTCTCTGGGTAGACGGTCCGGGGAAGTCCCCCTGAGTCGCGCGGTAACGAATAAGTGTATTTGGTACTCCATAGAGTACCATATCTATTTAGGCATTTTTCGACCTCTCGAAAAAATGACAAAGTCGCTTAAGTATAGTACCATATGCACGTTTGGCATAAGGTCAGGCCGGGTCTCCCGGGGTGGCCTGTGGCAAGCCGTTTTTCCACACGTTAGACAGTTCCGAGGGAACGTCGGCGCTTTTCCCACGACGCTGTTTTTCACGAAACGAAATGGCACAAATCACGGTTCTCCGGAACCGGGACGAAGAGCTCTATCCGGGGGTGTGAAAGACGGGCCTTCCTGGGCCCTCTGGCCGGTTCTATTCGGGCCTGAAGGTCGCCCGTACTGATCCCAGAGATGAGGCACTGTCACTGGGTAAGGGATCTGGGTCGGTCCCCCTGTCGGACTCTGGTTCTCCCAGACCTCCAGCCAAAGAGGGGCACATCCCGAGCGTAGGTGTCCGAGGATGGATCACTCTGCGCGGACGCGGCCGTGCGCCCGTCCCCCTGTCGGACTCTGGTTCTCCCAGACCTCCAGCCAAAGAGGGGCACGTCCCGAGCGTGGGTGCCCGGAGATGGATCACTCTGTGCGGACGCGGCCGTGCGCGCGTCCCCCTGTCGGCCCTGGTTCTCCAAGAGCTCCAGCCACAGAGGGGCACGGCCGGACAGCGGTAGTCCGGGGATGGCTCACTCTGTGCGGACGCGGCGGTGCGCGCGTCCCCCTGTTAGGCTCTGGTTCTCCCGGACCTCCAGCAAAAGAGGGGCACATCCCAGGTGTCTGTGTCCGAGGATGGCTCACTCTGACCGGACGCGGCCGTGCCCGCGTCCCCCTGTCGGCCCTGGTTCTCCCAGACCTCCAGCCAAAGAGGGGCACATCCCAGGTGTCTGTGTCCGAGGACGGCTCACTCTGCCCGGACGCGGCCGTGCGCCCGTCCCCCTGTTAGGCTCTGGTTCTCCCGGACCTCCAGCAAAAGAGGGGCACATCCCAGGTGTCTGTGTCCGAGGACGGCTCACTCTGCCCGGACGCGGCCGTGGGCGCGTCCCGCTGTTAGGCTCTGGTTCTCCCGGACCTCCAGCAAAAGAGGGGCACATCCCAGGTGTCTGTGTCCGAGGATGGCTCACTCTGACCGGACGCGGCCGTGCGCCCGTCCCCCTGTTAGGCTCTGGTTCTCCCGGACCTCCAGCAAAAGAGGGGCACATCCCAGGTGTCTGTGTCCGAGGATGGCTCACTCTGCCCGGACGCGGCCGTGCGCGCGTCCCCCTGTTAGGCTCTGGTTCTCCCGGACCTCCAGCAAAAGAGGGGCACATCCCAGGTGTCTGTGTCCGAGGATGGCTCACTCTGACCGGACGCGGCCGTGCCCGCGTCCCCCTGTCGGCCCTGGTTCTCCCAGACCTCCAGCCAAAGAGGGGCACATCCCAGGTGTCTGTGTCCGAGGACGGCTCACTCTGCCCGGACGCGGCCGTGCGCCCGTCCCCCTGTTAGGCTCTGGTTCTCCCGGACCTCCAGCAAAAGAGGGGCACATCCCAGGTGTCTGTGTCCGAGGACGGCTCACTCTGCCCGGACGCGGCCGTGCGCGCGTCCCCCTGTTAGGCTCTGGTTCTCCCAGACCTCCAGCAAAAGAGGGGCACATCCCAGGTGTCTGTGTCCGAGGACGGCTCACTCTGCCCGGACGCGGCCGTGCGCCCGTCCCGCTGTTAGGCTCTGGTTCTCCCGGACCTCCAGCAAAAGAGGGGCACATCCCAGGTGTCTGTGTCCGAGGACGGCTCACTCTGCCCGGACGCGGCCGTGCGCCCGTCCCCCTGTTAGGCTCTGGTTCTCCCGGACCTCCAGCAAAAGAGGGGCACATCCCAGGTGTCTGTGTCCGAGGACGGCTCACTCTGCCCGGACGCGGCCGTGGGCTCGTCCCGCTGTTAGGCTCTGGTTCTCCCGGACCTCCAGCAAAAGAGGGGCACATCCCAGGTGTCTGTGTCCGAGGACGGCTCACTCTGACCGGACGCGGCCGTGCGCCCGTCCCCCTGTTAGGCTCTGGTTCTCCCGGACCTCCAGCAAAAGAGGGGCACATCCCAGGTGTCTGTGTCCGAGGACGGCTCACTCTGCCCGGACGCGGCCGTGCGCGCGTCCCGCTGTTAGGCTCTGGTTCTCCCGGACCTCCAGCAAAAGAGGGGCACATCCCAGGTGTCTGTGTCCGAGGATGGCTCACTCTGCCCGGACGCGGCCGTGCGCGCGTCCCCCTGTTAGGCTCTGGTTCTCCCAGACCTCCAGCAAAAGAGGGGCACATCCCAGGTGTCTGTGTCCGAGGACGGCTCACTCTGCGCGGACGCGGCCGTGCCCGCGTCCCCCTGTCGGCCCTGGTTCTCCCAGACCTCCAGCAAAAGAGGGGCACATCCCAGGTGTCTGTGTCCGAGGACGGCTCACTCTGCGCGGACGCGGCCGTGCGCCCGTCCCCCTGTTAGGCTCTGGTTCTCCCAGACCTCCAGCAAAAGAGGGGCACATCCCAGGTGTCTGTGTCCGAGGACGGCTCACTCTGCCCGGACGCGGCCGTGCGCGCGTCCCCCTGTTCGGCTCTGGTTCTCCCAGACCTCCAGCAAAAGAGGGGCACATCCCAGGTGTCTGTGTCCGAGGACGGCTCACTCTGCCCGGACGCGGCCGTGCGCCCGTCCCGCTGTTAGGCTCTGGTTCTCCCAGACCTCCAGCAAAAGAGGGGCACATCCCAGGTGTCTGTGTCCGAGGATGGCTCACTCTGCCCGGACGCGGCCGTGCCCGCGTCCCCCTGTCAGCCCTGGTTCTCCCAGACCTCCAGCCAAAGAGGGGCACATCCCGAGCGTCGGTGTCCGAGGATGGCTCACTCTTCCCGGACGCGGCCGCGCGCGCGTCACCCCTGTTAGGCTCTGGTTCTCCCAGACCTCCAGCAAAAGAGGGGCACAGCCCGAGAGTAATGTCCCAGGCAGAAGGCACTCTGCCTGGGCACGTATTCCGGGGGGCCGGTACCCCCGGACCTGGTTGTTAACAGTCCAGAGTACCATATCTATTTAGGCGTTTTTCGACCTCTCGAAAAAAATGACAAAGTCGCTTAAGTAGAGTACCATATGCACGTTTGGCATAAGGTCAGCCCGGGTCTCCCGGGGTGGCCTGTGGCAAGCCGTTTTTCCACACGTCAGACAGTTCCGAGGGAACGTCGGCGCTTTTCCCACGACGCTGTTTTTCACGAAACGAAATGGCACAAATCATGGTTCTCCGGAACCGGGACGAAGAGCTCTATCTGGGGGTGTGAAAGGCGGGCCTTCCTGGGCCCTCTGGCCGGTTCTATTCGGGTTTGAAGGTCGCCCGTACTGATCCCAGAGACGAGGCACTGTCACTGGGTAAGGGATCCGGGTCGGTCCCCCGTTAGGCCCGGTTCAACCCAGAGCTCCAGCCAAAGAGGGGCACAGCCCAAACAGTGATAGTCCGGGGACGGCTCACTCTGCGCGGACGCGGCCCTGCGCGCGTCCCCCTGTCGGACTCTGGTTCTCCCAGACCTCCGGCCAGAGAGGGGCACATCCCGAGCGCGGGTGTCCGGAGATGGATCACTATTTGCGGACGCGGCCGTGCGCGCGTCCCCCCTGTCGGACTCTGGTTCTTCCAGACTTCCAGCCAAAAAAGGGGCACATCCCGAGCGCGGGTGTCCGGAGACGGATCTCTCTGTGCGGACGCGGCCGTGCGCGCGTCCCCCTGTCGGACTCTGGTTCTCCCAGACCTCCGGCCAGAGAGGGGGCACATCCCGAGCGCGGGTGTCCGGAGATGGATCACTATTTGCGGACGCGGCCGTGCGCGCGTCCCCCTGTCGGACTCTGGTTCTCCCGGACCTCCGGCCAAAGAGGGGCACACTCTAACAGCGGTAGTCCGGGGACGGCCCACTCTGCCCGGACGCGGCCGTGCGCGCGTCCCCCTGTCGGACTCTGGTCCTCCCAGACCTCCGGCCAAAGAGGGGCACGTCCCGAGAGTGGGTGTCCGAGGACGGCTCACTCTGCCCGGACGCGGCCGCGCGCGCGTCCCCCTGTCGGACTCTGGTCCTCCCAGACCTCCGGCCAAAGAGGGGCACGTCCCGAGAGTGGGTGTCCGAGGACGGCTCACTCTGCCCGGACGCGGCCGCGCGCGCGTCCCCCTGTCGGCCCTGGTTCTCCCAGACCTCCGGCCAAAGAGGGGCACAGCCCAAGAGTAATGTCCCGGGCGGAAGGCACTCTGCCCGGGCACGGATTCCGGGGGGCCCGCACCCCCGGACCCGGTTGTCGACGGTCCAGAGTACCATATCTATTTAGGCGTTTTTCGACCTCTCGAAAAAATGACTAAGTCCCTTAAGTAGAGTACC
>JARYHP010000041.1:92500-95000 GCA_029959045.1 Taenioides sp. WSHXM2023
GTCCCCCTGTCGGCCCTGGTTCTCCAAGAGCTCCAGCCACAGAGGGGCACGGCCGGACAGCGGTAGTCCGGGGATGGCTCACTCTGTGCGGACGCGGCGGTGCGCGCGTCCCCCTGTTAGGCTCTGGTTCTCCCGGACCTCCAGCAAAAGAGGGGCACATCCCAGGTGTCTGTGTCCGAGGATGGCTCACTCTGACCGGACGCGGCCGTGCCCGCGTCCCCCTGTCGGCCCTGGTTCTCCCAGACCTCCAGCCAAAGAGGGGCACATCCCAGGTGTCTGTGTCCGAGGACGGCTCACTCTGCCCGGACGCGGCCGTGCGCCCGTCCCCCTGTTAGGCTCTGGTTCTCCCGGACCTCCAGCAAAAGAGGGGCACATCCCAGGTGTCTGTGTCCGAGGACGGCTCACTCTGCCCGGACGCGGCCGTGGGCGCGTCCCGCTGTTAGGCTCTGGTTCTCCCGGACCTCCAGCAAAAGAGGGGCACATCCCAGGTGTCTGTGTCCGAGGATGGCTCACTCTGACCGGACGCGGCCGTGCGCCCGTCCCCCTGTTAGGCTCTGGTTCTCCCGGACCTCCAGCAAAAGAGGGGCACATCCCAGGTGTCTGTGTCCGAGGATGGCTCACTCTGCCCGGACGCGGCCGTGCGCGCGTCCCCCTGTTAGGCTCTGGTTCTCCCGGACCTCCAGCAAAAGAGGGGCACATCCCAGGTGTCTGTGTCCGAGGATGGCTCACTCTGACCGGACGCGGCCGTGCCCGCGTCCCCCTGTCGGCCCTGGTTCTCCCAGACCTCCAGCCAAAGAGGGGCACATCCCAGGTGTCTGTGTCCGAGGACGGCTCACTCTGCCCGGACGCGGCCGTGCGCCCGTCCCCCTGTTAGGCTCTGGTTCTCCCGGACCTCCAGCAAAAGAGGGGCACATCCCAGGTGTCTGTGTCCGAGGACGGCTCACTCTGCCCGGACGCGGCCGTGCGCGCGTCCCCCTGTTAGGCTCTGGTTCTCCCAGACCTCCAGCAAAAGAGGGGCACATCCCAGGTGTCTGTGTCCGAGGACGGCTCACTCTGCCCGGACGCGGCCGTGCGCCCGTCCCGCTGTTAGGCTCTGGTTCTCCCGGACCTCCAGCAAAAGAGGGGCACATCCCAGGTGTCTGTGTCCGAGGACGGCTCACTCTGCCCGGACGCGGCCGTGCGCCCGTCCCCCTGTTAGGCTCTGGTTCTCCCGGACCTCCAGCAAAAGAGGGGCACATCCCAGGTGTCTGTGTCCGAGGACGGCTCACTCTGCCCGGACGCGGCCGTGGGCTCGTCCCGCTGTTAGGCTCTGGTTCTCCCGGACCTCCAGCAAAAGAGGGGCACATCCCAGGTGTCTGTGTCCGAGGACGGCTCACTCTGACCGGACGCGGCCGTGCGCCCGTCCCCCTGTTAGGCTCTGGTTCTCCCGGACCTCCAGCAAAAGAGGGGCACATCCCAGGTGTCTGTGTCCGAGGACGGCTCACTCTGCCCGGACGCGGCCGTGCGCGCGTCCCGCTGTTAGGCTCTGGTTCTCCCGGACCTCCAGCAAAAGAGGGGCACATCCCAGGTGTCTGTGTCCGAGGATGGCTCACTCTGCCCGGACGCGGCCGTGCGCGCGTCCCCCTGTTAGGCTCTGGTTCTCCCAGACCTCCAGCAAAAGAGGGGCACATCCCAGGTGTCTGTGTCCGAGGACGGCTCACTCTGCGCGGACGCGGCCGTGCCCGCGTCCCCCTGTCGGCCCTGGTTCTCCCAGACCTCCAGCAAAAGAGGGGCACATCCCAGGTGTCTGTGTCCGAGGACGGCTCACTCTGCGCGGACGCGGCCGTGCGCCCGTCCCCCTGTTAGGCTCTGGTTCTCCCAGACCTCCAGCAAAAGAGGGGCACATCCCAGGTGTCTGTGTCCGAGGACGGCTCACTCTGCCCGGACGCGGCCGTGCGCGCGTCCCCCTGTTCGGCTCTGGTTCTCCCAGACCTCCAGCAAAAGAGGGGCACATCCCAGGTGTCTGTGTCCGAGGACGGCTCACTCTGCCCGGACGCGGCCGTGCGCCCGTCCCGCTGTTAGGCTCTGGTTCTCCCAGACCTCCAGCAAAAGAGGGGCACATCCCAGGTGTCTGTGTCCGAGGATGGCTCACTCTGCCCGGACGCGGCCGTGCCCGCGTCCCCCTGTCAGCCCTGGTTCTCCCAGACCTCCAGCCAAAGAGGGGCACATCCCGAGCGTCGGTGTCCGAGGATGGCTCACTCTTCCCGGACGCGGCCGCGCGCGCGTCACCCCTGTTAGGCTCTGGTTCTCCCAGACCTCCAGCAAAAGAGGGGCACAGCCCGAGAGTAATGTCCCAGGCAGAAGGCACTCTGCCTGGGCACGTATTCCGGGGGGCCGGTACCCCCGGACCTGGTTGTTAACAGTCCAGAGTACCATATCTATTTAGGCGTTTTTCGACCTCTCGAAAAAAATGACAAAGTCGCTTAAGTAGAGTACCATATGCACGTTTGGCATAAGGTCA
>JARYHP010000041.1:105000-107500 GCA_029959045.1 Taenioides sp. WSHXM2023
AGAGTGGTAGACCGGGTGAGGTGCACTCTCCCCGGGTAGGGAGAGTGGCAGAGTCCCCTGCTGGAGCTCCATGTGACCAGGGGAGGCTCAAAGTGTTGTACCCCGGGTGAGGTGCACTCTCCCCGGGTAGGGAGAGCGGCAGAGTCCCCTGCTGGAGCTCCATGTGACCAGGGGGAGGTCAGAGAGTGGTAGACCGGGTGAGGTGCACTCTCCCCGCGTAGGGAGAGTGGCAGAGTCCCCTGCTGTACCTCCATGTGACCAGGGGAGGCTCAAAGTGTTGTACCCCAGGTAAGGTGCTCTCCCCCTGGGTAGCTAAGGCTGGAGTGCCCCCCAGCCTTCAAAATTCCCCAAAAAAGGCCGTATGACAGCACTATGTTTAATTAGAAACCATTGGGAAAAAATTTGAAAAAAATTCAGTCCCTTGGTGGTGTCTGACTTTTGCTAAAACGAGCGCCACAAGTTCAGCCCGGTTCTCCCGGGCTGAACGCATGGCGCTCAGTTTTGCTGGGAGTCAATGGCAAAAGTCAGACGCCACCGAGGGACCATCAGCATATAGATAGGGGCAGGCCGTACGGCGGGAGACGGGACCGAGCGAAAGGGCACAAATGATGGTTCTCCGGAACCGGGAAGAAGAGCCCGTTCGGCGGGGACGCGAGACGGGCTGTCACGGAGCCCCTGGCTGGATTTATCCAGGTTTGAACGGGCAGGGACCTGTCCACAGACTTAGCCCAGTGACAGTGCGCCGTCGCTGGGTAGAGGGTCTGGGGATGTCCCCCTGTCGCCCTGGAGCTGAGGAGCTCCAGACTTGGAGCGGGGTCTCTCAGCGGACCTATCCCGGTGACGGTGCGCTGTCTCTGGGTAGACGGTCTGGGGAAGCGCCCCTGTCGCCCTGGAGCTGAGGAGCTCCAGACTTGGAGCGGGGCCTCTCAGCGGTCCTATCCCAGTGACGGTGCGCTGTCTCTGGGTAGACGGTCCGGGGAAGTCCCCCTGAGTCGCGCGGTAACGAATAAGTGTATTTGGTACTCCATAGAGTACCATATCTATTTAGGCATTTTTCGACCTCTCGAAAAAATGACAAAGTCGCTTAAGTATAGTACCATATGCACGTTTGGCATAAGGTCAGGCCGGGTCTCCCGGGGTGGCCTGTGGCAAGCCGTTTTTCCACACGTTAGACAGTTCCGAGGGAACGTCGGCGCTTTTCCCACGACGCTGTTTTTCACGAAACGAAATGGCACAAATCACGGTTCTCCGGAACCGGGACGAAGAGCTCTATCCGGGGGTGTGAAAGACGGGCCTTCCTGGGCCCTCTGGCCGGTTCTATTCGGGCCTGAAGGTCGCCCGTACTGATCCCAGAGATGAGGCACTGTCACTGGGTAAGGGATCTGGGTCGGTCCCCCTGTCGGACTCTGGTTCTCCCAGACCTCCAGCCAAAGAGGGGCACATCCCGAGCGTAGGTGTCCGAGGATGGATCACTCTGCGCGGACGCGGCCGTGCGCCCGTCCCCCTGTCGGACTCTGGTTCTCCCAGACCTCCAGCCAAAGAGGGGCACGTCCCGAGCGTGGGTGCCCGGAGATGGATCACTCTGTGCGGACGCGGCCGTGCGCGCGTCCCCCTGTCGGCCCTGGTTCTCCAAGAGCTCCAGCCACAGAGGGGCACGGCCGGACAGCGGTAGTCCGGGGATGGCTCACTCTGTGCGGACGCGGCGGTGCGCGCGTCCCCCTGTTAGGCTCTGGTTCTCCCGGACCTCCAGCAAAAGAGGGGCACATCCCAGGTGTCTGTGTCCGAGGACGGCTCACTCTGCCCGGACGCGGCCGTGGGCGCGTCCCGCTGTTAGGCTCTGGTTCTCCCGGACCTCCAGCAAAAGAGGGGCACATCCCAGGTGTCTGTGTCCGAGGATGGCTCACTCTGACCGGACGCGGCCGTGCGCCCGTCCCCCTGTTAGGCTCTGGTTCTCCCGGACCTCCAGCAAAAGAGGGGCACATCCCAGGTGTCTGTGTCCGAGGATGGCTCACTCTGCCCGGACGCGGCCGTGCGCGCGTCCCCCTGTTAGGCTCTGGTTCTCCCGGACCTCCAGCAAAAGAGGGGCACATCCCAGGTGTCTGTGTCCGAGGATGGCTCACTCTGACCGGACGCGGCCGTGCCCGCGTCCCCCTGTCGGCCCTGGTTCTCCCAGACCTCCAGCCAAAGAGGGGCACATCCCAGGTGTCTGTGTCCGAGGACGGCTCACTCTGCCCGGACGCGGCCGTGCGCCCGTCCCCCTGTTAGGCTCTGGTTCTCCCGGACCTCCAGCAAAAGAGGGGCACATCCCAGGTGTCTGTGTCCGAGGACGGCTCACTCTGCCCGGACGCGGCCGTGCGCGCGTCCCCCTGTTAGGCTCTGGTTCTCCCAGACCTCCAGCAAAAGAGGGGCACATCCCAGGTGTCTGTGTCCGAGGACGGCTCACTCTGCCCGGACGCGGCCGTGCGCCCGTCCCGCTGTTAGGCTCTGGTTCTCCCGGACC
>JARYHP010000041.1:120000-122500 GCA_029959045.1 Taenioides sp. WSHXM2023
AGGGGCACGGCCGGACAGCGGTAGTCCGGGGATGGCTCACTCTGTGCGGACGCGGCGGTGCGCGCGTCCCCCTGTTAGGCTCTGGTTCTCCCGGACCTCCAGCAAAAGAGGGGCACATCCCAGGTGTCTGTGTCCGAGGACGGCTCACTCTGCCCGGACGCGGCCGTGGGCGCGTCCCGCTGTTAGGCTCTGGTTCTCCCGGACCTCCAGCAAAAGAGGGGCACATCCCAGGTGTCTGTGTCCGAGGATGGCTCACTCTGACCGGACGCGGCCGTGCGCCCGTCCCCCTGTTAGGCTCTGGTTCTCCCGGACCTCCAGCAAAAGAGGGGCACATCCCAGGTGTCTGTGTCCGAGGATGGCTCACTCTGCCCGGACGCGGCCGTGCGCGCGTCCCCCTGTTAGGCTCTGGTTCTCCCGGACCTCCAGCAAAAGAGGGGCACATCCCAGGTGTCTGTGTCCGAGGATGGCTCACTCTGACCGGACGCGGCCGTGCCCGCGTCCCCCTGTCGGCCCTGGTTCTCCCAGACCTCCAGCCAAAGAGGGGCACATCCCAGGTGTCTGTGTCCGAGGACGGCTCACTCTGCCCGGACGCGGTCGTGCGCCCGTCCCCCTGTTAGGCTCTGGTTCTCCCGGACCTCCAGCAAAAGAGGGGCACATCCCAGGTGTCTGTGTCCGAGGACGGCTCACTCTGCCCGGACGCGGCCGTGCGCGCGTCCCCCTGTTAGGCTCTGGTTCTCCCAGACCTCCAGCAAAAGAGGGGCACATCCCAGGTGTCTGTGTCCGAGGACGGCTCACTCTGCCCGGACGCGGCCGTGCGCCCGTCCCGCTGTTAGGCTCTGGTTCTCCCGGACCTCCAGCAAAAGAGGGGCACATCCCAGGTGTCTGTGTCCGAGGACGGCTCACTCTGCCCGGACGCGGCCGTGCGCCCGTCCCCCTGTTAGGCTCTGGTTCTCCCGGACCTCCAGCAAAAGAGGGGCACATCCCAGGTGTCTGTGTCCGAGGACGGCTCACTCTGCCCGGACGCGGCCGTGGGCTCGTCCCGCTGTTAGGCTCTGGTTCTCCCGGACCTCCAGCAAAAGAGGGGCACATCCCAGGTGTCTGCGTCCGAGGACGGCTCACTCTGACCGGACGCGGCCGTGCGCCCGTCCCCCTGTTAGGCTCTGGTTCTCCCGGACCTCCAGCAAAAGAGGGGCACATCCCAGGTGTCTGTGTCCGAGGACGGCTCACTCTGCCCGGACGCGGCCGTGCGCGCGTCCCGCTGTTAGGCTCTGGTTCTCCCAGACCTCCAGCAAAAGAGGGGCACATCCCAGGTGTCTGTGTCCGAGGATGGCTCACTCTGCCCGGACGCGGCCGTGCGCGCGTCCCCCTGTTAGGCTCTGGTTCTCCCAGACCTCCAGCAAAAGAGGGGCACATCCCAGGTGTCTGTGTCCGAGGACGGCTCACTCTGCGCGGACGCGGCCGTGCCCGCGTCCCCCTGTCGGCCCTGGTTCTCCCAGACCTCCAGCAAAAGAGGGGCACATCCCAGGTGTCTGTGTCCGAGGACGGCTCACTCTGCCCGGACGCGGCCGTGCGCCCGTCCCCCTGTTAGGCTCTGGTTCTCCCGGACCTCCAGCAAAAGAGGGGCACATCCCAGGTGTCTGTGTCCGAGGACGGCTCACTCTGCCCGGACGCGGCCGTGCGCGCGTCCCCCTGTTCGGCTCTGGTTCTCCCAGACCTCCAGCAAAAGAGGGGCACATCCCAGGTGTCTGTGTCCGAGGACGGCTCACTCTGCCCGGACGCGGCCGTGCGCCCGTCCCGCTGTTAGGCTCTGGTTCTCCCAGACCTCCAGCAAAAGAGGGGCACATCCCAGGTGTCTGTGTCCGAGGATGGCTCACTCTGCCCGGACGCGGCCGTGCGCCCGTCCCCCTGTTAGGCTCTGGTTCTCCCAGACCTCCAGGAAAAGAGGGGCACATCCCGAGTGTCTGTGTCCGAGGATGGCTCACTCTGCCCGGACGCGGCCGTGCGCCCGTCCCCCTGTTAGGCTCTGGTTCTCCCAGACCTCCGGCAAAAGAGGGGCACATCCCAGGCGTCTGTGTCCGAGGATGGCTCACTCTGTGCGGACGCGGCCGTGCCCGCGTCCCCCTGTCAGCCCTGGTTCTCCCAGACCTCCAGCCAAAGAGGGGCACATCCCGAGCGTCGGTGTCCGAGGATGGCTCACTCTTCCCGGACGCGGCCGCGCGCGCGTCACCCCTGTTAGGCTCTGGTTCTCCCAGACCTCCAGCAAAAGAGGGGCACAGCCCGAGAGTAATGTCCCAGGCAGAAGGCACTCTGCCTGGGCACGTATTCCGGGGGGCCGGTACCCCCGGACCTGGTTGTTAACAGTCCAGAGTACCATATCTATTTAGGCGTTTTTCGACCTCTCGAAAAAAATGACAAAGTCGCTTAAGTAGAGTACCATATGCACGTTTGGCATAAGGTCAGCCCGGGTCTCCCGGGGTGGCCTGTGGCAAGCCGTTTTTCC
>JARYHP010000041.1:132500-137500 GCA_029959045.1 Taenioides sp. WSHXM2023
ACTCTCCCCGGGTAGGGAGAGCGGCAGAGTCCCCTGCTGGAGCTCCATGTGACCAGGGGGAGGTCAGAGAGTGGTAGACCGGGTGAGGTGCACTCTCCCCGGGTAGGGAGAGTGGCAGAGTCCCCTGCTGGAGCTCCATGTGACCAGGGGAGGCTCAAAGTGTTGTACCCCGGGTGAGGTGCACTCTCCCCGGGTAGGGAGAGCGGCAGAGTCCCCTGCTGGAGCTCCATGTGACCAGGGGGAGGTCAGAGAGTGGTAGACCGGGTGAGGTGCACTCTCCCCGCGTAGGGAGAGTGGCAGAGTCCCCTGCTGTACCTCCATGTGACCAGGGGAGGCTCAAAGTGTTGTACCCCAGGTAAGGTGCTCTCCCCCTGGGTAGCTAAGGCTGGAGTGCCCCCCAGCCTTCAAAATTCCCCAAAAAAGGCCGTATGACAGCACTATGTTTAATTAGAAACCATTGGGAAAAAATTTGAAAAAAATTCAGTCCCTTGGTGGTGTCTGACTTTTGCTAAAACGAGCGCCACAAGTTCAGCCCGGTTCTCCCGGGCTGAACGCATGGCGCTCAGTTTTGCTGGGAGTCAATGGCAAAAGTCAGACGCCACCGAGGGACCATCAGCATATAGATAGGGGCAGGCCGTACGGCGGGAGACGGGACCGAGCGAAAGGGCACAAATGATGGTTCTCCGGAACCGGGAAGAAGAGCCCGTTCGGCGGGGACGCGAGACGGGCTGTCACGGAGCCCCTGGCTGGATTTATCCAGGTTTGAACGGGCAGGGACCTGTCCACAGACTTAGCCCAGTGACAGTGCGCCGTCGCTGGGTAGAGGGTCTGGGGATGTCCCCCTGTCGCCCTGGAGCTGAGGAGCTCCAGACTTGGAGCGGGGTCTCTCAGCGGACCTATCCCGGTGACGGTGCGCTGTCTCTGGGTAGACGGTCTGGGGAAGCGCCCCTGTCGCCCTGGAGCTGAGGAGCTCCAGACTTGGAGCGGGGCCTCTCAGCGGTCCTATCCCAGTGACGGTGCGCTGTCTCTGGGTAGACGGTCCGGGGAAGTCCCCCTGAGTCGCGCGGTAACGAATAAGTGTATTTGGTACTCCATAGAGTACCATATCTATTTAGGCATTTTTCGACCTCTCGAAAAAATGACAAAGTCGCTTAAGTATAGTACCATATGCACGTTTGGCATAAGGTCAGGCCGGGTCTCCCGGGGTGGCCTGTGGCAAGCCGTTTTTCCACACGTTAGACAGTTCCGAGGGAACGTCGGCGCTTTTCCCACGACGCTGTTTTTCACGAAACGAAATGGCACAAATCACGGTTCTCCGGAACCGGGACGAAGAGCTCTATCCGGGGGTGTGAAAGACGGGCCTTCCTGGGCCCTCTGGCCGGTTCTATTCGGGCCTGAAGGTCGCCCGTACTGATCCCAGAGATGAGGCACTGTCACTGGGTAAGGGATCTGGGTCGGTCCCCCTGTCGGACTCTGGTTCTCCCAGACCTCCAGCCAAAGAGGGGCACATCCCGAGCGTAGGTGTCCGAGGATGGATCACTCTGCGCGGACGCGGCCGTGCGCCCGTCCCCCTGTCGGACTCTGGTTCTCCCAGACCTCCAGCCAAAGAGGGGCACGTCCCGAGCGTGGGTGCCCGGAGATGGATCACTCTGTGCGGACGCGGCCGTGCGCGCGTCCCCCTGTCGGCCCTGGTTCTCCAAGAGCTCCAGCCACAGAGGGGCACGGCCGGACAGCGGTAGTCCGGGGATGGCTCACTCTGTGCGGACGCGGCGGTGCGCGCGTCCCCCTGTTAGGCTCTGGTTCTCCCGGACCTCCAGCAAAAGAGGGGCACATCCCAGGTGTCTGTGTCCGAGGACGGCTCACTCTGCCCGGACGCGGCCGTGGGCGCGTCCCGCTGTTAGGCTCTGGTTCTCCCGGACCTCCAGCAAAAGAGGGGCACATCCCAGGTGTCTGTGTCCGAGGATGGCTCACTCTGACCGGACGCGGCCGTGCGCCCGTCCCCCTGTTAGGCTCTGGTTCTCCCGGACCTCCAGCAAAAGAGGGGCACATCCCAGGTGTCTGTGTCCGAGGATGGCTCACTCTGCCCGGACGCGGCCGTGCGCGCGTCCCCCTGTTAGGCTCTGGTTCTCCCGGACCTCCAGCAAAAGAGGGGCACATCCCAGGTGTCTGTGTCCGAGGATGGCTCACTCTGACCGGACGCGGCCGTGCCCGCGTCCCCCTGTCGGCCCTGGTTCTCCCAGACCTCCAGCCAAAGAGGGGCACATCCCAGGTGTCTGTGTCCGAGGACGGCTCACTCTGCCCGGACGCGGCCGTGCGCCCGTCCCCCTGTTAGGCTCTGGTTCTCCCGGACCTCCAGCAAAAGAGGGGCACATCCCAGGTGTCTGTGTCCGAGGACGGCTCACTCTGCCCGGACGCGGCCGTGCGCGCGTCCCCCTGTTAGGCTCTGGTTCTCCCAGACCTCCAGCAAAAGAGGGGCACATCCCAGGTGTCTGTGTCCGAGGACGGCTCACTCTGCCCGGACGCGGCCGTGCGCCCGTCCCGCTGTTAGGCTCTGGTTCTCCCGGACCTCCAGCAAAAGAGGGGCACATCCCAGGTGTCTGTGTCCGAGGACGGCTCACTCTGCCCGGACGCGGCCGTGCGCCCGTCCCCCTGTTAGGCTCTGGTTCTCCCGGACCTCCAGCAAAAGAGGGGCACATCCCAGGTGTCTGTGTCCGAGGACGGCTCACTCTGCCCGGACGCGGCCGTGGGCTCGTCCCGCTGTTAGGCTCTGGTTCTCCCGGACCTCCAGCAAAAGAGGGGCACATCCCAGGTGTCTGCGTCCGAGGACGGCTCACTCTGACCGGACGCGGCCGTGCGCCCGTCCCCCTGTTAGGCTCTGGTTCTCCCGGACCTCCAGCAAAAGAGGGGCACATCCCAGGTGTCTGTGTCCGAGGACGGCTCACTCTGCCCGGACGCGGCCGTGCGCGCGTCCCGCTGTTAGGCTCTGGTTCTCCCAGACCTCCAGCAAAAGAGGGGCACATCCCAGGTGTCTGTGTCCGAGGATGGCTCACTCTGCCCGGACGCGGCCGTGCGCGCGTCCCCCTGTTAGGCTCTGGTTCTCCCAGACCTCCAGCAAAAGAGGGGCACATCCCAGGTGTCTGTGTCCGAGGACGGCTCACTCTGCGCGGACGCGGCCGTGCCCGCGTCCCCCTGTCGGCCCTGGTTCTCCCAGACCTCCAGCAAAAGAGGGGCACATCCCAGGTGTCTGTGTCCGAGGACGGCTCACTCTGCCCGGACGCGGCCGTGCGCCCGTCCCCCTGTTAGGCTCTGGTTCTCCCGGACCTCCAGCAAAAGAGGGGCACATCCCAGGTGTCTGTGTCCGAGGACGGCTCACTCTGCCCGGACGCGGCCGTGCGCGCGTCCCCCTGTTCGGCTCTGGTTCTCCCAGACCTCCAGCAAAAGAGGGGCACATCCCAGGTGTCTGTGTCCGAGGACGGCTCACTCTGCCCGGACGCGGCCGTGCGCCCGTCCCGCTGTTAGGCTCTGGTTCTCCCAGACCTCCAGCAAAAGAGGGGCACATCCCAGGTGTCTGTGTCCGAGGATGGCTCACTCTGCCCGGACGCGGCCGTGCGCCCGTCCCCCTGTTAGGCTCTGGTTCTCCCAGACCTCCAGGAAAAGAGGGGCACATCCCGAGTGTCTGTGTCCGAGGATGGCTCACTCTGCCCGGACGCGGCCGTGCGCCCGTCCCCCTGTTAGGCTCTGGTTCTCCCAGACCTCCGGCAAAAGAGGGGCACATCCCAGGCGTCTGTGTCCGAGGATGGCTCACTCTGTGCGGACGCGGCCGTGCCCGCGTCCCCCTGTCAGCCCTGGTTCTCCCAGACCTCCAGCCAAAGAGGGGCACATCCCGAGCGTCGGTGTCCGAGGATGGCTCACTCTTCCCGGACGCGGCCGCGCGCGCGTCACCCCTGTTAGGCTCTGGTTCTCCCAGACCTCCAGCAAAAGAGGGGCACAGCCCGAGAGTAATGTCCCAGGCAGAAGGCACTCTGCCTGGGCACGTATTCCGGGGGGCCGGTACCCCCGGACCTGGTTGTTAACAGTCCAGAGTACCATATCTATTTAGGCGTTTTTCGACCTCTCGAAAAAAATGACAAAGTCGCTTAAGTAGAGTACCATATGCACGTTTGGCATAAGGTCAGCCCGGGTCTCCCGGGGTGGCCTGTGGCAAGCCGTTTTTCCACACGTCAGACAGTTCCGAGGGAACGTCGGCGCTTTTCCCACGACGCTGTTTTTCACGAAACGAAATGGCACAAATCATGGTTCTCCGGAACCGGGACGAAGAGCTCTATCTGGGGGTGTGAAAGGCGGGCCTTCCTGGGCCCTCTGGCCGGTTCTATTCGGGTTTGAAGGTCGCCCGTACTGATCCCAGAGACGAGGCACTGTCACTGGGTAAGGGATCCGGGTCGGTCCCCCGTTAGGCCCGGTTCAACCCAGAGCTCCAGCCAAAGAGGGGCACAGCCCAAACAGTGATAGTCCGGGGACGGCTCACTCTGCGCGGACGCGGCCCTGCGCGCGTCCCCCTGTCGGACTCTGGTTCTCCCAGACCTCCGGCCAGAGAGGGGCACATCCCGAGCGCGGGTGTCCGGAGATGGATCACTATTTGCGGACGCGGCCGTGCGCGCGTCCCCCCTGTCGGACTCTGGTTCTTCCAGACTTCCAGCCAAAAAAGGGGCACATCCCGAGCGCGGGTGTCCGGAGACGGATCTCTCTGTGCGGACGCGGCCGTGCGCGCGTCCCCCTGTCGGACTCTGGTTCTCCCAGACCTCCGGCCAGAGAGGGGGCACATCCCGAGCGCGGGTGTCCGGAGATGGATCACTATTTGCGGACGCGGCCGTGCGCGCGTCCCCCTGTCGGACTCTGGTTCTCCCGGACCTCCGGCCAAAGAGGGGCACACTCTAACAGCGGTAGTCCGGGGACGGCCCACTCTGCCCGGACGCGGCCGTGCGCGCGTCCCCCTGTCGGAC
>JARYHP010000041.1:147500-152500 GCA_029959045.1 Taenioides sp. WSHXM2023
TTATCCAGGTTTGAACGGGCAGGGACCTGTCCACAGACTTAGCCCAGTGACAGTGCGCCGTCGCTGGGTAGAGGGTCTGGGGATGTCCCCCTGTCGCCCTGGAGCTGAGGAGCTCCAGACTTGGAGCGGGGTCTCTCAGCGGACCTATCCCGGTGACGGTGCGCTGTCTCTGGGTAGACGGTCTGGGGAAGCGCCCCTGTCGCCCTGGAGCTGAGGAGCTCCAGACTTGGAGCGGGGCCTCTCAGCGGTCCTATCCCAGTGACGGTGCGCTGTCTCTGGGTAGACGGTCCGGGGAAGTCCCCCTGAGTCGCGCGGTAACGAATAAGTGTATTTGGTACTCCATAGAGTACCATATCTATTTAGGCATTTTTCGACCTCTCGAAAAAATGACAAAGTCGCTTAAGTATAGTACCATATGCACGTTTGGCATAAGGTCAGGCCGGGTCTCCCGGGGTGGCCTGTGGCAAGCCGTTTTTCCACACGTTAGACAGTTCCGAGGGAACGTCGGCGCTTTTCCCACGACGCTGTTTTTCACGAAACGAAATGGCACAAATCACGGTTCTCCGGAACCGGGACGAAGAGCTCTATCCGGGGGTGTGAAAGACGGGCCTTCCTGGGCCCTCTGGCCGGTTCTATTCGGGCCTGAAGGTCGCCCGTACTGATCCCAGAGATGAGGCACTGTCACTGGGTAAGGGATCTGGGTCGGTCCCCCTGTCGGACTCTGGTTCTCCCAGACCTCCAGCCAAAGAGGGGCACATCCCGAGCGTAGGTGTCCGAGGATGGATCACTCTGCGCGGACGCGGCCGTGCGCCCGTCCCCCTGTCGGACTCTGGTTCTCCCAGACCTCCAGCCAAAGAGGGGCACGTCCCGAGCGTGGGTGCCCGGAGATGGATCACTCTGTGCGGACGCGGCCGTGCGCGCGTCCCCCTGTCGGCCCTGGTTCTCCAAGAGCTCCAGCCACAGAGGGGCACGGCCGGACAGCGGTAGTCCGGGGATGGCTCACTCTGTGCGGACGCGGCGGTGCGCGCGTCCCCCTGTTAGGCTCTGGTTCTCCCGGACCTCCAGCAAAAGAGGGGCACATCCCAGGTGTCTGTGTCCGAGGACGGCTCACTCTGCCCGGACGCGGCCGTGGGCGCGTCCCGCTGTTAGGCTCTGGTTCTCCCGGACCTCCAGCAAAAGAGGGGCACATCCCAGGTGTCTGTGTCCGAGGATGGCTCACTCTGACCGGACGCGGCCGTGCGCCCGTCCCCCTGTTAGGCTCTGGTTCTCCCGGACCTCCAGCAAAAGAGGGGCACATCCCAGGTGTCTGTGTCCGAGGATGGCTCACTCTGCCCGGACGCGGCCGTGCGCGCGTCCCCCTGTTAGGCTCTGGTTCTCCCGGACCTCCAGCAAAAGAGGGGCACATCCCAGGTGTCTGTGTCCGAGGATGGCTCACTCTGACCGGACGCGGCCGTGCCCGCGTCCCCCTGTCGGCCCTGGTTCTCCCAGACCTCCAGCCAAAGAGGGGCACATCCCAGGTGTCTGTGTCCGAGGACGGCTCACTCTGCCCGGACGCGGCCGTGCGCCCGTCCCCCTGTTAGGCTCTGGTTCTCCCGGACCTCCAGCAAAAGAGGGGCACATCCCAGGTGTCTGTGTCCGAGGACGGCTCACTCTGCCCGGACGCGGCCGTGCGCGCGTCCCCCTGTTAGGCTCTGGTTCTCCCAGACCTCCAGCAAAAGAGGGGCACATCCCAGGTGTCTGTGTCCGAGGACGGCTCACTCTGCCCGGACGCGGCCGTGCGCCCGTCCCGCTGTTAGGCTCTGGTTCTCCCGGACCTCCAGCAAAAGAGGGGCACATCCCAGGTGTCTGTGTCCGAGGACGGCTCACTCTGCCCGGACGCGGCCGTGCGCCCGTCCCCCTGTTAGGCTCTGGTTCTCCCGGACCTCCAGCAAAAGAGGGGCACATCCCAGGTGTCTGTGTCCGAGGACGGCTCACTCTGCCCGGACGCGGCCGTGGGCTCGTCCCGCTGTTAGGCTCTGGTTCTCCCGGACCTCCAGCAAAAGAGGGGCACATCCCAGGTGTCTGCGTCCGAGGACGGCTCACTCTGACCGGACGCGGCCGTGCGCCCGTCCCCCTGTTAGGCTCTGGTTCTCCCGGACCTCCAGCAAAAGAGGGGCACATCCCAGGTGTCTGTGTCCGAGGACGGCTCACTCTGCCCGGACGCGGCCGTGCGCGCGTCCCGCTGTTAGGCTCTGGTTCTCCCAGACCTCCAGCAAAAGAGGGGCACATCCCAGGTGTCTGTGTCCGAGGATGGCTCACTCTGCCCGGACGCGGCCGTGCGCGCGTCCCCCTGTTAGGCTCTGGTTCTCCCAGACCTCCAGCAAAAGAGGGGCACATCCCAGGTGTCTGTGTCCGAGGACGGCTCACTCTGCGCGGACGCGGCCGTGCCCGCGTCCCCCTGTCGGCCCTGGTTCTCCCAGACCTCCAGCAAAAGAGGGGCACATCCCAGGTGTCTGTGTCCGAGGACGGCTCACTCTGCCCGGACGCGGCCGTGCGCCCGTCCCCCTGTTAGGCTCTGGTTCTCCCGGACCTCCAGCAAAAGAGGGGCACATCCCAGGTGTCTGTGTCCGAGGACGGCTCACTCTGCCCGGACGCGGCCGTGCGCGCGTCCCCCTGTTCGGCTCTGGTTCTCCCAGACCTCCAGCAAAAGAGGGGCACATCCCAGGTGTCTGTGTCCGAGGACGGCTCACTCTGCCCGGACGCGGCCGTGCGCCCGTCCCGCTGTTAGGCTCTGGTTCTCCCAGACCTCCAGCAAAAGAGGGGCACATCCCAGGTGTCTGTGTCCGAGGATGGCTCACTCTGCCCGGACGCGGCCGTGCGCCCGTCCCCCTGTTAGGCTCTGGTTCTCCCAGACCTCCAGGAAAAGAGGGGCACATCCCGAGTGTCTGTGTCCGAGGATGGCTCACTCTGCCCGGACGCGGCCGTGCGCCCGTCCCCCTGTTAGGCTCTGGTTCTCCCAGACCTCCGGCAAAAGAGGGGCACATCCCAGGCGTCTGTGTCCGAGGATGGCTCACTCTGTGCGGACGCGGCCGTGCCCGCGTCCCCCTGTCAGCCCTGGTTCTCCCAGACCTCCAGCCAAAGAGGGGCACATCCCGAGCGTCGGTGTCCGAGGATGGCTCACTCTTCCCGGACGCGGCCGCGCGCGCGTCACCCCTGTTAGGCTCTGGTTCTCCCAGACCTCCAGCAAAAGAGGGGCACAGCCCGAGAGTAATGTCCCAGGCAGAAGGCACTCTGCCTGGGCACGTATTCCGGGGGGCCGGTACCCCCGGACCTGGTTGTTAACAGTCCAGAGTACCATATCTATTTAGGCGTTTTTCGACCTCTCGAAAAAAATGACAAAGTCGCTTAAGTAGAGTACCATATGCACGTTTGGCATAAGGTCAGCCCGGGTCTCCCGGGGTGGCCTGTGGCAAGCCGTTTTTCCACACGTCAGACAGTTCCGAGGGAACGTCGGCGCTTTTCCCACGACGCTGTTTTTCACGAAACGAAATGGCACAAATCATGGTTCTCCGGAACCGGGACGAAGAGCTCTATCTGGGGGTGTGAAAGGCGGGCCTTCCTGGGCCCTCTGGCCGGTTCTATTCGGGTTTGAAGGTCGCCCGTACTGATCCCAGAGACGAGGCACTGTCACTGGGTAAGGGATCCGGGTCGGTCCCCCGTTAGGCCCGGTTCAACCCAGAGCTCCAGCCAAAGAGGGGCACAGCCCAAACAGTGATAGTCCGGGGACGGCTCACTCTGCGCGGACGCGGCCCTGCGCGCGTCCCCCTGTCGGACTCTGGTTCTCCCAGACCTCCGGCCAGAGAGGGGCACATCCCGAGCGCGGGTGTCCGGAGATGGATCACTATTTGCGGACGCGGCCGTGCGCGCGTCCCCCCTGTCGGACTCTGGTTCTTCCAGACTTCCAGCCAAAAAAGGGGCACATCCCGAGCGCGGGTGTCCGGAGACGGATCTCTCTGTGCGGACGCGGCCGTGCGCGCGTCCCCCTGTCGGACTCTGGTTCTCCCAGACCTCCGGCCAGAGAGGGGGCACATCCCGAGCGCGGGTGTCCGGAGATGGATCACTATTTGCGGACGCGGCCGTGCGCGCGTCCCCCTGTCGGACTCTGGTTCTCCCGGACCTCCGGCCAAAGAGGGGCACACTCTAACAGCGGTAGTCCGGGGACGGCCCACTCTGCCCGGACGCGGCCGTGCGCGCGTCCCCCTGTCGGACTCTGGTTCTCCCAGACCTCCGGCCAAAGAGGGGCACATCCCGAGAGTGGGTGTCCGAGGACGGCTCACTCTGCCCGGACGCGGCCGCGCGCGCGTCCCCCTGTCGGACTCTGGTCCTCCCAGACCTCCGGCCAAAGAGGGGCACGTCCCGAGAGTGGGTGTCCGAGGACGGCTCACTCTGCCCGGACGCGGCCGCGCGCGCGTCCCCCTGTCGGACTCTGGTCCTCCCGGACCTCCGGCCAAAGAGGGGCACGTCCCGAGAGTGGGTGTCCGAGGACGGCTCACTCTGCCCGGACGCGGCCGCGCGCGCGTCCCCCTGTCGGCCCTGGTTCTCCCAGACCTCCGGCCAAAGAGGGGCACAGCCCAAGAGTAATGTCCCGGGCGGAAGGCACTCTGCCCGGGCACGGATTCCGGGGGGCCCGCACCCCCGGACCCGGTTGTCGACGGTCCAGAGTACCATATCTATTTAGGCGTTTTTCGACCTCTCGAAAAAATGACTAAGTCCCTTAAGTAGAGTACCATACGCACGTTTGGCATAGGGTCAGCCCGGGGCTCCCCCGGTGGCTTATGCCAAGCCGTTTTTCGACACGTTAGACGGGTCCGAGGGAGCGTCGGCGCTTTTCCCACGACGCAGTTTTCAGAAAACGAAACGGCACAAATCACGGTTCTCCGTAAGCCGGAGAAAGAGCTCGGTCGATGGGCATGAGAGACCCGCCATCTCAGGGCCTCTGTCTGGTTCTATCCACGTCAGAA
>JARYHP010000041.1:162500-165000 GCA_029959045.1 Taenioides sp. WSHXM2023
CACTCTGCGCGGACGCGGCCGTGCGCCCGTCCCCCTGTCGGACTCTGGTTCTCCCAGACCTCCAGCCAAAGAGGGGCACGTCCCGAGCGTGGGTGCCCGGAGATGGATCACTCTGTGCGGACGCGGCCGTGCGCGCGTCCCCCTGTCGGCCCTGGTTCTCCAAGAGCTCCAGCCACAGAGGGGCACGGCCGGACAGCGGTAGTCCGGGGATGGCTCACTCTGTGCGGACGCGGCGGTGCGCGCATCCCCCTGTTAGGCTCTGGTTCTCCCGGACCTCCAGCAAAAGAGGGGCACATCCCAGGTGTCTGTGTCCGAGGACGGCTCACTCTGCCCGGACGCGGCCGTGGGCGCGTCCCGCTGTTAGGCTCTGGTTCTCCCGGACCTCCAGCAAAAGAGGGGCACATCCCAGGTGTCTGTGTCCGAGGATGGCTCACTCTGACCGGACGCGGCCGTGCGCCCGTCCCCCTGTTAGGCTCTGGTTCTCCCGGACCTCCAGCAAAAGAGGGGCACATCCCAGGTGTCTGTGTCCGAGGATGGCTCACTCTGCCCGGACGCGGCCGTGCGCGCGTCCCCCTGTTAGGCTCTGGTTCTCCCGGACCTCCAGCAAAAGAGGGGCACATCCCAGGTGTCTGTGTCCGAGGATGGCTCACTCTGACCGGACGCGGCCGTGCCCGCGTCCCCCTGTCGGCCCTGGTTCTCCCAGACCTCCAGCCAAAGAGGGGCACATCCCAGGTGTCTGTGTCCGAGGACGGCTCACTCTGCCCGGACGCGGCCGTGCGCCCGTCCCCCTGTTAGGCTCTGGTTCTCCCGGACCTCCAGCAAAAGAGGGGCACATCCCAGGTGTCTGTGTCCGAGGACGGCTCACTCTGCCCGGACGCGGCCGTGCGCGCGTCCCCCTGTTAGGCTCTGGTTCTCCCAGACCTCCAGCAAAAGAGGGGCACATCCCAGGTGTCTGTGTCCGAGGACGGCTCACTCTGCCCGGACGCGGCCGTGCGCCCGTCCCGCTGTTAGGCTCTGGTTCTCCCGGACCTCCAGCAAAAGAGGGGCACATCCCAGGTGTCTGTGTCCGAGGACGGCTCACTCTGCCCGGACGCGGCCGTGCGCCCGTCCCCCTGTTAGGCTCTGGTTCTCCCGGACCTCCAGCAAAAGAGGGGCACATCCCAGGTGTCTGTGTCCGAGGACGGCTCACTCTGCCCGGACGCGGCCGTGGGCTCGTCCCGCTGTTAGGCTCTGGTTCTCCCGGACCTCCAGCAAAAGAGGGGCACATCCCAGGTGTCTGCGTCCGAGGACGGCTCACTCTGACCGGACGCGGCCGTGCGCCCGTCCCCCTGTTAGGCTCTGGTTCTCCCGGACCTCCAGCAAAAGAGGGGCACATCCCAGGCGTCTGTGTCCGAGGATGGCTCACTCTGTGCGGACGCGGCCGTGCCCGCGTCCCCCTGTCAGCCCTGGTTCTCCCAGACCTCCAGCCAAAGAGGGGCACATCCCGAGCGTCGGTGTCCGAGGATGGCTCACTCTTCCCGGACGCGGCCGCGCGCGCGTCACCCCTGTTAGGCTCTGGTTCTCCCAGACCTCCAGCAAAAGAGGGGCACAGCCCGAGAGTAATGTCCCAGGCAGAAGGCACTCTGCCTGGGCACGTATTCCGGGGGGCCGGTACCCCCGGACCTGGTTGTTAACAGTCCAGAGTACCATATCTATTTAGGCGTTTTTCGACCTCTCGAAAAAAATGACAAAGTCGCTTAAGTAGAGTACCATATGCACGTTTGGCATAAGGTCAGCCCGGGTCTCCCGGGGTGGCCTGTGGCAAGCCGTTTTTCCACACGTCAGACAGTTCCGAGGGAACGTCGGCGCTTTTCCCACGACGCTGTTTTTCACGAAACGAAATGGCACAAATCATGGTTCTCCGGAACCGGGACGAAGAGCTCTATCTGGGGGTGTGAAAGGCGGGCCTTCCTGGGCCCTCTGGCCGGTTCTATTCGGGTTTGAAGGTCGCCCGTACTGATCCCAGAGACGAGGCACTGTCACTGGGTAAGGGATCCGGGTCGGTCCCCCGTTAGGCCCGGTTCAACCCAGAGCTCCAGCCAAAGAGGGGCACAGCCCAAACAGTGATAGTCCGGGGACGGCTCACTCTGCGCGGACGCGGCCCTGCGCGCGTCCCCCTGTCGGACTCTGGTTCTCCCAGACCTCCGGCCAGAGAGGGGCACATCCCGAGCGCGGGTGTCCGGAGATGGATCACTATTTGCGGACGCGGCCGTGCGCGCGTCCCCCCTGTCGGACTCTGGTTCTTCCAGACTTCCAGCCAAAAAAGGGGCACATCCCGAGCGCGGGTGTCCGGAGACGGATCTCTCTGTGCGGACGCGGCCGTGCGCGCGTCCCCCTGTCGGACTCTGGTTCTCCCAGACCTCCGGCCAGAGAGGGGGCACATCCCGAGCGCGGGTGTCCGGAGATGGATCACTATTTGCGGACGCGGCCGTGCGCGCGTCCCCCTGTCGGACTCTGGTTC
>JARYHP010000041.1:175000-177500 GCA_029959045.1 Taenioides sp. WSHXM2023
CAGACTTGGAGCGGGGTCTCTCAGCGGACCTATCCCGGTGACGGTGCGCTGTCTCTGGGTAGACGGTCTGGGGAAGCGCCCCTGTCGCCCTGGAGCTGAGGAGCTCCAGACTTGGAGCGGGGCCTCTCAGCGGTCCTATCCCAGTGACGGTGCGCTGTCTCTGGGTAGACGGTCCGGGGAAGTCCCCCTGAGTCGCGCGGTAACGAATAAGTGTATTTGGTACTCCATAGAGTACCATATCTATTTAGGCATTTTTCGACCTCTCGAAAAAATGACAAAGTCGCTTAAGTATAGTACCATATGCACGTTTGGCATAAGGTCAGGCCGGGTCTCCCGGGGTGGCCTGTGGCAAGCCGTTTTTCCACACGTTAGACAGTTCCGAGGGAACGTCGGCGCTTTTCCCACGACGCTGTTTTTCACGAAACGAAATGGCACAAATCACGGTTCTCCGGAACCGGGACGAAGAGCTCTATCCGGGGGTGTGAAAGACGGGCCTTCCTGGGCCCTCTGGCCGGTTCTATTCGGGCCTGAAGGTCGCCCGTACTGATCCCAGAGATGAGGCACTGTCACTGGGTAAGGGATCTGGGTCGGTCCCCCTGTCGGACTCTGGTTCTCCCAGACCTCCAGCCAAAGAGGGGCACATCCCGAGCGTAGGTGTCCGAGGATGGATCACTCTGCGCGGACGCGGCCGTGCGCCCGTCCCCCTGTCGGACTCTGGTTCTCCCAGACCTCCAGCCAAAGAGGGGCACGTCCCGAGCGTGGGTGCCCGGAGATGGATCACTCTGTGCGGACGCGGCCGTGCGCGCGTCCCCCTGTCGGCCCTGGTTCTCCAAGAGCTCCAGCCACAGAGGGGCACGGCCGGACAGCGGTAGTCCGGGGATGGCTCACTCTGTGCGGACGCGGCGGTGCGCGCGTCCCCCTGTTAGGCTCTGGTTCTCCCGGACCTCCAGCAAAAGAGGGGCACATCCCAGGTGTCTGTGTCCGAGGACGGCTCACTCTGCCCGGACGCGGCCGTGGGCGCGTCCCGCTGTTAGGCTCTGGTTCTCCCGGACCTCCAGCAAAAGAGGGGCACATCCCAGGTGTCTGTGTCCGAGGATGGCTCACTCTGACCGGACGCGGCCGTGCGCCCGTCCCCCTGTTAGGCTCTGGTTCTCCCGGACCTCCAGCAAAAGAGGGGCACATCCCAGGTGTCTGTGTCCGAGGATGGCTCACTCTGCCCGGACGCGGCCGTGCGCGCGTCCCCCTGTTAGGCTCTGGTTCTCCCGGACCTCCAGCAAAAGAGGGGCACATCCCAGGTGTCTGTGTCCGAGGATGGCTCACTCTGACCGGACGCGGCCGTGCCCGCGTCCCCCTGTCGGCCCTGGTTCTCCCAGACCTCCAGCCAAAGAGGGGCACATCCCAGGTGTCTGTGTCCGAGGACGGCTCACTCTGCCCGGACGCGGCCGTGCGCCCGTCCCCCTGTTAGGCTCTGGTTCTCCCGGACCTCCAGCAAAAGAGGGGCACATCCCAGGTGTCTGTGTCCGAGGACGGCTCACTCTGCCCGGACGCGGCCGTGCGCGCGTCCCCCTGTTAGGCTCTGGTTCTCCCAGACCTCCAGCAAAAGAGGGGCACATCCCAGGTGTCTGTGTCCGAGGACGGCTCACTCTGCCCGGACGCGGCCGTGCGCCCGTCCCGCTGTTAGGCTCTGGTTCTCCCGGACCTCCAGCAAAAGAGGGGCACATCCCAGGTGTCTGTGTCCGAGGACGGCTCACTCTGCCCGGACGCGGCCGTGCGCCCGTCCCCCTGTTAGGCTCTGGTTCTCCCGGACCTCCAGCAAAAGAGGGGCACATCCCAGGTGTCTGTGTCCGAGGACGGCTCACTCTGCCCGGACGCGGCCGTGGGCTCGTCCCGCTGTTAGGCTCTGGTTCTCCCGGACCTCCAGCAAAAGAGGGGCACATCCCAGGTGTCTGCGTCCGAGGACGGCTCACTCTGACCGGACGCGGCCGTGCGCCCGTCCCCCTGTTAGGCTCTGGTTCTCCCGGACCTCCAGCAAAAGAGGGGCACATCCCAGGCGTCTGTGTCCGAGGATGGCTCACTCTGTGCGGACGCGGCCGTGCCCGCGTCCCCCTGTCAGCCCTGGTTCTCCCAGACCTCCAGCCAAAGAGGGGCACATCCCGAGCGTCGGTGTCCGAGGATGGCTCACTCTTCCCGGACGCGGCCGCGCGCGCGTCACCCCTGTTAGGCTCTGGTTCTCCCAGACCTCCAGCAAAAGAGGGGCACAGCCCGAGAGTAATGTCCCAGGCAGAAGGCACTCTGCCTGGGCACGTATTCCGGGGGGCCGGTACCCCCGGACCTGGTTGTTAACAGTCCAGAGTACCATATCTATTTAGGCGTTTTTCGACCTCTCGAAAAAAATGACAAAGTCGCTTAAGTAGAGTACCATATGCACGTTTGGCATAAGGTCAGCCCGGGTCTCCCGGGGTGGCCTGTGGCAAGCCGTTTTTCCACACGTCAGACAGTT
>JARYHP010000041.1:187500-190000 GCA_029959045.1 Taenioides sp. WSHXM2023
GGAGAGCGGCAGAGTCCCCTGCTGGAGCTCCATGTGACCAGGGGGAGGTCAGAGAGTGGTAGACCGGGTGAGGTGCACTCTCCCCGCGTAGGGAGAGTGGCAGAGTCCCCTGCTGTACCTCCATGTGACCAGGGGAGGCTCAAAGTGTTGTACCCCAGGTAAGGTGCTCTCCCCCTGGGTAGCTAAGGCTGGAGTGCCCCCCAGCCTTCAAAATTCCCCAAAAAAGGCCGTATGACAGCACTATGTTTAATTAGAAACCATTGGGAAAAAATTTGAAAAAAATTCAGTCCCTTGGTGGTGTCTGACTTTTGCTAAAACGAGCGCCACAAGTTCAGCCCGGTTCTCCCGGGCTGAACGCATGGCGCTCAGTTTTGCTGGGAGTCAATGGCAAAAGTCAGACGCCACCGAGGGACCATCAGCATATAGATAGGGGCAGGCCGTACGGCGGGAGACGGGACCGAGCGAAAGGGCACAAATGATGGTTCTCCGGAACCGGGAAGAAGAGCCCGTTCGGCGGGGACGCGAGACGGGCTGTCACGGAGCCCCTGGCTGGATTTATCCAGGTTTGAACGGGCAGGGACCTGTCCACAGACTTAGCCCAGTGACAGTGCGCTGTCGCTGGGTAGAGGGTCTGGGGATGTCCCCCTGTCGCCCTGGAGCTGAGGAGCTCCAGACTTGGAGCGGGGTCTCTCAGCGGACCTATCCCGGTGACGGTGCGCTGTCTCTGGGTAGACGGTCTGGGGAAGCGCCCCTGTCGCCCTGGAGCTGAGGAGCTCCAGACTTGGAGCGGGGCCTCTCAGCGGTCCTATCCCAGTGACGGTGCGCTGTCTCTGGGTAGACGGTCCGGGGAAGTCCCCCTGAGTCGCGCGGTAACGAATAAGTGTATTTGGTACTCCATAGAGTACCATATCTATTTAGGCATTTTTCGACCTCTCGAAAAAATGACAAAGTCGCTTAAGTATAGTACCATATGCACGTTTGGCATAAGGTCAGGCCGGGTCTCCCGGGGTGGCCTGTGGCAAGCCGTTTTTCCACACGTTAGACAGTTCCGAGGGAACGTCGGCGCTTTTCCCACGACGCTGTTTTTCACGAAACGAAATGGCACAAATCACGGTTCTCCGGAACCGGGACGAAGAGCTCTATCCGGGGGTGTGAAAGACGGGCCTTCCTGGGCCCTCTGGCCGGTTCTATTCGGGCCTGAAGGTCGCCCGTACTGATCCCAGAGATGAGGCACTGTCACTGGGTAAGGGATCTGGGTCGGTCCCCCTGTCGGACTCTGGTTCTCCCAGACCTCCAGCCAAAGAGGGGCACATCCCGAGCGTAGGTGTCCGAGGATGGATCACTCTGCGCGGACGCGGCCGTGCGCCCGTCCCCCTGTCGGACTCTGGTTCTCCCAGACCTCCAGCCAAAGAGGGGCACGTCCCGAGCGTGGGTGCCCGGAGATGGATCACTCTGTGCGGACGCGGCCGTGCGCGCGTCCCCCTGTCGGCCCTGGTTCTCCAAGAGCTCCAGCCACAGAGGGGCACGGCCGGACAGCGGTAGTCCGGGGATGGCTCACTCTGTGCGGACGCGGCGGTGCGCGCGTCCCCCTGTTAGGCTCTGGTTCTCCCGGACCTCCAGCAAAAGAGGGGCACATCCCAGGTGTCTGTGTCCGAGGACGGCTCACTCTGCCCGGACGCGGCCGTGGGCGCGTCCCGCTGTTAGGCTCTGGTTCTCCCGGACCTCCAGCAAAAGAGGGGCACATCCCAGGTGTCTGTGTCCGAGGATGGCTCACTCTGACCGGACGCGGCCGTGCGCCCGTCCCCCTGTTAGGCTCTGGTTCTCCCGGACCTCCAGCAAAAGAGGGGCACATCCCAGGTGTCTGTGTCCGAGGATGGCTCACTCTGCCCGGACGCGGCCGTGCGCGCGTCCCCCTGTTAGGCTCTGGTTCTCCCGGACCTCCAGCAAAAGAGGGGCACATCCCAGGTGTCTGTGTCCGAGGATGGCTCACTCTGACCGGACGCGGCCGTGCCCGCGTCCCCCTGTCGGCCCTGGTTCTCCCAGACCTCCAGCCAAAGAGGGGCACATCCCAGGTGTCTGTGTCCGAGGACGGCTCACTCTGCCCGGACGCGGCCGTGCGCCCGTCCCCCTGTTAGGCTCTGGTTCTCCCGGACCTCCAGCAAAAGAGGGGCACATCCCAGGTGTCTGTGTCCGAGGACGGCTCACTCTGCCCGGACGCGGCCGTGCGCGCGTCCCCCTGTTAGGCTCTGGTTCTCCCAGACCTCCAGCAAAAGAGGGGCACATCCCAGGTGTCTGTGTCCGAGGACGGCTCACTCTGCCCGGACGCGGCCGTGCGCCCGTCCCGCTGTTAGGCTCTGGTTCTCCCGGACCTCCAGCAAAAGAGGGGCACATCCCAGGTGTCTGTGTCCGAGGACGGCTCACTCTGCCCGGACGCGGCCGTGCGCCCGTTCCCCTGTTAGGCTCTGGTTCTCCCGGACCTCCAGCAAAAGAGGGGCACATC
>JARYHP010000041.1:202500-205000 GCA_029959045.1 Taenioides sp. WSHXM2023
TGTCCGAGGACGGCTCACTCTGCCCGGACGCGGCCGTGCGCCCGTCCCCCTGTTAGGCTCTGGTTCTCCCGGACCTCCAGCAAAAGAGGGGCACATCCCAGGTGTCTGTGTCCGAGGACGGCTCACTCTGCCCGGACGCGGCCGTGCGCGCGTCCCCCTGTTAGGCTCTGGTTCTCCCAGACCTCCAGCAAAAGAGGGGCACATCCCAGGTGTCTGTGTCCGAGGACGGCTCACTCTGCCCGGACGCGGCCGTGCGCCCGTCCCGCTGTTAGGCTCTGGTTCTCCCGGACCTCCAGCAAAAGAGGGGCACATCCCAGGTGTCTGTGTCCGAGGACGGCTCACTCTGCCCGGACGCGGCCGTGCGCCCGTCCCCCTGTTAGGCTCTGGTTCTCCCGGACCTCCAGCAAAAGAGGGGCACATCCCAGGTGTCTGTGTCCGAGGACGGCTCACTCTGCCCGGACGCGGCCGTGGGCTCGTCCCGCTGTTAGGCTCTGGTTCTCCCGGACCTCCAGCAAAAGAGGGGCACATCCCAGGTGTCTGCGTCCGAGGACGGCTCACTCTGACCGGACGCGGCCGTGCGCCCGTCCCCCTGTTAGGCTCTGGTTCTCCCGGACCTCCAGCAAAAGAGGGGCACATCCCAGGTGTCTGTGTCCGAGGACGGCTCACTCTGCCCGGACGCGGCCGTGCGCGCGTCCCGCTGTTAGGCTCTGGTTCTCCCAGACCTCCAGCAAAAGAGGGGCACATCCCAGGTGTCTGTGTCCGAGGACGGCTCACTCTGCCCGGACGCGGCCGTGCGCGCGTCCCCCTGTTAGGCTCTGGTTCTCCCAGACCTCCAGCAAAAGAGGGGCACATCCCAGGTGTCTGTGTCCGAGGACGGCTCACTCTGCGCGGACGCGGCCGTGCCCGCGTCCCCCTGTCGGCCCTGGTTCTCCCAGACCTCCAGCAAAAGAGGGGCACATCCCAGGTGTCTGTGTCCGAGGACGGCTCACTCTGCCCGGACGCGGCCGTGCGCCCGTCCCCCTGTTAGGCTCTGGTTCTCCCGGACCTCCAGCAAAAGAGGGGCACATCCCAGGTGTCTGTGTCCGAGGACGGCTCACTCTGCCCGGACGCGGCCGTGCGCGCGTCCCCCTGTTCGGCTCTGGTTCTCCCAGACCTCCAGCAAAAGAGGGGCACATCCCAGGTGTCTGTGTCCGAGGACGGCTCACTCTGCCCGGACGCGGCCGTGCGCCCGTCCCGCTGTTAGGCTCTGGTTCTCCCAGACCTCCAGCAAAAGAGGGGCACATCCCAGGTGTCTGTGTCCGAGGATGGCTCACTCTGCCCGGACGCGGCCGTGCGCCCGTCCCCCTGTTAGGCTCTGGTTCTCCCAGACCTCCAGGAAAAGAGGGGCACATCCCGAGTGTCTGTGTCCGAGGATGGCTCACTCTGCCCGGACGCGGCCGTGCGCCCGTCCCCCTGTTAGGCTCTGGTTCTCCCAGACCTCCGGCAAAAGAGGGGCACATCCCAGGCGTCTGTGTCCGAGGATGGCTCACTCTGTGCGGACGCGGCCGTGCCCGCGTCCCCCTGTCAGCCCTGGTTCTCCCAGACCTCCAGCCAAAGAGGGGCACATCCCGAGCGTCGGTGTCCGAGGATGGCTCACTCTTCCCGGACGCGGCCGCGCGCGCGTCACCCCTGTTAGGCTCTGGTTCTCCCAGACCTCCAGCAAAAGAGGGGCACAGCCCGAGAGTAATGTCCCAGGCAGAAGGCACTCTGCCTGGGCACGTATTCCGGGGGGCCGGTACCCCCGGACCTGGTTGTTAACAGTCCAGAGTACCATATCTATTTAGGCGTTTTTCGACCTCTCGAAAAAAATGACAAAGTCGCTTAAGTAGAGTACCATATGCACGTTTGGCATAAGGTCAGCCCGGGTCTCCCGGGGTGGCCTGTGGCAAGCCGTTTTTCCACACGTCAGACAGTTCCGAGGGAACGTCGGCGCTTTTCCCACGACGCTGTTTTTCACGAAACGAAATGGCACAAATCATGGTTCTCCGGAACCGGGACGAAGAGCTCTATCTGGGGGTGTGAAAGGCGGGCCTTCCTGGGCCCTCTGGCCGGTTCTATTCGGGTTTGAAGGTCGCCCGTACTGATCCCAGAGACGAGGCACTGTCACTGGGTAAGGGATCCGGGTCGGTCCCCCGTTAGGCCCGGTTCAACCCAGAGCTCCAGCCAAAGAGGGGCACAGCCCAAACAGTGATAGTCCGGGGACGGCTCACTCTGCGCGGACGCGGCCCTGCGCGCGTCCCCCTGTCGGACTCTGGTTCTCCCAGACCTCCGGCCAGAGAGGGGCACATCCCGAGCGCGGGTGTCCGGAGATGGATCACTATTTGCGGACGCGGCCGTGCGCGCGTCCCCCCTGTCGGACTCTGGTTCTTCCAGACTTCCAGCCAAAAAAGGGGCACATCCCGAGCGCGGGTGTCCGGAGACGGATCTCTCTGTGCGGACGCGGCCGTGCGCGCGTCCCCCT
>JARYHP010000041.1:215000-217500 GCA_029959045.1 Taenioides sp. WSHXM2023
CTCAGTTTTGCTGGGAGTCAATGGCAAAAGTCAGACGCCACCGAGGGACCATCAGCATATAGATAGGGGCAGGCCGTACGGCGGGAGACGGGACCGAGCGAAAGGGCACAAATGATGGTTCTCCGGAACCGGGAAGAAGAGCCCGTTCGGCGGGGACGCGAGACGGGCTGTCACGGAGCCCCTGGCTGGATTTATCCAGGTTTGAACGGGCAGGGACCTGTCCACAGACTTAGCCCAGTGACAGTGCGCCGTCGCTGGGTAGAGGGTCTGGGGATGTCCCCCTGTCGCCCTGGAGCTGAGGAGCTCCAGACTTGGAGCGGGGTCTCTCAGCGGACCTATCCCGGTGACGGTGCGCTGTCTCTGGGTAGACGGTCTGGGGAAGCGCCCCTGTCGCCCTGGAGCTGAGGAGCTCCAGACTTGGAGCGGGGCCTCTCAGCGGTCCTATCCCAGTGACGGTGCGCTGTCTCTGGGTAGACGGTCCGGGGAAGTCCCCCTGAGTCGCGCGGTAACGAATAAGTGTATTTGGTACTCCATAGAGTACCATATCTATTTAGGCATTTTTCGACCTCTCGAAAAAATGACAAAGTCGCTTAAGTATAGTACCATATGCACGTTTGGCATAAGGTCAGGCCGGGTCTCCCGGGGTGGCCTGTGGCAAGCCGTTTTTCCACACGTTAGACAGTTCCGAGGGAACGTCGGCGCTTTTCCCACGACGCTGTTTTTCACGAAACGAAATGGCACAAATCACGGTTCTCCGGAACCGGGACGAAGAGCTCTATCCGGGGGTGTGAAAGACGGGCCTTCCTGGGCCCTCTGGCCGGTTCTATTCGGGCCTGAAGGTCGCCCGTACTGATCCCAGAGATGAGGCACTGTCACTGGGTAAGGGATCTGGGTCGGTCCCCCTGTCGGACTCTGGTTCTCCCAGACCTCCAGCCAAAGAGGGGCACATCCCGAGCGTAGGTGTCCGAGGATGGATCACTCTGCGCGGACGCGGCCGTGCGCCCGTCCCCCTGTCGGACTCTGGTTCTCCCAGACCTCCAGCCAAAGAGGGGCACGTCCCGAGCGTGGGTGCCCGGAGATGGATCACTCTGTGCGGACGCGGCCGTGCGCGCGTCCCCCTGTCGGCCCTGGTTCTCCAAGAGCTCCAGCCACAGAGGGGCACGGCCGGACAGCGGTAGTCCGGGGATGGCTCACTCTGTGCGGACGCGGCGGTGCGCGCGTCCCCCTGTTAGGCTCTGGTTCTCCCGGACCTCCAGCAAAAGAGGGGCACATCCCAGGTGTCTGTGTCCGAGGACGGCTCACTCTGCCCGGACGCGGCCGTGCGCCCGTCCCCCTGTTAGGCTCTGGTTCTCCCGGACCTCCAGCAAAAGAGGGGCACATCCCAGGTGTCTGTGTCCGAGGACGGCTCACTCTGCCCGGACGCGGCCGTGCGCGCGTCCCCCTGTTAGGCTCTGGTTCTCCCAGACCTCCAGCAAAAGAGGGGCACATCCCAGGTGTCTGTGTCCGAGGACGGCTCACTCTGCCCGGACGCGGCCGTGCGCCCGTCCCGCTGTTAGGCTCTGGTTCTCCCGGACCTCCAGCAAAAGAGGGGCACATCCCAGGTGTCTGTGTCCGAGGACGGCTCACTCTGCCCGGACGCGGCCGTGCGCCCGTCCCCCTGTTAGGCTCTGGTTCTCCCGGACCTCCAGCAAAAGAGGGGCACATCCCAGGTGTCTGTGTCCGAGGACGGCTCACTCTGCCCGGACGCGGCCGTGGGCTCGTCCCGCTGTTAGGCTCTGGTTCTCCCGGACCTCCAGCAAAAGAGGGGCACATCCCAGGTGTCTGCGTCCGAGGACGGCTCACTCTGACCGGACGCGGCCGTGCGCCCGTCCCCCTGTTAGGCTCTGGTTCTCCCGGACCTCCAGCAAAAGAGGGGCACATCCCAGGTGTCTGTGTCCGAGGACGGCTCACTCTGCCCGGACGCGGCCGTGCGCGCGTCCCGCTGTTAGGCTCTGGTTCTCCCAGACCTCCAGCAAAAGAGGGGCACATCCCAGGTGTCTGTGTCCGAGGACGGCTCACTCTGCCCGGACGCGGCCGTGCGCGCGTCCCCCTGTTAGGCTCTGGTTCTCCCAGACCTCCAGCAAAAGAGGGGCACATCCCAGGTGTCTGTGTCCGAGGACGGCTCACTCTGCGCGGACGCGGCCGTGCCCGCGTCCCCCTGTCGGCCCTGGTTCTCCCAGACCTCCAGCAAAAGAGGGGCACATCCCAGGTGTCTGTGTCCGAGGACGGCTCACTCTGCCCGGACGCGGCCGTGCGCCCGTCCCCCTGTTAGGCTCTGGTTCTCCCGGACCTCCAGCAAAAGAGGGGCACATCCCAGGTGTCTGTGTCCGAGGACGGCTCACTCTGCCCGGACGCGGCCGTGCGCGCGTCCCCCTGTTCGGCTCTGGTTCTCCCAGACCTCCAGCAAAAGAGGGGCACATCCCAGGTGTCTGTGTCCGAGGACGGCTCACTCTGCCCGGAC